>CM056169.1:48536165-49028300 GCA_029691765.1 Entomobrya proxima
TTATCGGAGTGTAACACTCAGATTATGACTTGAAGCCTGCCATAAACAATGTTTGTGTTACGGGTTACGTACTCGCGTGTATGCCAGAAAACTCTTTGCTTGACTTGCTACGAGTAATTCGTCCATATGATATTAGACTGGCCTGATGTTTATAATGCATAGGCAAACCCCTAAGAATGTTTCTGATCTGATTGATATTCTTTGTGTTTGTTTGTGTAATAAATACTTTATATACCTATACACTTTTATGAGAAAGATAAAAGTACGAAGAAATAACTGAATTCATAAAACATGTATGCATACGTTATTCGTGTATAAATTGGCGCTATATGTAAGCTTTAAAGGCAGAAAATATGTTTTGTCTACCAAACTTAACAGGTTTTAATTAAACCAATTCATGTATATAAATCGGTTGCAGCAATTATTTGTTTTTTAGTACAAAGCGCAGAAAGTTAATTTGCTTATAAATGTAAACAATTACAGTCGTGTAATCTAGAAAGGAGGGGAAATTTTTACTGCGTCGTTCAAACACACCAAAACATATTACAATATAAAACGTATTATCATCAACATACTTCATACTTTCCGTGTCATATCAAATAGTAAATTACGTTTTAAACTTTTGGCAACACAAAAACGGAATTTTAATTCGGTTATGACATACATTTTATATAAATGCCAAATACAAAAAGCAATAGTACATATATTGACTTTTGCTTGTAATCTGTATTGAGCATAAATAAATACGTAAATTAGAATTCTCGTAAATTGCTACTGCATTATGTTCTGGCCAGTAGAATTGTAAATTGCGCATCATTGTGCAACTGCCCGTTAGTCAATTGACGGGGTACTATATAAGAAACAGGCAGAGAACTTTCAAATCATCACCACTAGCTAATCTAGTTCAGATATTATACCTGGTGAAGGGAATAAGCGACGCTTCCAAGATCATAAATAAGTGCAAAATTACGTTCCAAAATGCAGAAATCAATCTTTCAATTCGTTTTCCTTGTTTTCCTGACATTGCAAATGGCTGAAGATACTAACGGAGCTACAACCACAGGTAACAAATTCTTGTTTTTCTTTTACGATATTCTAGTCTATTTAAGTATACTTTAATATCAATTGCTACTGTAATATTTGTAGTGTCTTACTGCTCCGAAGGTTCAGATTGGGCTTGTTGGTATTCAAAGTACACACGTGATTTAACCTGTCAAGGTGAGGAATTGCACGTTTCACAGAGTTTATTTACCAATATTTATCTTACAATAAACCTAAACATACCTTGATAAATTTTAGAATGGAAATGGACGCTAACGTATGAAAAATCTACGCCAGGTGCAGACAATTGCTTTTGCTGTAGACCAAACTTCCTCATGACTAAATGGTGAAATAATCGAAGTATTCATATACCGAAATATAATATCTCTGAACATAATTGATTATATGAAGAAGATTTCTAAAAGCATTGACTTGTGGTCGGTTACTGTATTCATCCTTGACACATTACCAATACCACATTACATTAAATCATCATCAACTAATACAAAAACTAAATGTAGCATTTCTTTAACCGCACATCAAAAATCGAACGTTTGTAGCTGATGTGGCTTTTATTTTTATCTGAGAATTAACATGGCATCATCATAATATCCGTACAATGAACTTGAAAAGATTTTTACGTAGTGTTATGTAACATTTCTAAAATAAAACAAAGCTATTAACTTACAAAACTATAATATTAGAAAACTTCTAATATCTGTTTCCGGCGACCCCCGTTCAAAGACATATCTAAGACAAGGGATCAGCGTTACGATCCAGAAGGCGAATGCTGCTTGTGTAATGGGCACCATTCCTCATTCAGCCGCCATGGACGACATATTTTATTTATTATGAATACTAGTAACTAGTTTCTAGCGTAGAATAATTTTCACTGTTCTATTTAGTTTTCTGTGAAATGTTTACAAATGCAATAAAATAAAACAAAAATATAATAATTCTAAGACATTCTCGCTTTTATATTTAGAACTGCAGACCAGAATGTGGCTAAAGCAAACACGTACCAAGAAAGTATCAAATGGTGGTGGGGTTTTAGCTTTTTCTGTGAATTAAATATCATGACTAATTGTAAGTTGGAAGCATCATTAGTGGTTAATTTATGTTTTAATTTAATTTATTCGTCATTCATTTCAAACGATAATTTTACAATACATCGCAAATTTCAATAACCTGCTGCGCATAAATTCACATGAATTAATGCATTTTGGAGTACGGGATAAGTCATAAACAATAGCTTGATTTGAAGCTGATCTCTAACGTCAGTGGAGTTTTTGCGTTGCAAACTGGAATCTCATTGGAATTTTGCATGCACAATAACAAAATTAAAGAAAAGGTACATGCCACCTAACTTAGGTGACCTAAGTGAAAGATTTTGACCTCCGAGTTTACTATGGATTCTTACGGAGCTTAGAAGCTCTAAAATTTTCCTAGTAAAAGTTTTACTTTGATTCCTAACGCTTCCGAGATATGAAAAAATTTGTAAGTTTTGCTCGCATAAGGTCCCGTACCAAACAAAAATTTTTCAAGCAAAGGGTATCAGCAATCGTAAAATTTTGAAAGGTTGCTTATTTGCACCATTCCTCATCTAGTATTATGCAGTTAGTTGCTTTTTACATTCAATAACCTTGCAATCAGGTTGTTACCAATTATATTTTTGGCTAATAAAAAGGTGAATACGCATAGTTTTAAATAATTCAATAGTTTTTGTCAAGTCTTAAGTTAAATGTTAATAACTGGCGAAGTTTTCATTGTATATTCTAGCAATTATGATTATAATATGGAGAGCACAAATATCAAAACGTTACTCAAAGCCAACATTGTCGTACAGCCTTACTCAATATTTTCCTGGTTTATTATGCTTTAAAAACAATGCATCAATCACGCACACGTACTTGGTACAATAGTAGCAGGAGTAGCAAGAAATAGCAAATATAAACTGTAAAAGTAACTTTATAATACATCGGTAAATTTAGAGCTACGAACAAAAAGTTAAAAAGAGAAATATGTTTGTATAGTTAGTTTGTAAACTTAATTCTTGCGACGATTGAATTTGTAGTCACAATGTGGTACTCTTTTAATGCTTGACGCCTGCGCTAGATTTGCCGAAGCGTCAAGTTTTAGAGACGCCATTGCAGAACCCAAGGTAAATTTCCAACGGTAGAAAAAAATAATGGCACAATTGGCCAGGAACACTTAGACTCGTTTATGGATCCTGTATTAGCAGGACAGTTATGATAAAATGTTGTTTCCTCACGTATAGACCTCTTTCTTCTTGATGATCCTGGTAAGATGCGGTTTTTAATTAATTTGGTTACCAATTTTTTGTACAGATCTTTATAATTGGTGTAACGTGGGTTTATTACTCTGTGTCCTAAATCATAAGTATAACTTAGATTTTTCCGTACAATTTCTACTTCAAAATTGATTTTTTCAAACTCCTCTCTATTAAACGTAGCAATTGGATAGCTATATGTTAACGTTTTTGTAATGTTCAAACGCCCCAAATGAGTGGGCAACCCATCGTGCCTCAAACTTAGAGGTACTCTACATTTTACTTGTCTTGCTACTACAATAATTAAAGGAGTGTAATTCGTTTCATCTTTGTGGTAGAAAATATCGGTACACTCATACTGTTTTTTCGTTGGAAACTTTTCATACCATAACTTCTGATCCAGTTTATATCTTGCATCATCCGTATGATTTGCGTATAAATTCATGAGGTTATTTGCTTTCAGATATGTGTAAAAGTCACTGCTTACGTCATTCCAGAGTTTTTGAATGTCAGTATCAACTATTGTTATTTTGTTCCCTACAAGGTAATTAACCTGGACGGCGTAAACATTTGGTTCTGCGTCGTTTGTCCATATTGAGTAACTAACTTTAAATGTTAATCAATCATATGCTGCTTTCCTTTTCCTCCGAAGAATAAATCGTCGAAACTGTTGTTTCGTTTAGGGTACAAATGCTTTACTTGAAATTGCTCCCAGTCCACACCAAACGGCTTGTCATTGCTGCTTCGGATAGTACACACATCTGGTTTACGGAGAGTAGTCTCGTCTCCGTTTTCTTGTTTTGAAGCGACACAACAAATTGCTACTATAATTATTCTAACCAATAACATATTTACTTTGTTTTAAATAACAACAAAACCCTGAATTTTGCTGTAAGTTTTAAACTGTGTTATTTGGTCTTCAGTTTTTTAAATATGTTAGCAATTACAAAGACCGCACTAACGTCGCATCAAATGTTATTTAAAATAACTTTTTTTTATCTAGGGGGAGGAGATAATTTATTATCACTGTCACAATATACATGATTGCCTAAAAGACACAGAATTACATAAAAAAATTTTACAATTATAAATATTACAGTATTACACTCATTGCTACTAGGTAATTCTTAAGACATTAAAACGTAAATCTAAATTAAACTAAGTGATGTTTGGGGAACAACGGTGATTGTGTAAAATCCGGCAAGACCCTTTCACTGCAACGATTGCAATTTCTTCAATTACTGATTTTGGTATAGAAAGTTGTTTTAGTACTTGCTGTACGGTTGTTGGTATTGTTCCACGTGAACCAATTAGAAGTCCATGTACAGTGACACGATAATTGGAGTCCATGTTGCAATTTATTCGTAAGTCTTCTATGCAAGGTTTATATATAGACCGTTTTTCATCGTCAACATTAATATCCTGGTCGACAGACCTCCATTCTGACCGTGGGATCAAGAATGACTGCATATTTTTTAATTCTGTCAATAGCTGTAATATCAATTCTTCTATCTAATGCTGGTAGTTCTTCAAAGACTTCAAATCCTTTATCTCGAAGAAAATTAGCATAAAGTAAACGTATTTTGTGGTGTCTATCATTCCTTAAAAGCATTCCAAAAGGACACGCACCAAGGACATGTGGTAGTGTTTCTTTAGTCTCATTGCACCGACGGCAATGGCATGAACCTTGGTTTCTCCCATGAAGTGCCTTTACGGCCGCAGTATTTGATACCAACTTAAAATAGGTAATATATTCATTTGATGAAAGACCTTTTTTATTGTATATTGCTGAATTTGAGGGCTTTGACTGAGGAAAGAGTTCAGCTCCTTTTCCGTGTATTTGTAATCTTGTCCATTCCATGAACTGCGTTGCTCGTAAATTCTCACGTAGTCTTTTGTTAACTGATGAAGCTACCACACTTTCATTCATGATTGTTTCATAATCATTACTGGGTATTTTCAGTCTTTTTGCAGCATTTGACATTTCTCCAGACAGATCTCGTAGCTTTAAGACGTGCTGATTTCCACTTTTAAGGAGGGATATGCAAATTCCATGTGATTGAATACAGGCTTCCCACGAGGCATTAATTAAATTAAGGCCTTTTAGATTAGATGGCGAGTATAACATTGCATTCGGGGTGTCTTGTGGCAAAAGCAGTATTTCACGTGCAGCACTTCTTATTTTATTATTTTATCATTTATCATTTATCTAGCATTATTTTATCCAGCGAGTCAAGAAATTTTGTAGGAATTTAAATTAGTGGAGCGGTTTGTAGTGGGTAGATTGCAGTTGGCCATATAAACTGATTGATTATGGACATCTTTTGGTTTGGATGAAGCACTGGCGTTGACACGAGTATCTCAATTGATTTCTGTATGGATGAAAGTATTTTATCCGCGTCAAACACAATTTCGTTACAAAAACTAACTCCGAGGTACTTAATCCTCTCATCTTTTTGAACAGGCTTAATTGTTGCGTCAGAGTAAACTATATCTTTTTCCGAGAGTTTTCCGTTGACAATAGATATCGCCTGAGTCTTCGCTAGATTGGCCTTTAGTCCAATTTCTGCAAATAGATCTAATGCCATTGCCATAAGTTCACATGCAGCTCCATTATTTTTTCCAATCACTGCAGTGTCATCAACAAATCCGACTGTGAAAATGTTTTCCAGAGAATCACCAACGCAGAATCCAAAGCTAGTGGCAATGTCCGTGCCACTTAAGCTTTGCAGTACATAATCAATGGCCAGGTTGAATACTTCTGGTGAAATCACTGATCCTTGAAAGATTCCTTGGTGTAACTGAATTGGTTTTGACATCTCATGCTTATTTACTATCCTTGTTGTATTACCAAACGCTAATGCAATGATTATTTTCTTAAGCTGGTCAAGATATGGAAGCGATTCTATTGTATATCTAATATGGTCATGTCCAATTGAGTCAAAGGCCTTCATTATGTCCAGAAAAATAGCAGTCACATCACGATTCTCTTTTTTAGCTTGGTTTAGGATACCATTAATTATGCTGCTATTAATGAAAGTTTCAGGAGTGCTCTGCGATCCAGATTGGAATTTTGATATTTTGCGTAGCTTCTCATTTTGGATAGGATTATTTTTTCATAAAGTCGTCGGATGACAGAACAAACAGAAATCGGACGCCAATTACCTGGGTCGTTTGGTTCGCCCTTCTTAAAAATGCGGGTCGTTCTAGCCTCTTTCAGTATATCTGGAATGTAGCACCACTTATTCAAAATGCTAAAGATCCAGGCTAGCATTTCAGTACATTTTGTGGATTTCAGGATCTTCACAGTTATTTTATCGTGGCCACATGAAGATTGGCTATCCATTTTCTTTAGAAAAAAATCCACTTCATCATTATTTATCCGATGATCAAATCCATTGTTGATCCAGTTTTGGTCCGATTCGGGTATGACATTGTAGTTATTTCTTATTTGGTTGTTGCTGGTTGACCATTTTTCAGTAAACGTTGATTCTAGAATATTCATGGGAATGGGACATGGTTTATTCCTCTCTGGGTCCATCAGTTTTCTTACGCACAGTTGTCGCTTATGGAAATACTCATATTGCATCAGATCATAATTGTACTTCTCATTTCTTCTTTCTCGGGCTCGTTTGGAAGTCCGTTGTGGGTTGCTACTTTGCTTATAGCTACTATCAAGTTGGTATAACTATACAAGTTTTCGAAATTAAAAATAATTCTAATAAATAATCACTTAGCTTTTTTTATGCCAGAGTTCATGGTAATTTTTACTTTTTCATGTCAAAGGAAAAACGTGAATTAATAACTGGTGATCAACACTTATTTATTGCCGTGGTTTTGTATAAAGGTGATATTGTTGTGGTTGTATATAAATGTTGCGTTTGACACTTAAACAATGCAATGTTCGCAAACCATTGAAGTTTTTATCAGTATTCTAGAAATGATTACACTGACTTGATCGTTTGAAGTGTTAGCCCGCTTTTATATCGATCGTGCAAAAGATTCCACCTCAATAATTTGGTGAATTTCAAACAAAATAGATCTAGACGGTTAACCAATTACACAACATATTCAAGTCTAATAAAGGCGAATGTATTATGAAACAGCCAAAAATGTTTTAATTTCTACTTAATTTGGTGACATCCTTGCTCATTTTGTAAAAAATGCATAGCACTCAAATAAGAGTAAGCAAAAATGTATCGGTTGTCATGTTTCCTGTGTTATGTCATTTGCACACTAGTCCTAAACATTTAAGTATGAAAGTAAACATAACATAAATATTACTGACTTCATATCCGCAGTTGAATCTATACGTAATTTTGTTGAAAATCCTCATAAGAAAAAAACCAGCACATAGGCCGGACAGGAAATAGCGATTAATTAAATGTCATTGGGTACAATGCATATTTTCGGCTTGGATTTTTCAAACCTTTACTTTTATGAAGTATGCTCATCTACTATTTCTACATACGAGGATACATCTCCATATTTTGATTTAGCCTAAGCGCGGCTGAACCGTGTTTAAATACTTGAAACCATAAAGGAAGATAAAGAAACTAATTTCTTGTAAAACCGCCGAAAAGAGAGCTATGTACATGCACCACAATTTTAATGTATCCGATAGCCAGTAAAGGTGGCATCATTTTACTGGAAGCAATGAATATATACAGGGTTGCTGCATTCCCAAATTGGTTCAAAATTAGAAGAATCGTGGAAAACTTTTCCTAGGAGCAAGATAATAAAAACCAAATGACCACATATATTATAGCTTATCAGATATATAAATATATAAAATATGTTCTGGCGTATTGACAACACACATTAACTTATTTTATATAACTATATATAGTTTTGCGGTTGGAACTATCATTGATCCAGTAAGTAAAATGCAAGTTGAAGAATGGGATGAGTCACAAACTATAGCTTGTTTTGCATCTGTTCACAAACAGCAATGCAGTTTTGCATTGCAAACTCGAATTTTACCATAACTGTGCATGCTCAATAATAAAGTAAAACACAATTTTGATTTTGAAGAAGACTGGTTGATTGTGCGGCCTATCAAGCATATTTGTTTTATTATATATGTTCTTGTCGCTGTAATGACATCTTATAGTTTAAAGATTATAAAGACAAACGTATTTTTAGGAATGGAACTTTATAAACTGGTGGTAACAAGTAACTCCAGATACTAAGAATAAACGTACTTAATATGTGCGCATAACATATCTTGTATATTTTAAGTGATACCTAAACAAAGTTTCATTAGATATTTCTTCATTTATTTATTGCATAAGGTTTGAATAGATTTGGTGTTTGTAATTATATAATGATTATTTCAAATAACTGATTATATTTCTTCATTTCAAACTCATAGCTACCAATTTACACATAAGTTATGTAGTACATATATTGTACAGTAATTACATCAATTGTTTGAACACGTCAGAGCAGTTAATTAATTCTTTAAAGGATAGGCTTTAATTTTGCTGAAAAAAGGACACATCTTAAATTTTGCTTTTGGCTCAAAACTGTTTTTTAAACATTTTTATTAATAATAGTTACATTATTTAAACTAGCACAACTACATTTAACTTTTTTGCTGTTTGACTACATTATCTGCAATTGCAAATTTTGTGGATGATTTCTAGCTTTCACGTAAAAATTTCTTGATCCATGTAAATGTTCTGAAAATAAATTATGTATTGAAAGACAAAAGTGATGCATTTTGTACGCTACTAAGGTGTTTATATTCAATTATTTTATACGTACGCTGTGGTGATAGCAAATTAGTGAAAATAATTAATTGATTTGCAACAGAAACTTAAACAAAGATTTGCCTTCGTGCATCTCATGCGTAGTATCAGAAATATTGCTTCGGTTAGTTTCCCAAATCCGCTGCACAACTGTTTCTTCATATACGTTTCTTTGAGTTTTCTCAACGCATTCAATTGCGCTTCGGATGATATTTCCCGAATATTTAAGATCTAGTAATTTCTTTACCATCGTATCTATATCTGCTGGTGTAAGAACAGACAACTTTGAAGCTGAAGCAGCCATTTTTTGTTCTAGCAGTGCTTGTTGGCTACGGTATGAGTGCAGATTTGCCTGCAGTCGTTTTAATGTCACATTGTTTGCGCCACTAGAAACTTTTTGGTGTTCTTCACGAATAAAATGCTGCAAATATTCTTCCATAGCGTCGTTGTAAGGCGTGATAGCATCTTGTTTTAGAAAAAATGCAAATTGAACCGATGACATTTCAATTTCAAACAGTTCATCCTCATACTCTCTAAGCTGCTTGTCTTTAACATCTAACAGCTTTGATT
Source organism: Entomobrya proxima (assembly GCA_029691765.1). Classification (NCBI taxonomy): domain Eukaryota; kingdom Metazoa; phylum Arthropoda; class Collembola; order Entomobryomorpha; family Entomobryidae; genus Entomobrya; species Entomobrya proxima. The sequence continues at coordinate 48,545,820 of CM056169.1, forward strand.
TTAAGTCGGCAGCCCCAAGATTGTTGTTGAGCAATTTACATACTTCGGGATCTTCAACATCTATTGAAATATGAATGGATTTGTAAAACAAGTGTTGGTGATCACGAAAGCTATGTCCACAGATTTTGCAGTATCCGTTTTGCATTACACTGCAATTTGTAAGCGATATTCCTCCCATCGTATCAGCACTCGAAGCCAGTTTGCAGCGATCATGACATACAGTGATGTTTTCAGTGACTTCTGTTGTGCTTACCGTGGACCTCTTCACACATTGAGGATTACAACAAACTATTTGTGCAGAGCCCAGTGGATCAATTTTTATTTGTTTTCTTCTAATTATTTTACGTTTTTGCAGATCTGTAATGTTCGCTTCAGTATCCAAAATTTCTGCTCTTTCCTCCTCCAGAATGATCTTGTTCAGTTGAATGTTTTTGCTAACTTCTGCCAACGGCCTGGCAAGTTGGAGTACAAGTTCTCTTGCGTAATTCAAAGTTAACGTCTTTCGAATTTTATGCGGTTCCAGCTCTCTAATATGCCGTATCATTCGTACTGTCTCAGATACTGTTTGATCCCAGCTCCTCATAAAATTAGCTCGCTCATCTTCATCAAAACGTACTGGTGGATTGTTTTTTATCGCTGCTAGATACCTATATGCCTCATTGTCAAAGCAGTACTGTGTTTGTTGTGATAAGGGAATTTCAATGTTATCGATTTCCTTCAACAATTGTTTGAGAGCAGGCAATGTATCTCCTGGACGGTAAAACGTTCCTCTTGTGTTTGTAAAACAAAATACAACATTTTTGCAGGTATCTCGATGTAGACTGGCAAACAGCTCCTTAATGCAATAACAAAACGTTACATTTAGTCTTGAACTGTTTGGTTTTAAAAGTATACAAATTCCATGAATTTCATCATAATATGACAAATTTTCCAGAGTGTTCTCAAGGTTGACTTTGTCCTGCTCAGGTCCACGTGTGTCACAAATGCCAGGAGTGTCAATAAGTCGGACAATATTCTTACCAATCTGAAACTGGTAGACTTTAGCCCTTTGTGTTGCCGACTGTCCCGCCTTTTGGGATTCATTGGGATCCGTTCCTGTCTTGACAGTAATTTCTTCATAATCGTTGGTCATCACGGTAAACTGTGAATGAATTATGCTGAAGAGATCTGATTTTTCTGCTTCCTCCAAAGAGTCGTATCTAAGATAGTTTGCGAATCCGTTAATCCATGTTGATTTTCCCACGCCAGTTTCCCCAAGAAGGAGTATATTTAGCTCTACAGGTGGACTTAGCGTACCGATGTGATGAAATATTGTATCCTTTGTTGGTTTTACGTATCCGATTCCATGCTCAGCATCACTGCATTTAAATTCTAGGTCACCGACCGGGGTTTGTCCGCACTTGCAATACACGTGTTCATCAAAGCCATACTCCAATGCTTCATGACACTTTATGCAAACCCAATCATGCACAATTGATGTATTACAATGTATCCCAAAACAAGGGGTTGAAAATGTAACTTGCTTGTTTGGCTTTTGTGCAGTTTGTATTGGAATCGAAGTGGCTTTAGCAAGCGACATGTGTAGGATTTTCTGTTCGTGTGATATGGCCATTCTTCCAAAAGCTTCAGTTTCTTTCTGGCCATCTTTAAAATCCTAAACACAAAAGCATCTGTTTAGTTTTGAAAGAATCATCGGTGTTTTAGAGTTTCTTTAAAAATAAAATAAAAAGTCCTGGATTTACCAAAATTTGTTTTTTATCCTTCGGAGTTTGATTAAAAGGTGGTCCTACAAATGCTGGAGCGGGGCTCATTTTCTTATTTTGCCATAGAATTTCTAGTCCCCCCATTTTCTGAACTTCCATTTCCATTTCTGTTTTACAAGCAATTACATGTGCGCTTAGTTAAGAATTTTTCATTTGAGTATACGGTTGCCAAAATTGATTGGATTTTAAGTAGGGATTGCAACCTGAGTAACACTCAATGAGTAGCTCAATAAAAAACTCAATATTTTCTTATTGAGCTACTCAATTCCAAATTTAACTATTTTTTTATTCCAAATACAAATACGAATGTATTTAGCCGAAATTCGGCTGCCGAATGCAAAGAGGGTCAAAACCTAAGGAACTAGACTAGGGATACCTAATCTACCATAAATACTATACATTTCGTATGGGAAGTTAGGGAGGCCTTGCTCTTACTTAGGTTCAGGGGGTTTCTGAATTTGGCTACGTCGCTTTTGGACCCCTGTATGAAATTTATATAGAAACCCCCAATACTGAGTACTCATTGAGTAGCTCAGAAAAAGCTCAATAACGAAAAGCTCATTGAGTAGCTCAATGTAGACTCATTTGCAAACCCTAGTTTTAAGAAACGTTTCATAACTTAAGAAAGATATACCTTGAACCAGGTTCCTTAACTTGGGAAATCGTTTTAGCAGAAACAAAGGCGTAGTCCAACAGTAATTATAAAACCCGTCAAAACACTCCAAGTTGTTAAATTTTTGCAAGGTTAGCCACACTGTTTCAATAAGATAAGGAAAGTAGTGCAAGAATGCATCTTTATCATCATTTTCTTCGCTCAAATTTATGAAGAACGTTATCAGTTTTAGTATTTGGTCACCATCTCCGCGCAACCCTAACTTTTCTAACTGAACCACTGAGTGGATTTGTAATATTTTGTTTTCTGTATCTTGTTCAATTACAGCTTCACCTAAGGCTCGAAACTTGTCTTGAAACCTAGCGTTAGCAAAGTTGAAACCTTGTACAGCTTTTAAAAATGCCACCTTCTTTTCGAATTCCCATAATGCGCAGTGGGTTTTTATCTGAGAAACGCTTGGTCTCTCCTTCGGCTCATGAGCTAGCATAACCGTAGTCATAGGTAGCAGACTCAAGTCTGAGGGCTCAAATTTATCTTCCTGAACAACCAGTTGATTGCGACAAATATTATAGGTTCGCTCAACAGAATCTCCAAAAGGGTGAAATCCGTTTGTTGCAATTACAAAGAAAATGCATCCAAGAGAAAAAACGTCACTTTGGCAGGTCTAAGAAAACACATGCAAAATAATTCAAAATTCTACGTGTTAATTAAAATTTAGTTTAGTTGGTTAAACCTTACATAACTGTCTTCAAAGTTTTTCTTTTTGAACTCTGCAAGTACTTCAGGAGCTGTCCAGTCAAGAATCCCTCGCTGCATTTTTCTTTTGATGTACCGCTTGATTAAGCTAGAATACACCTTAGCTAATCCAAAGTCGGACAACTTGACAAGTTTGGTTGATGTCGAAATCAGTAAGTTGGTTGGCTTCAAATTTGCGTGTACTATATTTTTGTCGTGTAAGTACAACATTCCCGTTAGAACTTGACCAACTATATCCAACTTTAAAAGTGGAAACTCTTTTTGCTGTATACACTCATGGAGATTTGTTTCACAATAATCCATAGCAAGTAATAACTCCTGATGTACTAGCTTAATTGCCAAATATTGTAGCAGGTTATTGTCTGTGCAAGTTTTTATTATTTCAAGGTCCTTGGAGAGTATTTGCTCCTCAGTGTGTACACCAGGGAGTTTTTTGACAGCGATAGACTTTCCAGTTTGCCATCCTTTGTACACGATGCTGCTAAACACACCAAACGCTAAAATATCCTCAGTTATAATTGCTGTGTTCCTTTGTTTCTCAGTTTCAATTTCAGCATGTTTATGAACTGCTTTGAATTCCGGCTCCATTTTGGCTGTCAATGGGGGAAATGGAGTGAATTATTGAAAAGTTTGAACCAGTAACGAAAATACTGTTAGGAATATTTAGATTAGAGTGAACGTATTTATTATAAAGTACATGCACCACTGAGGTGACTGTTTGGTTATTGTTTTCGAATTATACAAATATGACTTAATCTTCATACCAAACTGATAATTTGTTTTTAAAAAAAGTTATCAAAGATAACGCTTCACTAATGCGCATATACTTTGTTCAATTCTACATGAGTATGAGTACCTGCTTTAGAAACGAACACACCATTGTCACACAAACATGTATTTGCACATTGAATCTCATCAAAATCCTATTTAGCTTTGCATCACGCAAGATTGTCGATCTTGACAAAGTGTATTGAATTAGGTATTTTGTGGTGAAACACTGAATATAAATCAAGTCAATTTTTAATGCCGCTTATCTAACCACTGTAAAACTGAGGGATGAAGTTGTGTGAAATAAATCAATTTGAGTAAAAATCATGAATGTGCAAAAGAAATTCTGCCGTGTAATTTTCATGCCCCTTTGGACTTGTTGTTGTTGATATTGTTTGACTCACAAATGATGCATGTACGATGAAGTAGTTTTATCTTGCACATATTGAGATATTGTGTTCATACGCTATTCAAGAATATTGGTTGTGCGCCGTGAGTATAAAATGTTTTTAGTAATGTTATGGGTCTAGTGGCTGGATTATTGTTATGCTGCTAGTGATTCTTATATGCATTTATGCATTTATGCAATAATAATTTTTGGGGATATTTGCAAGAATATGTGTTGAGAAAATCAACTTACATGAAAGGAAAGAAGATTTTTTTAAAAGGGCAGAGTTGTGCTGGAGTAGGCAGCGGCGGAAGAATAGATTAGATAAGGAGAGGTTGTGGTTGAGGAGGAAAAGAATGGTCTCAAAGAATTTCTCATTTTGCCACTCATCCTTTTTGCAACAGGATGAGTGGTCAGTTCAACAGTGCGAATTGCTGGAGAACTTTTTAGCATTTACTTTTTATGCCGGATATCCTAATAGATAACCACACTCGCTTTGCTCAAGTGTGGTTATGTGAAATGGATTTTATGTTTTTTAGCCTGTTGTTACTTTTTGTCTACTTTCTGCCTTTTTGGCATGCTACTGCTGTTTTGCTATTAACCTAATGACATGACCGAGTAAATAATTATTTCACGGCATAATGGTCATGATTAATTAACGACTAGTTTAGAAGAATGGTTTGTACGCGGATGCAGGTGTCAACCATATATCAATATCATCGTGTTATCAGCACGAGTAAATTATTATCAATAAGTAAATAAATTGAGAGTAATAGGTTGAAGCTTCGATTCCAACCACTGTATTTCTGTGATGCATTAAAAAAAAGTTAGTAAATTTTGTCGTTATTCGAAACAAAATATCGGTGGCATTACTAGCATACTTTTAATATTTCAGTGCATAACAAAAATTATAAACTAGCTAAATCATATTACTGTAAAAAAAGCTCGACTCATAGAAATGAAGTCGCACTAAGCAATATGCTTCAATGTCAAATAAAATGCATTGATGCAAACCTTCCTAGACTCATCAGAAATACTAAATGCAGTGCAGAGTTTGTGTCAATTCTTTTTAGTAAAGAGGTTATTTCAAGGTCGGAGGCCGACAGTCTGGTATGTTCTTTCTCAAAAACAAATATATTATAATTCAAAAACGTTTGCCTTTTATATCATAATTTTTCATGTTTATTATTTATCACAGCTCGACACTCGCCAGACTGCTGACGTTAGAACCCTAAATCTGTACAATTTGGTACAAACGCGGTCGAACGATTCGTTTTCCAAACTTAAATACGCTCTAGAATGTACCAGACAAACAGGTGCTCTTGAAATTCTCGGTGCTCCTGAAAGCCATGAATGCACAAGATTTAAAATAGTAATAGTCGACCCCAAAACTAGACTAGTAGATTGGTCTGATAGCAATGTACAAGTTTACAGGGGTACATTTGGAACACGAAATTCTTTGATCAAGCTTTACGACCGGCTTTTACCCGGAAATTTATCAAACGGAATACACGAAGTGGAAATGCTAATGCGGATAGATTGGCATGAAAACATTGTCCGGTGCTTTGTTGCTAAGTATGTAAACCTTTGTAACAAACACAGTTTTGCAATTGCACTTGGGAATCAGATTCCCCTTTACGAATATTACGAAAACAACCAGATTATAAATATGTTTACGAAGAAAACGTTTTGTAAACAACTTGTGGCTGGCGTTACACATTTGCACGAATCCAGCATTATTCATCTTGACCTACGTCCGGAGAGCATATTCATTTGCAATTTAAGACAACATAGGCCAAAATTAAAAATTGGGGAATTTAAAATGGCACAATTTGCAAATGGTCCAGATAAAGATATTGAAGCATCCGTGCCGGAACTTAGAAAGAAAGAAGCGGCGGCATATTTAACTCCAGAAGTCCTTTCAACTTTTTCTCAGGAACAAAACAAAACCGATAACATTCGACTGGTAAGTTTGTATTTCAAAACTCTCAATAAAATGTTGCACGCGTGAATTGTTCAATGACAGTGCTAAAGAAAATGAAATCAAGTCGTGTAATGTTTGTTCAATTCTTGTTCAAATGTGTTTACCACTTTCTAATTAATCTTTTTTAACATTATGGCATCCATGATCTCCGTCTCAACTTCTTCTAACTAATTAATCTTATACAACAATGTTTCAGGGATATAAAACAGATGTATTTTGCGTTGGTGTGGTTTTGTATCACCTACTTTCAAACCTGGATCACCCTTTTGGAGAAGACTTTGATTTTATGCGCAACATCAAAAACAATGTTCTCTTAGTAAACGAGAAATTTCTGGAACAGCTGAAAACTACCGAAAAAAACTTACTGTTGCTTTCATTGCATCGTTCCCCAGAAGAGAGACCAGAATTGAATACGTTGGCAAAAGCAGTTGAAATATAATCTATTGAAGATAAATGGTAATCAGAACATTTTGTATTTGTTATCAACACAAGTAGTTAATAGCATAGCAGTTTTTCAAATTAGAATAATATATATTTATATTTACCATTTTACGTTTCTACATATGTTGCAGCGTAATAATCGTTCATGGCAAATAAAAATTGTAACAATAATATACCACGTAGTTGAACTATTAATTAGTTTAAGCTTGAAGAGTATTCATAAGTACTATCGTGTCTATGATGAATTGTTTGTTTTTTTCAAATGATAAAATATATTACAAGGAAGCCAATCACGGTCATTTGAATCACAAAATTTATGTTTGCATAGCCACTGAAACAACTTGAAAATTGGCAGCATTGGATGCGTGAAGCTATACCGAATTGGGGTTTGGGCGACAAATATCATATTACTTATCAAAAAGCCATTCAATCATTCTGTCACAATTCGTGAACTGATTTCATAATGCATTCGTTCAACACTTTGGAGGCAAATAGCGTAGTAACGATTATCAAATATGAAATTCCTACGTGCAAACAACTCTCATCTAACACTGGTTCAATGACACTTGCACTCGTATTCGTTTCAGTTCTGAATGTCAGTTGACGGTAACTGAATTAATTCCGTAATGTTTGGTTGGTTCAAAAGTAAGTGATTTCCGTTTTTATATAAAAAATATTTTACACAAGCTTAATGAAGTGATGCAGGTAGTGAGTTATGTGTTTCCTGGTGCTAAATCAAATAGTGCATACAAACGATATTATTGTTATGTGCTTCTCATGATGAAACTGAGGATATTGCAGCCGCAGTCTTATCAGTTTTTCAAAAGTGCAATACTCAGCACATTGACATTCACGATCCAATCACGAGTGTTAGGTAAAGCGACTGCGGCAGTGACTAAAAATGTCTTGTCGCTTCCCAAATTATTTCACAAGTTTGTGTAAAAAAGACTCCATTAATCTACGTATTTGTATTTAGATTTCCATAAAAGTCAGCAGTTTTAAATGGATATCTACTACAATTCACAAACACTGTAAACCTCAAAACGTTTATAATTCCAGGCATCTATGCGACTTTACACCAATTTTGTGAGCTTGTCGAGCAAATGCATTTGATGAAATTAGTGCACCACTAATCACCGTTGTTCTTTGGTGCAAATATATGACAAAATGACAAAAATATTTATTTTAACCCATTCATGATTCACATAGAACACAAAATGTCGGAATGAAAACAAATGACACCACTGAAAGAAAACAAACAAGAACCCGTATATAAACTATGCTGTCACCGGATATTGGTGGGCAGTTTTACTAATAACAGAATATTTTTTGTTAACCCTTTTGCATGGCTTTAAATAAATGTTTTTCTATAATTAAAGTGGGAAAATTTTTCATAAATTAGATGAGACAATGTGGCAAAATATTATAAGCGTTGCCTTAAAACTGTGGTGATTCATGCTGGGCATGTACTTAGTAAACGTGGGTATTTAGAAAACCGGAAACTACCCTTGACGTGGGAATTTTTTTTTGTGACAAAATAGTAATGAAATACCGTATTCAGTTGAATCTATGAGTTATTATTTATTAATGTCACTTAAAACTTCGATTGTCCTTTTCTGAAGCAGGAGGTAGTGGTGGAGACACTGAAATATTTGCGAGTCCTGTTTGTAGATGTGTTGGAGGAAATCGGAACATTAAGAGAAGGAGTTTTGGTGTTTTTCACATTTTTTGAGCATTTCGTCAAAATTGGCACATATGTACCCTTTGGAATTGTGAATTCAAAAATAGTATTGTTCTGGTTTCAGGGTGACGATGTCAGTAAAAAATTGATGACCTAATGTGACCATTTTCATAGTATTCGAAGAATACTAGGATTTTTGTAGTTTTTTGAAAATAACTTTTGTATGCATCCATATCTGGAAAATCGCCGGGATGCCCATCCTAGAATTTGTAATGCTTGTTTTAACAAAACAAACCTCAAGACAAAATTCGGTTCAATGGTGGAGATATTTGGAAAAATGTATGGGCAAGTATACCAAACTTGACAGAATCCATCGTGCCAAAAGTGACAGAATGCTGTTTCAATCTGCGTCATCCAAACTCTCCAATTAATATACCAAATTAAAGCCAATAAAAAACAACAGGATCGTGTTTCTCAGTTTTTTGAAATACACACTAACAAGAAAGTTATGACCATATTTACAAAGTGATGGATTTTTGGACAAAATGGAAAGTTTCACTAATATGGTCATAACTTCCTTGTAAGTGTGTGTTTCAAAAAACTGAGAAACACGATCCTGTTGTTTTTTATTGGCTTTAATTTGGTATATTAATTGCAGAGTTTGGATGACGCAGATTGAAACAGCATTCTGTCACTTTTGGCACGATGGATTCTGTCAAGTTTGGTATACTTGCCCATACACTTTTCCAAATATCTCCACCATGGAACCGAATTTTGTCTTGAGGTTTGTTTTGTTTAAACAAGTAATAAATTTTCTAGAATGGGCATCCCGGCGATTTTCGAGATTTGGATGCATACAAAAGTTATCCTCAAAAAACTACGAAAATCCTAGTATTCTTCGAATACATGAAAATGGTCACATTTGGTCATCAATTGTTTACTGACATCGTGACCCTGAGACCAAAATATTACTGTTTTTGAATTCACAAGATAAAAGTGTACATATGTGCCAATGTTGACGAAAATCGGAGAATGTGCCCAAAATTTGTGAAAATCACCAAAACTCCTTCTCTAAGGAACTCGCTGGAAAAGATCCGAATCTAGACGTTTGAGGAGCTGGCTGGCGTCGTTGTTGTCGAGCTGGAGGAAGTGACCGGTGTCCTGGTTGACATGATAAAGGAACTGACTGGTGTCCAGGTTGTCGAGCAGGAGGAACTGACTGGTGTCCTGGTTGTCGAGCTGGAGGAACTGACTGGTGTCCTGGTTGTCGAGCTGGAGGAACTGACTGGTGTCCTGGTTGTCGAGGTGGAGGAAATGACTGGTATCCTCTTCGTGAATTTGGAGGAGGAGAATGGAGTCTTCCAGGCAAATCTAAAGAGACTGACTGATGTTGCGGAGGTGGATGAGGATAAGGTTCTTGTGATCGGCCAACATTAACTTCACATACTGGAGGAAGTCTGGTAATAGTGGGGGCTGAAAACGTTTTGTACGTAAGCCACTTTCTTTCAAACAGGTGGACTTGGTGGACCCGGAAGTTTCTTCGTCACTCTCACTGCTACTTTCTTTCTCGTCTTCAGATTCAGGAGTCATAAAGACTTCTTTTTGTTGGTCATTACACGCTATAGACAAGAAATATAAAATATTCCTTTTAATGACAATCATAATACTTTGACAAAGTAAAATAAAATATTAAAACGAAACAGTAAACACAAAACAATTACCTGGTTTGGTCGATGTGGATGGTCGGGAATCATCGACTTTTTGTACTTTTTTCCGATTTCGTGAAGAAAGCCTGCAGTCGTCCATTTCTAAACCTTCAACTGGAACGCACTAAAACTATGATGCTAAATTAAATTAAATGAGCGTTTGTCAGTGATAACTTTCACTTATTACCACGTAACCATTAAACTAACCAGACATGACAGCACCAACAGGCTTATAGTTGATTTTCTTAATAAAAATTGCGTTTATTTAAATTAACAATTTTATGTGGTCATGCTGCTTTCAAAATCTTTGATATACTGAAAAATCCCATTAAAAACTTTTCTTGAGTTCAAAAACTTCAAGTTTCACCAAACAACTGAAAACTAAGATCTCCCACAGCAAAGAACCGGCAGGCGTCAGCTGATTATTCAGTACTGCCACCCAGCGGGGAGACCAAAAAACACAAAAAAGTAAGTTCTCCCATCTTAAAAATTGATTACATTTGACTGAATATTAAGTATTCCCACAATTCGAACCTGCTTGTTAGAACTGAATTTTAAGTACTCCCGCGTTTGAATACGAAACCATGTTACTTAATATTAAGCTCCCCCAAACCAAACCATTAACGGTTATGAATTTCAGGCGGGTAAGGATAACTCTCTTTGTGTAACACGGGGTGTTTTTTTAATATATCACTTTAGTTTAAATCAGTGTATCAATGGCAGTAGATAGGTGGAAAGTGGACATTGTCCACTTTGTCCGTCCACTAGCATGGTGGACATGGAAATGTGGAGACTAGAGGTAATGCTGTCCAGTGGAAAGTGGATAGTGGACAATGTCCACCAAAAATGCACGTTGGACGTCCACTTTTGATACTCTGGTTTAAATTCCGAAACTCTAAAAGCTTATACCAAACACATTATAGGTGATGCTGATATGATGATATCAAAATGATGATTCAAACACCAAAGAGTTATTGACCACTTATATTAACCAACTTCCACTAATACTTATAAAACTAATTCTGTAAGCATAATTGATGCAATGTCGGTGGTATAATATGCAAAATTATAATGTGCTATACACATGGTAACATAATGGTTATTATTATCAACTTTTTAATGTTGTAGGCACTTTTCTAATTAATATCGTCTTTTAATTGTTCACCACGGATGTTTAAAATATGGGATTGGACAGCATTATATATTTATATACGGGTTCTGATGAAGCATGTGTGTAAGTGTAGTAGTCCTTATTCGTCATCAGTCGGAATCAAAACATGTTTCAGGTGTAGAAACCATTCTACATGGATGGAAACCACCAACACAATCCTTCAAACTACATCAATTACCCTAATCTAACGTCTTTAAATTCGCTCATCTACCGCAAAACCCCCATAAATAATAAAAGACATCAAGGCGTTATTGATCCCCAAAATATCAACTGTTTAAGTAGTCGCCAGCGAACTTATTCAAACCATTTTAAACATTAGTACGTGATTTAAACAAAAGAACTTAAAATAAAAAATCGGTATAATGTAAAACTCACCACGTAGCACACCAAAACTTTGAGATTTCAATTAAGGGTCAGAATGCAGCTCTATCTTGACCACACTCCGTCTCACACACACAAAAAAGTACATAACTTTTATCTAAATTTGTAAAATTACCAAAAATTTTGACTTCTCAGCATTCTAAATTTACATATATCTGTAAACATTTCTATCACAAAGAACACAATATAATAGAGGAACAATCATTCATGGCCTATTTGCTACAATTCAATTCTTTTCTTAGGAAAATTACAAAAACCAAACATTAGCAATCCTTATATGAATTATCAATTGTTAAAGTAAAGTAAATTTACGAATACATTTTCGTAAAAAATACAATACACTCTGCAATTTGTAAGGAATTTTTTCAGAATTTGGGTCTCGCCATGGTTAATATTTTGCCAAGTACCTGTAACGGTCTAACAGCTTTCTATCACCAAATTTCCTAATTTTTCATACTCTACAATTAATTACTTTATAGTTGTAACCATTTTAAACTTGAATAAAAGAGATGTACTATTTGAGATTTTGTAAACGGTAACAATATCCAGCATACCAATGATGTTCGGATCGAACCTATCTGTAACATATAGTCATTTAAACTTCAATAAAAGCTACACTTCTAACTTTCACGTTAATTAAAAAACCTTGAGCCATTTTAACTTGAAGGCATATACCTTTAAGTCTATTTAAAATTTGTTGCTACTTAATAAGTTAGTTTTTTGCCTTTTCGGACCGGCTGAGATTAATTTCACCGCTGTTATAGCAGTGAAAACAGCAAGTAGGTCATATATATTTTATATAAATTGTTTAATAGTTTAGTATTGGAAACAAGTAGTACGTTCTACGTTCCAATGTATTCATTAGTCGTTTAAGTTGAATTATTAAGGCTGAATGCGAAATCCAAGCTACTGAATATTCTGCAGAAAATCAAAACCGCGGGCTTCAATTTTCTCCCGCATAAACTTAGTTTCGTAACAAATTGACTAGAGCATTTTCCTAACTTTACCAGCAATGCCTTAATAAACATGTAAGATAGGTACGCTGATCCACTTGAAGTTCATTTGAAAAGCTTGTTTCTCCAAGGCTCCAGAAATGTCCACTATACTAAACGGAGTTCTACCAAAACCATCCATAAAAATTACACGAAACCCCAAAAAACTTAATTATTTTTTTTTAACTTCAAGCAAATTCATTAAACCAAATATCTGTTCGCAATTTGTGTTTTATAACCATGACTCTGTCACAGTCTAAAAACCTCATCCATCATCGTTTACTCCGTCTGCTGTTCTTCTCTATTTATTTTCCAAGTTTGGCCGTCCTTCTTTGGTTTACACTGTGTTGCACTCAAATTGTTTATATCTTACTAAGAATTCCTCAAGCGGCAATCCTAAATTTTAGCAAGCCACTTAAATAGTTCGTATTTGAAAATGTGTGAAAATACGATCCTACGTCCTCTCACAAATAGGATGTTTTTTCGACTTTCTCATAACCATTTTGACTTTCTATTGTTCTCCTCCAGCCTCAGAATGCAGTTCTACCTTACCCCATTCCGTCCCACTTACATATAAAACTACCGTTATAACTTTGTTTTCATAAAGCCTTTTTTCTAAATTTGTAAAATTAACACAAATCCCGACTTTTCAGCATTCTAAATTTATATCAATCTATAAAAATTCCTTCTAGCGCAAAGAACACAATTCAATCGAGGAAATGTCTTTCATGGCCCACTTGGCACAGTTCAATTCTTTTCTCAGAAAATTTACAAAAATCGGACATTAAAATTGTATAAGCGTTATATATTGTTAAAGTAAAGTAAATTTAGGCATACATTTTCGTAAAAATATTAGACAATACAAACGTTGCAAGTTAGTAGGGATTTGTTTCGGCATTTGTGTTTCCCCATTTTCATTATAGTGCAAAATACCTATAACGGTATATCAGCTCTTTATCACTAGCGACTTCAAATAAAAGTCAGAATGCAGTTCTACCTTCACCACATTCCGTCACTCTCACAGAGAAAACTACCAATATAACTTTGTTTTCATAAAACCTTTTATCTAAGTTTGTACAATTAACACAAATTTTGACTGCTCAGCATTCTTATTTTACATATATCTGTAAAAACTCCTTCATCTCCAAATAGCACAATATATATCGACAAGTCGTACATGGCCCTAGTTGGTACGGTTCAAATCATTTATATTGTTTCATATTGTTATGAATTATCTATTGTTAAAGTTAAGTAAATTTACGAATACATTTTCGTAAAAGCATTTAGACAATAATACAAACTCTGCAAGTTGTTACAGATTTTTTTCAAGCATTTGTTTCGCCATTGTCATTATACTGCCAAGTACCTATAACGGTCTATCAGCTTTCTACCACCAAATTTCCTAATTCTTCATACTCCACAATTAATTGCTTCTTAACTGTAAACGGTTTAATCTTTAATAGAGACTCTGTACTGTTTGAGATCTTGTAAGCACTAAAGATACCTACCATGCCATTGGTTTTAAACACATTTGCTCAGCTCGATCCTATCAGTAACAAATAGTAATTCAAGCTTTCATAAAAGCTACACGTTTACCTTTTATGTTAATTAAAAAACTTTAGGACATTCTAATTTGAGAGCTTAAACCTTTTAACTCTTCATAAAATGACATTTCACTGCTGTTGCGGTAGTGAAAATTGGAAGTAGGAAGCATATACATTATATAAATGGTTTGAAGGTTTGGTATTGAAAACATATAGTACAATCTACGCTCCAAGATTTCCAGGAATCCTTACAGTTGATTTCTTTAAGCTGAATGCGGAATTCCAGCAACTAAATATCTTAATAATTATATCTTGATAATTATATTCTGCAAACAATCAAAATTTCATGCTTAAAATTTTTCCATAAGTATAACTCTCCGCCTAAGTTTTCTATTTGTAACAAATTACCCAATCATTTTACTGACTTATCCAGCAATTCGTATTTGAACATTTGAGATAAGTACGTTGATACACTTGTGGTTCATCGTAAAAGTTTGTCCCTCCTAGGACCCAGCTACGACCACCATTCCAAAACCACTTCCGAGAATCATACAAAACCCAGAAAACTTAATTAAATTTCGTTTCAACTTTAAGCAAAATCATCAAACCAATTATATTTCCATTTATTGTATTTTATTACCATTACTTTGTCACATTTCAAAAAGCTCCTGACGTTCCCCTCTATTTTTTGTCAAGTTTTGCTGTCCTTCTTGGGTTCACCTCCTCTCGCATCCAATTAACTTTTTATCTCACCAAGAACTCCTCAAGCTTTAATTGAAGAAAACCACCGCTTCATCCCAAACAACAGTAAGCCAATTACGAAGTTCATATTTTGCCTGCATGTGCTATAAAAATTAGATCTTACGTCCTCTCACAAATAGGATATGTTTTTTCTTAACTTTCTCATGACCACTTTGCCTTTCCGCTGTTCTCGACTAGAAAAAAAACTTTAAAATTGTCGCTTGTGTCTAACTCGATACAAAACATAACCTATACTAGCACACGTATAAAAATGAATATGAATAATATAATTTTTAAAGCAGACCTATCATGAAACTAACACGTCAGGTAGTGGGCAGGTCCTTTGGCCTGGTTATTTCCAAGCTGGAATAAGTTAAAAATAGTCTTTGAAGAACCAGTGAGTCGTGAGTCTAGCATGAGTATTTCTTGTAGGTTGTAGGTATGGCATACACTGGGTAGGCTATCTGTTCCATGCTCTTCGTTTTAACCAAAACTGCACAGAAAAAAATGAGAGCGAGAACAAAAACACGTCAGCAAAAAAATCAATAAAAACCGTCGCTATCGAGGGCAATATAAGAACATTTATTTTGCATTAGTTATTTTGTCAGGCGTTGCGACTTCTCCAGAACTCGATTTACATACACGGTATACCTCAAGTGTTTTTAATGTTTCAACGTTAATATTCTATCAATTAAGCTTCTCGTTTTGAGCAGACGGTGTGCCGATGGAAACATATGTTAGTGCAATAAACATAGATTTATTTACACAATCTACCGCTAGCATATTTCGTTCCATATCAACTCGACCGATTTCTAAAAATTTGCATTTAATGTGTTAGCATACGCGGGTCAATGCAGAGCGATTTTAATTTCTGGTAAGTAAACCAGTGCTTGAAAAAACGTTCTGATCATCATGTGAGTTGTGATCATACTCTAAAAACTTGAATTTGATAAAATACTCATTTTTAAAAAGTGAAATATCATTTAAGCGTTTTAGTCAATATGTAATATTAGTGAAATAAGTCATCAACAGAATATACGAGCGCTGTAGAGACCGACACTAATATATTTATTACGTACTTTTAATTTTACAATCTAGATAACATGGAACCAAACATGCATAAAACGCGTTCATTTTATTACGTTAAACATCCACGCAATACTAAACTGAACACAGTGAAAGTACAAATTGATTAAATGGAAGGTACATAGAAGTTTAGTAGTCAACATTTAGTAAGTGCGTACTGAGTAAACATTTGCGCGTCTACATCCTTCTTCTTATATAAAGCTGAAAATGTAATTCTTATTCATAATGATTGGTGAGTTATAAATACGTATAACCTTGAACTTCTTGATTGCACACGGAAACTAATGCAAGATGTTTTCATATGATGCAGATATTATTTGAACTTTTAAGCTGTCATGACTTTTTGGTTTCTGTAAATGCACATAATAAAACAGCTTGAATGGAACACAAGTGTCATTGATAGAAAGGGCAGAAATGATCTTAAGCGTTGTAATTTGAAAGTACGATTTTAAGCTAAATGTCTTAAAAATCAAATGCATATTCCAAAATTCACAGCCATTTCATTGATTATTAATGATAGTGTTGTAACTAAGTAACGTATTTTCGGACATTCACATTCACTTACCAAATGAGCTACTGTTGTCGTTGGAATGTGTAACAGGATATGGACGGCCTGGGGCCGGCCATCCCATTAATGTATTGTGTATCACTCTGTATATGAATGGGCTTGTAAATGGTTTGGTGTGACGGATTTCGGTGAGAGTAGTTCAGTATCAAATAAACCAGCGAGAAGCACACAACCTCTGCGTACTTGTTGTCATTCCATTGCGCATCTTGCTAAGTAGCACTTCTTAGTAGGAACAGGACCGGACCAAGAGTTAGGTGTAGATAGAGGTACACATAACGTTACACTGGCGATTTTTTGCCTTGGAAACGAACTTGTAGGTAGCAGCGGCGTGGCTCCGCCATCTTCTTTTTCATTAGGTATACAGAAAAAAGTAAAAGTGGGCAAAGAAAAGCTGGAGTGAATCTTCGTTCCTCCGAATTTTTCAGTTAGAAAATTAGTTTTTTGGGAAACTTTCAGTGTATTACAATAGTAAATCATCATATTTAATGTGGGGAAACAAAATTAAAGTTTTTCAGTTGGTTTTAGCAGTTAAATTTCAACCAAAACGGCCCATCTCAGCACACCCGAAATGTACAACTGGATTATGGTAATAAAAAAGAGTACCAGGTATCAATCTAAAAATTTAATCAAACACTGGAAATAAACGGTAAAGACTTTTAACAATTTAAACCTTTATGTAAAATGTGATTTTGAGATAAATTCGGTGAATTTTGGTGAATTTCATGGTAACTAATAGTAGTCGTTCAATGTCATTGGCTTTTTCAGTTATGTGACATACGGTGTCCATTTCACATCGCTACGAGATAACTCCTGGACAAATTACCTACTCAAAGGTCAAAACTGGATCATCAAGAATCATTAAAAATCCGTGGTTTTCGAGGTTATCAACTGTCCAGCGGTGCTAATCTAGGAGCCCGTGTGTCATCACATAACGGAAAGTGATCATCATCATCGCCATACACTACTACTGCCAGTGAGCTAAATACATCACACGATAATCAGTGTTAAGGTTAGAAAAGAAACTCATCAGTTTAATCCTACGCATGCAAGCAAAGCTATCGCTTCAATTTTCATCAGTGAATAGACAGCAAAGAGTTTACTGTGAATATCAATCACACCCTGTTCATTTCCTTACTTGTGTGTTACCATACGCGTACACATGATAATTACTGACAGTGCAATTTGTTAAATGAGTTTCACTTGGGAAACGACATTGTAACATAGGCATTTTCAATTTGTCATTAGTTTTCATGTAATTGATCTATCTTAAAAATTATATTTTGGGGCATTGTGAGAACATAGTTAATACCTATAGAAAAGCTTTAGACATAGCCGTATACATTTCTCCGTGTCAGTTTTGTTCAAGTTTAGTTAAAAATAGAGTGAGTCTACGTGGCCACTTGAATATAGCTGACGTTTTAGAAAATTTACATTATGCAAATAATTGTACTCATCTTCTGTGAATATTTTGTGAATTGGTATGAGTGATGGTACACATTCTGAAAATCAGCATAATACTACTACATACGATGATCTCGATTGTTCTACGGATTCACAACCGACTTTAAATAATAGACGTATAGTTGTACGATATTCTGAAAAATTTCTTTCAAATAGACAAAAGCATAGAGACGAAGATCGACTTTTGTACTACATCAAACATTTTGACATTCCTGATTTTCGAAAGACAGACACTAATACAACTCCACACATTATGGAAGATACTACAACTTCTAGTAGTAGCACGACAACTCCAGTAGTTACGACAAACATTCCAGTCAGTACTTCTACTAGTACAACTACCTCAACAATTACACATCCACACGCATTGACTAGTACAACGACGGCTACCAGTACACACGTTTCTGTTCCTATGGATCCTGTGTTAGCAAGTCTTACGCCACAACAATTAGCATACATTAATCAAAGAGCAGTAATGCAAGCAGGCCCTTCTACTTCGAGTAGTACAAGACTTTCAGCTCCTATTAGAGTAACGACAATCAATCCAAAAATAGAACGACCACTTTACAATCCGAAATCAATGACCTTCACAGCTTTCCTTTCCAAATGTGAAAAATATTTCAATAGTCAAAGTCTTACAGAGTCACAGTTTCATACCGCGGTGCACACAGTTCTAAAAAATATATTATGTGCAAACTCGACTACTATGAATGTGATTGGTAATGCAGACATTGAAATGCAATCAGGTCATAGATCTATTCAACATCGTTTCTATGTAGCAATAGATACTTCTGTTCATTCTAATTTGGGGTTGGATGTTATTTCACGTTATGGCATCGTGCCTAATGGTGAGTTGGGATATTCCTACTTTACTGCAGATACCAGTAAAGATTTATGGGGCGTTGATAGATTAATACGCTTTTTTGTAATGGACAGACTACAGGGTGATTGTGAGAAAGGATCTCCTGAACAAAGAATTGAGGAATTATTCAACGAATTTCCACACGTACTACGTCGTGATGGTACTTTAGGTAGACAAACCAATACTTTACTACAATAGGGTTTGATTGAAAGGTCAACCTCGTCGTATGGTTTATACGTAGCACTAGAAAGAGAACCTGATGGTACTTGGAAACTTGCTGTTAATTACAAGAAGTTGAATAGAGAAACTCGTATAGCTACTATTCCTAGAGATAACGACAAACATATTGTACCGAATGGAGGCTTTTTTGCCAGTCTTGATTTAAGATCAGCTTATTGTCAGATCCCTTTGTCTAAGGATAGTAAAGCAAACACAGCTTTCTATGTTTGATGAATATTGTCTTTGAAGACATCATTGGTGTCTTTGTTTTTGTATATTTTTATGATAGTTTTTGTAAATCTACACCTTTTGAAGAACATTTAGTTCATATTCGTGAAATTATGTGGCATCTGAATGCTGCTAGTCTATCTATTAATTTAAAGAAATCAGTCTTGTAATCCATATCCAACAATGGAAAGTTTGAGATTATGTGGTCATTATTCAGATTTTGTTCATCATTTTTCAATTATTGGTGAACCACTCTACCGTTTAACAACAAATGACACAAAATTCATTTGGGGAGAGGAACAAGAAGAAGCATTTAATTTATTTAAAGAAGCAATTTGTAATGATGTAATGATAATGATGAAACTTTAGATGGTTTAGATTATAAGCACCCAATTAACTAAAACTGCAAAGGCAAGTGACGTAGGTTTAGGTTGTGTGCTCTCAGGTTTATGGTGATAAGGAAAGGCCGGTGGCGCTTGTTAGTAAATTTATCGCAGGCAGAAAGAAAATTAAACACTACACAGAAAGAAGCTTTGGCAATTATTTTTGCATTGAATAAATAACACTTTGTCAAATTTGTTAGAAGAATTCAATTTTTACGTAAAACACATTACAGGCAAACACAATAAAGTTAACAATAATTTGTCTAGGGCAATATAAGAACAGGCAGTCGTTGAGTCTGCGCACCTTAACGATTTCCGAGATGTCATTTGCCTCTAACGTGTACATTTGTTGATGGTATGTTAGAAAAAAATTGCTCAAATCTCAGATTCTGAATTGGTAAAAATATGGGGTAGTCTTGAGACAGGGCCCGTTTCAAACTCCCTGAATTTGTATGAAATTAGAAATAGTCTGCTTTGTCGGCGAGTGCCTGGTTTTGATACTACAGTTGATTTAGTCAATAGGACAGAAAAAAATGTCGCTCTTGACTCAGGTAAAAATAGAACAGAATATAATACTGAACAGAAAAATAATGAAAGAAATCCTTGTAGGGGTCTATCTGGTAGCGTAGGGGTCCGTGGTGGTACTAGTAAAACATCACGTAGCGGTCCGTTGCCAGATATAGCGGTCCAAGGTAATAATGTTTTATCGACAGCGTAGGGGTCCGTGTTGGTAGTAAAACCACACGTAGCGGTCCGTTGTCAGATATAAAAATTCATAGTAATAATGTTTTATCGACAGCGTAGGGGTCCGTGTTGGCAGTAAAACCACACGTAGCGGTCCGTTGTCAGAGATAAATAAATAAATAAATAAATTCACGGTAAAAATATTTAAACTGATAGCGTAGGGGTCCGTGGTGGTAATAAAACCTCACGTAGCGGTCCGTTGTCAGATTTCGAAATCCATGGTAATACTAAATAAAATGTTTTGATACTTCCAGTAATTCTAGAATGTCTAAAAGTTGAAATAATGAGCATGTTTCATGATCCCATAGAGATGGGATACATGGGTATTAGAAAAACAAAATTGGCTATAAAAAAGAGATTTTATTGGGAAAATATAAATAAAGAAATTCACGACTACGTAAAGTTTTGTAAAAAATGTCAGAAATATAAAATTGAAATTTTAAAGAAAAAAGGTTTATTGGGAGACGTCCCAGTTGCAAATAAAATTTTTTGAAACGATTTTTGTAGATTTTTGCGGGCCTTATTCGAGGTCTAAATTGGGTAATAGATTTTTTCTAGTCATTGTTGATCAGTTGAGCGGGTGGGTCGAGTTTTTCCCCCTATCAACTTCACAAGTAAAAAGACGACAAAGTTATTAGAAGAAGTTTTTGCTAGATTCGGTACTCCTTCTTTTATGGTATCTGATATAAAGGCTTTGTGCGAATATTGGAAAGTAAAGCAAAACTCAAATTTCTGTTTATTAGGGACTTAGTTCGTATGATGGCCACATACGTAAATGAGACCCACTCCGATTGGGATGAACATCTCCAAAAAATTTGCTCTTTGTTTTCGTAGTATGATTAATGATACCACAGGATTATCTTCAGCCTTAAGTTTAGGTAGAGATATCGTGTTACTAGTTTGACCGTAGTATTGTCACTGAAATCCGTGAAATTTCGTTGAAAGAAATGCAAAAGATTGCAAAATCCGTACCTAAAACGCTTTTAGAAATTGTAAAATCTGTTAGAGATAAAATTCGAAGAAAACATCAGCTTAACAAGTCATATTATGATAAAAACAAGCGTGAAGTTAGTTTTGAAGTAGGTCAGAAAGTTTGGGTACTAAAACATCCACCTTCAAATATGGCATAACATAAATGTGCTAAATTTGAACCTAAGTACGATGGTCCATATGAGATACTTTCAAAGAATAATGATACCTACATAATAAAAATGCCTAAAAGAATAATTAATAAACGTCATGTTTCCGACTTGAAAGCTTATTTTGAGCCGCAGGTGCAGCAAAAAATTCCGTTCCGGAAGAAGGAAGTTCTTCCCGAGGACGAAACCTATTCGCAGAAACCTAAATTACGTCCAAGAAAAAATGTGGACTATAAAGAGAAAGATTTGCGGAAAAAGCCTTAACAAAACATTAATTTTCATTATATAAAAGGTCGTAACTGTTTTCGTGTTGTAATTCATTTTATTCCAGAATGGGGAAATCTCCAAGTCAAAAGGAGCGTGCAAAATCATTTTGGCGTGGTCGAAATGCGAGTGCCCGCCTGGGATTAAAAGTTCTACATTTGGATGAAGTTGCAATACAGAAACGTATCGAGTTAAATGCCAAAAGGACCTATGTGCCACCCAAACATCCGTTTCGGAAAGAGATTCCGTTGTGGACACTGTCGAAGGAACATTTAAAATCCGTCAGAATTAAAGATAAGTCATTTTGGTATATAGATAACCCACAATCGTTAGAGCTAATGAAAGATCATTTGTTAAGTCAAAAGGTTATTGCGATAGATTTGGAGTTCGGTGATGATTTCAGTTTCTACCATATTACGAGTCTAATCCAGATTTCTAGCAAGTCACATGATTTTGTCGTTGATTCGATTCTTTTGTATAATTTAATTCATGATGCATTGGGAGATGTATTAATTAACCCTTCTGTACTAAAAATCATTTTCGGAACTCAAGATATATTGGCTTTTCAGAGAGATTTTGATTTACGTATTTTTCCATTAATTGATTTTCAAATGTTATTTAAAGACAAAAAGAATCTTGAGAAACCTCCTTCATTTCAGTACGTTGTAGATAATTTTCTATTTGAGTGTACAGTAGAGGAAGATATTGAGCAGATTGAAAAACAATATCAAGGATTTAATTGGCGTTTGCGCCCATTGCCTGATGGTGCTATTGAATACGCTAGAAAGGATTCACAGCTTTTGTTCGAGTCATGGGAGAAGTTTAAACTAATTTACAGAGAGTATCTTGAATCACCGCAGTTTTCGTATGAGCATCATAGAAAGTACATGTTAAAGAGCTATGAGTTTCCACCAGAGCATGGTTACAATCTGTATTTTAATGAGGCGTGGTCTCACTCACCCTTGTATTTTAAGGAGTGTTTCAAAACCTCCGATGTCCAATTATTTAAAGATTTACATTCTTGGCGCAATAACACAGCCAGACTCAAAGATTGTAATGTTCGTAACGTGTTCACTGATCTTGATATGCTCAAAATGTCTATATTAAAACCACAAAATGTAAATGATTTAGATACTTGTGCATTTAAAGTCTCATGCCTTGATAATGAAGCTAAAGTTTCGATTCTGTCTATTATCCGCAGAAATTCTAACGAAATAGATGACACGATAACCCCAGCTCAACATGATACACCGATGGACTGTGCCGGTAACGAGGCCAGCAATACTATTCAAGAATCGTCAATTACTTCAAATAATTTAATTGAAACAGAAATTATCAATGTTAATGTATGTATCACATGTGAGCGTGGGCTAGATTGTCAAAATTGTAAGAAAAAAGGTGTCAATAATCCATTCAATATTGTAGCGTATGACTCTCAGGGTAATAGGTTTACTATGTCTGACTTTGTAAATAGAAAAATTAATGATAAAACTCTAAAAAATTATTTTGCAAAAAGAAACGAAAACTTGATAGACAATGTTTAAATGATCACAGAGAAATTCATGGTCTTCCACCAGTAAAATTTCGTAATTATAAGGGTCGTAAGCACAGGCTGAGGCAAATGTTGTATAGAAAAAGGGAGTAGTTCATTTCCGACTCTCCTGGAGTATGTTCAATGTTCGTCTCTTGTCATTACTGTAAAAGTCCAATTTTGGTTATATGAAAACTTGTATATCAGTCAAAAATCTTTGTAAATCAATAATATATTATATTTGTGTTTAGAAACATCTAGTGCTAAATGACATGTCACTAAAAAATATAAAATCTATATTATACAATATCAAATATATCCAGTTAATTAGTAATACGTATTTAAAATGTCAATAATAGTGTAGTAATCAAATGTAAAAATGCTTTATTCGAATTCAATTGTTTACTCATTCTTATCAAAAGCCGTACAGAGCTATTTTCTTTTTTTTCAACATTTTTTTTCTTGTAAAATCCGGAAGTATGTAACAGGATATGGACGGCCTGGGGCCGGCCATCCCATTAATGTATTGTGTATCACTCTGTATATGAATGGGCTTGTAAATGGTTTGGTGTGACGGATTTCGGAGAGAGTAGTTCAGTATCAAATAAACCAGCGAGAAGCACACAACCTCTGCGTACTTGTTGTCATTCCATTGCGCATCTTGCTAAGTAGCACTTCTTAGTAGGAACAGGACCGGACCAAGAGTTAGGTGTAGATAGAGGTACACATAACGTTACAAATGATTCCAAATCAAAAAATTAAAACAACTTGGTTGCTACCTTTTTAAACCTTGGTCCTTAGGGTAGCTGTGTGTTGACTGAGCAAACATTTGTACTTCCCAATGACACATACTTCCAATATATGTAGAAAAGTGGATTCAACGAGATATAAATAATTTTGATGTCAAATTCCATGGCAGTATTTGTCCTTCCATTTGTACCCAAATACGGGATATTGTCAAACAGTTAACCTTTATCATGGATTATCCAAATAGTCACGTGTTACTTTGTTTGTTGCAAATGGCTTATAATAAGAAAAGCTTTGATGGAGCAAATGAGACAGAAAAGGTGAGAAATAGTTATTTTATGAGAATTATCAAAATGTGACAACCGCAGTGCAGATGTATTTATTAAAATGGGTGCACAGTCGACTAGTCGAAATAATTTTTATTTTGGTGGTCGATGTGTCTTGATTTTGTTGAGTGCTATTCCTGGTAGACGCTTTAAGATATGAGGGGAATTAATGTAATTTTGAGGGTTTTGTTGCTGCATACAGTGATGCAATACTATAAACTCAACTAAAATTATCAAATGTAATACTCACGTACATCTTTCTAATAAAACGATTGGAAACAACCAAAACAAAAAAAAATATGGGCAATTTTATAGAAATTTTTTATCTGCAGTAAAATTTGAACTTGTATGCTCTGGTCCATTTATTATCTTGAGACAATTTTGCACAGAAGAACAACGAGTGTGCGTGCCACACACTGTGTGGTGCCGTTCTGGTACGCTTCCTTCCCAGCATAAACCATACCCGTTACGGTTTATGGTGTTGTCAAAGAATAGTACCGTGGTACATGGTTGAGCATGGTATATACAGTTGTTGACTTAACGGAGATATAATGCATAGCGTTGTTTGCAAGCTTTTTTTGAATGAAAGACTCACAGGGCAATTAAGACTTATTATGAATTTCTTGAGAGCAAAATGTATAAAACCGCAACCGGATATGCAAGTATTTGGCTTATCTGCAAATTACCTATCAATGTCCTTTTCGTACTAACGTATTTTAAAAATCAGCAGCATACGTTCTTTCAGTTAATTGATACAAATGCATAATAAAATTCTTATTAATCGATTGTAAAAATTGGAGTCATGAAGGCAACATTTCCTATTGTCACCAGCAGATCCATTTGAACATACAATTCTGCATAATTTTGTGTATTGATAAAATCCTTAAAGCGTCTTTACGGTGTTTAGGGTGTTGGGCTGCATTAGCAAATTCTTCTTGATTGGTAAATGCACATTTTTATACTCTAAGTTTGATGTTGTGGAATTATTAGGAATGCACATGTCAGAACTTTTCTAGCTCAATAAGTTTTATTAATGGTTCCGTACAACATCGTGAATTTTCAAAATATGTATGCACACAATGAAAAAGCCTCGTAATGTCGTCATGCCAACACTTTATTTGTAACAGCTGGAAAACTCACGTTCTGTTGTGTAAATTTATATATTGCACATTGAAGTCCGTATGACAACAAGCCTTTAAATTATGGTAGACACAAAAATATAAATCTATCTTGCAATCCGTTCCATATATCTAATTCGTTATGTGATGCGAATAGCCAAAACCTTATCGGAATTTTCATTTATTAGCTTCCTGCTTCAACAGGAGAGCTTATTAATTGACCTAGTCTTAAATATTGGCTTATTAGTGCCTACTTCGGTGACCTGTGATTTTTATGAGTCCTAAATCTAGCAAATGGGATTCGTAGCCAAGCCGAAAGGGTTTCAAAACCAGAAAATTGGGATCTGAACTTAGGATATGTAATTACTTTTACGAATTTACAAAACTCAAGTTGTTTTACGTGGTGTGTATCTTTTTTTGCGATTTGAGCAGCAAGCGTTTTAATGGTTTAGTATGAATAGACATGTGTAGACTTCTCCTCAGAAATCTTTTATTCGGATGATATATTACGCAAAAGATTTTAATTGATTTACAGCACAAAACAATCTGTAAAAACAAATTTAAGATTTTATTTGCCTAATTTTAACAAAACCCTTTCACTTACAGAACCACTTTTAGCAGCAAAGATAATTCTAAATACTCATGTTACATGTATTTTATTTGAATAGGCTGAGGTTATACAAAACAGTAGTACAACAATGTAAAGCCAAAATACCAATATATCATCTTTTACCATATTTTATCCGAGTTTATTTAGGAGTTCACATTCGCATGTGACGAACTCTCCACTGAGGGTCCCAGTATTTACATAGTGATCTATGCATTTGCGTCCATCCTTTCCACAAGCAGTCTTATATTTGCACCGGTCGACTGACAATTGTTTTTCTCCCTCCCATATCCAGCAGTCTCCAAAATATATGATTCTGCAACTTTGCGTATACAACTTACAATCAATTCCGACAATTAGATTGCCGAAAAAAAAGTAGTTTGCTGAATAGTAAGCTCTCCTAAAATCATATGGCAAATATTAAGTACCTCCACGGCATATAAATAACGCTAAACGCTTGTTGGAGAGACGCGCTTTATTACACTTTAAATTGATTAGATATAAAGCCATCAGCTTACTTAATTCGATGGTGATCGCTCCCGCTTGGTTTTGCCAACAAATCAGGTGTAGCAACTTGCAAGGAAATGTCACATAAAAGCAGTGCCAAACATAATTGAATCCAAAACATTTTGCTGTGACCACACACACTATACGCTGAGCATTCAATGTCTAAACGAGAAAGTTACCTTGCTGAATTTGCCGTCAATACTAATTTGTTATCAAAAATTAGCAATTTGTTTATTTCTTTTAAAATACAATGACAAAATTTTTTGTAACTGCTGATATTTTGGAACTGCTTGTTTTTTATAAAAACTGGATTGACAAGAAGCAATAAATGAGTATGACAGCATCAGTCGAATTGGAGCTTCGCTAAATACGTTCTACGGACAAAAAAAAAGTTATAAAAAACTTTGGTTAGTTTAAATCCCCCCAAACTAATAATTTTATTTTTGAATTTAAGATCGGGTACGCCCATTTTTTGGAATTTCGCTGCTTCGGGTATTACTTTGCATTGGTATCTTTCATTCATAATCCTTTTCCAAGAGCGGCATGCGTAAAGAATTATTCTTCGAATATGAATGAATGATGGCAATGACTTGCAATGCCCAATGCAGCCAAATGAACCAACCCCCAAAAAATTGGCGTTCCCCAACCTTTGAAATTGAAGATAAAATTGAAGGCATGGTTCCTTTTTGTCAACGAACATTGAATTGAACTTGAATTGAATAAACCAAATATTAGATAGAGCTACATTAAATGATTTTGTATCAAGTATAATTACCTCCAATTTTGAATTCAAATACTTATAATTGAGTTACTTTTCGTTGTACTGAACCTTGTGTAAAATTGTTAGTGTTTTATAAGTTCGCATTTAACGAATTAGAACTGGTTTAGGTTTGAAAAAATATATGTCTTATCGAACTAAAAACTTGTTCAGAGAATCCGTGGATTCTAATAATAGTTCAAGCATATTAATTGCCACCTTAAACTAAACGTCAGAAGATATACTCAAAGAGATATTAAAATGCACCTATCCTTCAACTAAACCATTGTCTCCTAAACAATAAAATTTGTATTAAAAACATAAGCAAATGCATAAGCTTTGTTACCATTTTTTCCCCTGATACCTCTAATCATCAAAAATTGCCACTTTTAGAGATTTTTAGACACATCGAGCGAAAAAAGTAACAACGCTAATGGATATTAGTAATATTGAGGAAAGAGGAAATAGTCGTGATGGAAGATAAAATAACCTACAAAGTGAGCATTTCTTGTATTAGTCATTCTTATAGTATTCAGTTGTGATCATTTTACGGTTGTTTGCCATGTAATATAATGAATAAAGGCAAGTTTGGGTGATAGAACATTACCTTAAGTTTTTTTCAACACTTCAAAATGGCAACTTTTTGTTAATATCTCCTAGCTGCCACGCAATGATACAGAATGTTACGAAACTTGGCACACATAACAGCTTTTAGCTACTCTACATAAAAACACAATACACACACGGATAGGATAACCCATTGATGAGTTATAATAAAATGAAAAAATAACCATATCTGTGTAAAGGCCCGGTATATTATATTTCTTAAACCCCTTTTCTTAGTGATAGTGGATAATAACAACAAAAGTTTCTATCATTTGCTAAAGGTTTTATACTAACTTATATTGAGAGCAAGCAGAGAAGTGAACAGCAGTTTATGTTTGCTAGCACAAGTATTAACATTCCGGTATTTAATAGGTTTGGGATTGTCAAGTTTCTTCTGTAGCAACAATATTATTTGAATCAATCATCTAAGAACCATGATGGGAAACCTACTACGTTTGAACAAATCAAATGCACTTGAACTATATAAGTACCCGACTTGTTTTAGTCACACACGTTAACTGAACTTTACATGTTAATATTTTAATCGAAAAATTTCTATACATACAGATTATCCCATGAAAACATATTGACAAAACCTCCATGCAGCCATAAAATGTGATATATGTTCTTATCGCCTGAGAAAGTTTAACCTGTTTACAAGGAACCATACTCAGATTCATAAGTTGATAATATATTTTGGACTATCATTTTTGACTAGTATATAACACATCTCACGGTATATCTTGACACTCGGACGAACACTCGTAGTTGTGAACAATTGCTTAACATAGCTTTATCTAGTGTTAGTAACCAAGATACATAACTGGAAAAATTGGCTTCGAATAAATTAACCTAAACTAAATGTAAATTATAAGCATTTTTGCAAAGTTAAAAAAATCATCGCTTGGCATCTAATATTTTGGTTTAGCTACAAAAAACACGATAGTTCATTTATTTGGTTCCTTTTTAGCAAGGCGAGTGGTAAGGTTTCTCATTTTGAATTCTTCTAAGGCCACGGTGGAATGTATCTAAAATTTAAATTTCAACAAATCTTTGTAATACTAGCTAGCTTTTTAGTTTGAACTTCTGACTTGTTTTGATTAGTCATTGAACGTACGTGGAAATTATTTTACGACTTGGCGACGGCGTCACCGGCGGGTTTTTGTACAAAAATCTTGACCCTTTTTTGGAAACTTGGGATTTATACAATTTGAGATGCCACTCGGAATGGAGCAAACTTTGTTTAAATTTGGGATTTTTAAGCTAAACTCGGACTTTTTTAGAAAAACTTCTGTTTCCCGAGAATGCGTCGTCGATAAATTTAAAAGAATTTCCACGTTAGGTTATGACTGGTATAAAATACATATGAGTAACACTAACTTACGGTTTTTCTGTCTACTGTGTACGTTTTCCTTTTCCTAATTTTTGACGCAACATACAGGATTAGAACACCAGCAGCAACCAATAGGAATGCAGTAATTAAAATCACAAAAAGTATTTTGGTTTTTTCTTCGAATACTCTGGGTACGTCAGGGAAGTCTTCTAAAAGCTTTTTCTCTGATTCCTGGAGTAACTTGTCTAGCGGTTTCACAAAATCTGGTTTTATCAGTAAAACTGAGTCATTTTCCACTTGCCAGAGTTTTCCTTGATCCAATACCAGCGACATTCCAGGTAATGAAATCGTGACGTTACGTGGTAGGCTCGATTGTTCATATGAGTTGACGAAGTTTAAGCTTTCTTCTTTGTTACTTGGATTGTCGTAAAAATCATTCAGAAGTAGTGTTTGTGCTCCTGTAATTCCCATGTCCATCAGGTTTGTCAAGTGCAAATCTTCACCATTTCTGGCTGGATGAAATATGACACTTGTTGAATTCACCTCTGAATGTTGACGTTCAAGTACAATCTCCTGTCCATTTTCAAGGTCTGTTGGAGAAATGCTATAGGTTCCGTGAGATACCAATCATGCCTGCTAAGCATGTAGGCACCTCAAGACGCGGCAGATCATCTCAATATTCAGATGCAGTTCTTAATCGTGTGTGTCATAGCATAAGTTGTAATGCAGCCGAGTACTTATTGGCAGATCTGGGTTCGTTCCCCAGTGACAACTACATTTTTGGGAACTGCATCATAAAGATTATAATTGGTGGAGATGCCAGTCGTTCTCCCTACTCTCTCGCCAAGCGAAAAACAAAGAAAATAAGACAAAGATTTCAATAACATCTGTCGCGCAAAGAATTAAATAATAAATACAGAAATAAACAAGAAAGAAACGTTACACAATTAAATAATTGCTCCACTCCGCCGAAAGGGGGGAGCCGTGAGATACCAATCATGCCTGCTAAGCATGTAGGCACCTCAAGACGCGGCAGATCATCTCAATATTCAGATGCAGTTCTTAATCGTGTGTGTCATAGCATAAGTTGTAATGCAGCCGAGTACTTATTGGCAGATCTGGGTTCGTTCCCCAGTGACAACTACATTTTTGGGAACTGCATCATAAAGATTATAATTGTTCTAATATTTTCAGGTAGCAATAATGGTTTCGGTTGGATTTGCCACTGAGACTTAACTGATCGCCTATTTCTTATAGAAGTTGTCGCATTCGCATTTTCATTAACAGTTTGTACATGTACCAAATCCATTAGTGAATGACTCAGCAGCAACTGCACACGTTTTGAAATCCAAGGTTTGGTTCCATTGACAATATAAATTTTCCCAGGGTGCAATTCTTCAAAGCCGTTAATACTGATAATCAATGAGCCGTTGTTCTCTTGAATTGTCGGAACATACTTAGCTTTGAAGTTCATGCGGATTGGAAGAACAATACCAGTTAGATCGATAGTTTGTTTCGAATCATTTCGATTAGCCTGCCAATTTTCCATATCTTCCTCTGTAAATCCAGTGTACAAATAAACGTTCTTATCTAGACCTACGATTTCGTATATGGTGCTATCAGCTCCACCGCCAGCTAAATGACTATTGCTGTCGCCGGCATTTTGAAGTACATTTCTATCTTTTGCTATTATAGATGTGGAATGGCCAATAAAGTAAAAATCCGTGTTTGTTTGTATCAGCATAGTTACTCCTAATCTGTTTGCTAAAGCTTGCAAGTCTGCCAGTTCAGTTTGAAAATTTTGTGAGGATGTTCCACCCCAAGTAAGCATAATGGAGCCGTCACGAGCTACTTGAATTAGAAAACCGTCTTTCGTTATCAAGTTTGGTTTACAGTAAAACTGCTCGGATATGTCAATTGATATAAACATGTTGAGACTAAATTCTTCTTCCAGTTCCTGAAGTTTGTAAAAAATTGTTTCCAGCTCTTTGTGAAATAATATGTACGAGAGTTCGTCTAAGGTAAACGGTAAGTAATAAGTGTGGGTTTGATTTTGCACCAATTTGGAATATCCTGATAAATCAAAGGACATTGGCTTAGAAAATTGATAATGAAAATTGCCTTCCCATGTATTATTTTCTTCTCCCTGATAGTAAAAGAAAATTTCTGTGTACTCCTCGACACCAATAATTAGATTCATAGTGCAATTTTCTCGGAAAACTTCAATTTTGCCAATTCCAGAAACCTTTCTTGTATCGCATGTGGCAATTACTGTTGTGTTTTTGTGACCATGAACTTCATTGATGTTTTGCAACTTTCGAATATAAACATCATCATTGTTTCCAATCACACTTCCATTGTTAATGTCTAAATTGACAATCAAACCTTTCTGAGAAAACTTTTCAGAAAAATGCAGCAAGTTCGAACAACCACTAGTAAGACAATTTCCACCATTTAGCGTTTCCAGACTGGAATTCAAGTTTAGTACAAAGAAATGGTTAGTACTACAGTTGTTCGTGCATCCTTGAATTTTTGAGCCGGTGATTTCAGAAGAAGCGGTCATGTTAATTATAAATTTGTTGATATCGACTGGTAAGCCCAAAATGGTATTAGTGTTGTTAGTTCCATAAACAAACGTTGTGGCTTGAGTTGCTCCATTGCTTGCTACAAAAATTTCTGAGGACAATAGTCTGTCAGGGGAAAGAAATTGAAAACTCGGGGTTTCATAGCTTTCTGAATCTTTGTGCTTTATCATTTCAAAATCTTGTTGCCGTGCTGTACTGCCATTCGAAAGCATCCAAGATAGTTGGTTTGTTTTTTTATTAAATGCGACAGACTGTATTAGTGACAAGTGACTGTAGTTAAACTGTAAAATATGTGAACTGTTTAGTAATGGGTGTAGGTCTATTCTACTGTGCATAATATTGTTAATGGAATAAACAAAGTTTCCTGTGGTGTTTTTGTTTGTGACTCGAGTGTATTCGTTTACAACGGTGATTAAATTGAAGGAACAGTTTTGGCCTGTGTTTGATATCTGGATTATATCACAGTTACTCATATCAACTCCACCATTAAGGTCGATGGATTTGGTCTCACAGTTTGGGTAAACAATATCTGTGGCACGTTTTCGACCCACCACATAATGCATGTTTTTTACATTTGCAATCATATACTTTCCATTTCCATTGTACCAGCCGAATGTACCGTGCACAGCGTCAACCGAAACGTTAGCATTTGATTGGTTTGTCTGGATAACAAGCGTATTAATGCCAATTTCGTTTCCGAAAATTTCAAAAGAATTGTTACTAGTGTTTGTTAGTGTAACTATAAAAACATTGGTTTTGTTCCCCCCATATATTTTCCAAGTATTGTTGGCAACCGTCAGTTTGAATACGTTATCAATGCCAAACAGAGCATGTGTTATTGATTGTTTGACTTCTTCATTTTCGTCTAACACGTAAAACATCTTCGGTAAGCAAGTTGACTTTTCGATAGCCAAAACGCCAGGTGTAGAATTTGATGTAGTTAATTGAACATAAGGAATATTGATATGTGCTGAAGAAATATTTTCCGATGCCACTGCAAGGGACAAACTGATGTTCCCAATTTTCTTTCCCTTAATGTCCAATTTCTCAAATTTGATTGAAGTGCGATTTAGCACTGAACACTCAATAACATCTAAAAACCAGTTTGTATGATTTAACATTACATCAATAAAAACATTTTCCCTTATTGATGTTTCGGTAATCAGGCTGAAATTCAAGTATTTGCTAGTTGTTTCGTCGACAAATATTTGAATTTTGTCATTCTTAGTCAGTTGTTTTTTAATTTCAACTTGGGAGTTTCCAGATGCAAAAATTTGTGTAGATATATTTTGGCCAACGCAGTTAATATTTGGTATTTCCACCAGGTCAGATACCATTCGTGATATACCCCGTGTTACCACTAGCTCCGTGTTGCATGATGTGAATACCGTTAGTTGTGAACTTTGAGAGCCAATAACTCTTTCAATGCTTTTAAATTTTGGTAAACGAAGATCAATTGTTATCGCGCAACATAATTCTGGATGTATCTTAATTGTGTCAATTCCGTTACCCCCATCTAAACTTCCGGTTGCAAGTGTTTGTATAACAAACTCGTCGTTTTTGTTACCACCGGTAACATTCCAATTGATTCCGGTTATGTGAAATACATTTTTTATGTTCTCGTTACCACGTCTAAAAAGCTTTCCAGACATATTTGGTAATGAATGGTAGACCACTTGATTACCGAACAAGTCAAATTGGTATACCGAATTTGGCGAGTTTTCCGGGTACTCGTTAAATAGAATCGCCGCTTGTTTATTGGAGTCCGTCTTAAAGTTGAAATCAAATGAATATTTGTCAAAGACTGTGTTGAGGCCTGGTTGAATAAATAGCCTTAAAGTGTTGCCGCTTGTAATATTCGTGGCCTGGAATTCGCTAGATGATATGTTGAGGAGCAATATGATTGTTTGCAACTGTTCTTGTGGATAAACGTCTAAGCTGGTGTAAACACCTTCTGGTCTACCAGGTATCGCAACTACAATTTGGCCTCGGACAGCGTGGCTAAAAATGCGAGTGTGTGCGGTCGCAATTATTGTAAGATTGTGTACACAATTGCCTTCAATAAAAGGAACATGTATTTCGTCTGTTTGATTCTTTGATCCACCTAGTGCATTAATTTTTTTGGTGAAGCAATCGGCCACTACATAATCCCTTTGATTCTTTCTGCCAACAATTTCCTCTATATTATTTATAACCATGTTTATACCATAAGTCTGGGTGTATAGTTGCTTGCTTGTAAAGTTAACAAAAATATCTCTGCCATGCGCACATTTGTCACCCAGTGTAATTGTATCGATTTCTGGACCACCTATTATACGTCCTGTTAAAGGTTGTGAGCACTCTGAGTTGAAAACAAATTCATTTCGTGAAGTGCCCCCAACAAATTCCTTATGCCCATTCTCTCCCATGAAAAACATACTGGGTGGAATTACAGGTCTCCCAGAAAGCATATGCTTATCAAAATCTAACAAGGAGACATCATGTAAAGTAAGCCTTTCACCTCGTCTGGGTTCTAAAACTGAACTGAACTGATCTGAAAGAAGAACAGTGTCATTCCCGTCCTCCAAATGAAACAATATAATTTGTTCGGGCTTTCTCCTGTGTCTAGGTTGCAAAACGCCAATTGCGTTATGACATTCATAACCAAACCTTTGATTTAGATCAAGAATTTTGTAGTCAGAAAATACCGTGGTCCCAGGCTTACACAGAAACATTTCATTTTCGAAATTTTGTGGTACTGCTCGTTCCCAAAATATGAGCTTCTTTTCTCTCAAATCCACGAATGAGTTTTTCCGTTTATCTTGAAATACCATTTTTGCTTTGTTATCTCCCGAACATTTGCATTCAAAGAAGTTAGTGCCTGTAGAGTAGTGGTCTTTGTAATGATCAGTGCAGACGTATCCTTTGTCAGAACATACCCTGCCCCAATCGCAATTTCTTGAAACAACAAACGTCGTCTCTTTTCCAAACCAACAACTCCCACCCACCCTATAGCCACAATGATACATACGTAGTTCACAACCTCCGTCAGGAGCCAATGTTCTTGAAGGAAATACGTACCCTCCAAAGTCTGGGTTATTTCTGCAAAATAAACAACAGCTATTACCTCGCTTTTTTGCAGAGTAGCTTTATAAAATAGGTGTGCGTCCATCAACGTCATTTTCTGCACCCAGAAAATGTAAAAATGTTATGCTGTATTTAGGATGTAGTTTTTCTATCTCTAATTGAGCATCCGTCTACTTTAGTTCCTATACCAAGCTATTTGGCTCTGCACCAAGCAAATTGGTTCAAAACAATAGTAAATTGTGGAAATGGAATGTGGAGTAAGTATTCAAAGAATATAATGAGTAAAAACAGTGGCCAAGCTGTAAAAGCTGGTTGGACTCACACTTTCAGGGAAGATATTCTAACACCGGAAGAGAGTAAAACAACGCCCATAGATAGAGGCTAAAATAGGGAATTCACTGTAGATAATTTGCATTTTGTCAAAGAAACATGATCACCTCGCTTTCTCTGCTTTGTAGTAAAACTTGTTAGCCATGATGAAGATAGCAGATAGCTATTGAAAGCTTGTCTTTGTTAATAAAAAATTTGGACTAAAATATCCCGTTAATTACCAAAAGTAAGTTGGTTCACAGCAAAACAAAGTAGGATGGTTCGAAATAAAAGTAAATTGGGTCAAAATGTTATGTATGGAATCAAAGCAGGGAGTCTTTTATTGTTTACTATGGATGTTTTTATAGGCGTTGTTAGTAATAAGCTCCCCTGCTGAAGCAGCGAGCTAAAAGTTTAGCAAAGTTTAAGTTTATTTAGAAATTTAGCAAACACTTACTTAAGAAACTCAACTGCATTTGTAACCGCGAATTCATTTGCACGTTTTTCCGCCATTAGGTAATCAAGATAATCAGGTTCCCGGATTCCAAAAAGGTCGAGCGCTCGACTTTCAAACACCATATCCTTTTCGGATTCAGAAAGTGGAATTTCAGCATCAATTCTGTCTACTTTATTTTGTGCCCCAAACAAGAGCATAGCAACTTCATTTAAAATATTTATAACCAAGCCAGCGGCTGCAAAGAATGGAGCTCCAGGTGGAAACGCCATAGAAAGAGCTTGCACTGCCGTAGTAACTACAATATCGATTGCCTTGGACACTATATTTGCAATAGCTTCGTACTTGTCGAACTTGTTTGTTGAATTCTTTAATATTTGAACATTGCTAACGATAAACCATGCGCTAAGTCCAATATCCGCTGCATCTCCAATAGGACCAGCAATTTTTCCTAGCCGCCCTACCCACTTTCCCACTTTTGTGGCAAGATTCATGTTTTTGGTTACTTTGACGAATTTGTTTCCGGTCTTCAGCCCAATATCCGTGACCAGTTCGTATGCAACTAGTGAACCCAAAATAGCCCGATTAGTAGTGTCGTTATTCAGAACGCCAGCAACTATTGATTTTGCCAAAAGTAAACTTCCGACTGCGCCTGTAACTTTAGAAGTGCCACTAGCTGCCCGCTTGTATTGGTTTGTTGAAGTAATTGCTGCAATCTTTTTTGACATTTTTGATGGACTGAGTTTTACATCTGAGCCAATGTTGCTGATTGTTTTGTCAAAATCTTCAATATTAAAGTTGTTACGAAAATCCGGATTCTCAGAATATTGAGGCAATCGTTGTGCATCATTTACAGCGCCATTGCTAATTGCTTGAGCTTTTAAGCTCTCATGGTTTACCAAGTTCCACATATTTTTTGCATCCACGTCGTTAGAAGATGTAATTACTTTTTCCGGATTTTTTCTCACAACATCCGCCAGATATTTTTTTACATCTTCATCAGTAATTTGATTCTTAAACATATCAACAAATTCTTTGGAATTAATTTCGTCAAGATTTCCACTTGAGTCAAAGCGAAACGCACACGAGGAACCAATTGAGCGCCGCCGTCTTGATGTTCGGCAATTTCCTCCGCGAGAAATTTTTTCGTTTCTGCCAAGCTCTCTGTAATTATTTTTTATCTCCGTCTGCAAGGTCCTTTCGATCTCGCCATAATTTTTAAATCTATCGTTAATTACGTTTGCTGCTTCTTTAGGTTGTTCTCCAAACTTGTTCCAGAACCCATTTTCAACTGTATCTGCTATTGTTTTAAGCTCTTTTTTCGTGAATGAAACGAACCTTTCTTTGTCGAGTACTTCTAATGGATTAATTTTGTTGTTTACTATTTCCTCTAGATGAGTCGGCATCACTTCACCCATTAGAATACGTTCATAGGATATCCCTAAACTGACCGTACCTTTCAAACGCCGAGCTCTTAGGCGAAGATCAGGAGAGTCTACTTTTGTGTGTTCGTATCTTACGTGGACGAATTCATTGACCGGTACATTGAATGTAAGGCGTTGGATTTTTGATTTTGGCATCTTCTTGACTTCTTCATATGCATTTTTTCCCGGAAAAGACTTTTCAAATGCTGATTTTAATTTTGATTGTATTGAGACAATATCCTCACACAAAATCGTTAACTGTCTATTTTTCATATCTTTGAACGACCTTTCAAACTCAAGCTCATTGTATGATCGTGTTTGCTTTACTATGTTGGATGGCAGTATACCACCATATATAAGCTTCTTGTTTAAGTCCATAAGGTACAACCTTGCTGTTTCAGGATTCCTAGAATCAAAGGCTTTCCACACATCTTTAAACTTTTTGTTATCTGCTGGGTACACATGCTTAACAAGAAATCGCTCCCAGTCATTTCCGTATGCCTGATTAGTTCCCGATCGCTTAAAAATTGAGCTTTCCTTATGGGCAACTAATTTGGCACTAGGTTTGTCAAGATTTGCCTTAGAGTTTTCAGTCGTTTTTTCACTTTGTACTATTAAGGTGAATAGCAGCAACAATAAAACCTTTCTAAACCAGGACATTTTAGAGGAATTTCAGCTGAAACACGGAGAGAAATAAACCAGGTTACACGAAAGTATTGCGTATAATTCTGCTTTACTCAACATGGAAAGGCAACTACCAGGTGATATTTTCTTACATTATGGACACAATACCGCTTGCTAAACAAATCACACGTTTATTAGCTCTGTGATAAAACTTACTACACCAGACACATACGCTAATTAATTAAGAATCATACAAACTAGTTACAATCTAAGAAATTAACATAAAATTACACAATTGAAATATTTGTTACATAAATGAACTGAAATCCTTTTGACTATAAACAACACGTTCTGTGTGTGTTTAGTTAAAATAAAATTGGATTTATTGCTCTTTAGTTCTCAATATTAAAAAAATGTTCGAATTGTTTTTTTTAATTATAAATAGCCGATGAAACCGTATTGATAATAACAAAAATCATTCATAAATTATTCGGACATATCTAATCCAAATTAATTTTAACTATCCAAAGTGGCTTTTATTTTCTTCCGCTGAAGAGCTCTTGTTGGGTTGGATAACATTCAGTTGATGTTAATGTGTTATCTTAAATATTTACGAATTATACGGCACGTAACTTCTACAATTTTACCTTATTTGTACGATGCTTCTACAATTTATAAAATCTCTACGTTTTTAAAACTTTTAGAAGTTTTCTTGATTTGCTTCAGTTTTATAATTTTAATAATTACGATTATTAAATACTGGGTTTGATTTTTCCTTTACTTTTTGAAGGCTAGTTAAAATTTTACAACCAGAGCCGATCGAGTGTTTGCTGAGCAAAAAAACTTCATTGACGCTCGAAATTGATGTGTTATGAGGAGCTTATATGCCAGGGTGACCGGGTAGACAAAATGTATATTCCAACCCATTAAGGGAGGTTTCTCCGTCCTCAGAAGTCGCAGGATATATGCTTTACGTTATCGATGCATTTTCAACGAATCATTGTATATTTACGTTTATCTTACAAAAACTAAGGACAAAATTTGCATTTTGAGCTTATTATGATCCCAAATTTGACACAATATATCACGAGACCACAGTGCCACAACTTCTTTTCAGAATGATGGCTCTAATTGTTCCCATTTAGTGGGTACTACTTGCCCTGATTGCGTAATAATATCTGACGCTTTAACATTGAAACAGTTTAGTACGCTCGGGCTAAGTAACAAGGTTAACAGCTATAAACTAGTATGTATTGCTGTAATTAAATTAGGGTAGAAACATTCTCACTAACACGCAAACTCAAAACCTTTATACATTGATTAGTTACATTTTGATATTTTGATGCCATTGTGTTGGTTAACTCCTGCGTTTTTTAAACCCATGATCTTTTTGTAGTTTTTCTACGTTCGTGCTTTTGTGTGTTCTTTCCAGATTAGAATATTTATAATTTCCGGATGCATTTGGCTTACGTAAACCACAAACACAAGCCCATAACCTAATACAAGATTATGCTTTTAGATGAAGTGGTACAAGAGTATATGATCGCTACTTTTCTCAAAACTTTGCAAATGAAAAACAGGTAAACTTATGTATTAATGGTTTGTATGACTTTAGAATATAATATAATAATCTATGTCTTCTTATGTTGCTACTATTTCTGGCAATTCTTTGAAAATAAACACACAAAACACTTTACTTACGTTGAAAATTGTTGATTGTTTTAGTCCTGATGCACGCACCGTCTTGTCATTTATTAAACGACTGGAGGAACTAATGGGATTTTCTGTAACAGATTCAATGAACTAATGAACATTTGTTTAGAAATTAGAAGTTTTTTTCCCGACCCTGTCCCAATGGACTCAAATTTATATAATTGATTACATAACACCTCTTATTAGGCCTTTCATTATGATTATTTCAAAGAAGTTTCAAAAATTTGAAAAACACGAAACTGTACTTAACTCCGATAAGATAAAATAATCCGAGATGAGTTAAATTTTACAATTCCATAACTTTTTAGTAATCATCTGCTTTTGTTGTTTTCACCTGTACTGAAACTCTCCTGCATTAATAAGTAAAAAAAGATTTCCAGAAACGTCTCCAAAAATTTCACTCAAGTTAAGCCCTTGGTCATTTTTTGGGCGTTGCACTGGATTACTTTTCAAGGAAGCAAAACTTTTAAAATCAGTTTTTGGCAACCCTAATATGACTGCCACACATTGTGTGGCTAATAGTTCCGACAATGAATTGTCAAAAATTTTCTTTACATTGGCCCGGGAAGCTGACTGTATTCAAATTTTAAATATTTTCCGTGCTTTTTCGACTTTCTGAAACCTTTTTTTGAAGTAATTATAATGAAATGCCTAATAAAGGATGCAATGTAATCAGTTATAAAAATTCACATTCATTCGGACATGGCACGGAAAAAATACTGATATCTGAAAAAATGCTCAGTGGGTTTGACATGCTAGTATTGTTAACGTTGGTTTAAAAAGTTCCTAGTTAAGCTGACTATGGGACTGATCTGCCTTTGGAATCACAATTAATTTTGCATTCATTACACTCAAACACTGACACATGAATGAAAGGCGACTACAAAACTCAACAACGTTTTATTGGTTTCTGAGTGATTTTCAAAATCGGGATGAAATTCAAAACGAATGTATCCATGCAACTTAAAATACCACACTAAATTTGGTATTTGAGTTTCTTTCGTTTTTATACATGACTTACAACAGATTCAACATGCGAAAGCTTCACATTATGAATTAGCAGGCTTGTATAATCACCCCATTTTTGTCAGGTGATTAGTGATTGGGATTAAATGAAGATTCTTTTTTAAATAGTGATTGGTGATTAGTGATTAAGATCAATCCCAGTCACTGGTGATTAGGTGATTAAATGCTAAACAAAAATGCAAGTGGGATTAGGATTAGTGATTAAGTTTGTTTATAGATTATTTACTTAATGCGATGCAATGTAGGAAAAAGGAAACACAATTTATTAAGAACATATAACAGCTAAGTATTTTATATAATTTATCATAATATGAAAAAGATTATCGGAAATGCTTCAAATGTTCAATGCTATTTTAGCAAGAAGCTATATTTTTAAAAAATAAAGATAATAGGAAAGCAACTGCATGGGGGTGATTAAGCAGTGATTAAATGTTGCTGCTTCGGGATTAGTGATTGTGATTAAATGCGAAAAATCTTATGTGGGATTGGTGATTAAGTGATTAACTTAATCACCAATCCCGGATTTAGGATTGGTGATTCTAATCCGTGATTAGACAAGCCTGTGAATTAGAAACACATTAGAGATTTGTTGTGAACATCTTCCACTGGAAGAAAATTCTTGGAATTGGTAACAAATGTTACACCTACGTTTTATTATTTACATATCATATGCAAACATAATAAAGCTTGCCACAAACAACCCGATCAACCAAAAGAGGGTTAAACACGTTGAATTTTGATGTTTTTCGTGGAATCTAGGTGGATTTTTTTTCTAC
Source organism: Entomobrya proxima (assembly GCA_029691765.1). Taxonomy (NCBI): domain Eukaryota; kingdom Metazoa; phylum Arthropoda; class Collembola; order Entomobryomorpha; family Entomobryidae; genus Entomobrya; species Entomobrya proxima. The sequence goes on from CM056169.1 coordinate 48,587,212, forward strand.
CAATTCTACACCTGCACAACGCGTGTTTAGCACGTAGAATTCTGGCGTATTTTTTAAATTGAATCAGAAAAAAATAATTGAGTCTATAACATATAATCCACGTATAATAGACGTGTTTTCTACTTGACTTAACACGTAAGCTCATACTCACTCAATGCCTGCCATACTCATTGAAAATTGTAGATGCCGAGCAAAATGCCGGGAATCCAAGACAGCAAATCCTTCCCAATGTTGTCATTCAATGTTTGCTGGCTGAGCACAGGCAAGATCTTTGCAAGTTACACAAAGTCAGCATGAATTCATCTACAAAAAGAAATATCCGCAGACAAGCATTAAGAAATTACTTGGATGCCAAAGTTTTAATTTCTGAAACAAATTCAGTGCCAAACGAGGTCCACCCAGGTAGTAGTAATAAAAGTGTTTCCAGAAGTAACGGTATTAATTTGAGTTCAAAAGTGCAGCAAAGTACAGACGGAAGCAGAAATTCATCTCAAAGCGGGGACTGTGAGTCATCTCAAGTTGTGGAGAGTGATTTCTCACAGGACTTGGACGGCCCTCTCATTACTTCGTTCGACTTACATGAGGATGAGGGTGACTGCATTCAAACCGAGCTTCAAAAATGGGCAACCAAAAATCACATCACACTTTCGGCTACGTCCAACCTTCTAAAAATTCTTAAAAAACATGAATGCTTTGCAGACTTACCGGCGGACGCAAGAACATTACTCTCGACACCACGACATACTAAAGCATTGGAAATCCCAGGAGGATACTACAGTGAGTTTGATTGGGAAGCAACCTTGTCGAAAATTGTGATTAAAGAGGGAATTACCGACATCAAGCTTCAAATAAACATTGACGGAGTGCCACTTTTTCGTAGCAGCAACAAACAATTCTGGCCGATTCTTGGCAGTGTATGTGGGAGCAGCACAGTGTTTTCTATTGGCATATTTTGTGGTCCGAAAAAACCTCAAGACATAGATACGTTTTTACAAAGTTTTGTGGACACTGCTTTGTCACTTTATAATAACGGTATAACTGTTGAAGGGAAAAGGTTAAACTTCTCAATTTCAAGCATAATTTGTGACGCCCCGGCTAGAGCGTTAGTCAGTGGAATTAAAGGTCATAGTGCAACCTATGCATGCGGAAAGTGCTGTACCAAAGGAATTCGAATAAGAAGACGGCCGACGTTTCCCGATGTGAGGGCTCCTTTGCGAACAGACACTTCTGTTCGACAACAGCACCAAGCCGGTCATCACAATTCAACCACTGTTCTTTCCTCCCTACCAATCGACTTAGTCAAGAGCATTCCGTTTGAATACATGCACCTTGTGTGCCTGGGCGTTGTACGTAAACTACTTTACTTGTGGTGCAGGGAAAAACAATCAAAGACACGACTGCCACCTGCAACTGTGAATGTTCTCAGCAAACGGTTGATTGCAGTAAAGCCATTTACTCCATGTGAATTCTCTCGGAAGCCACGAGAAGTAAAAGAACTTGACTACTGGAAAGCGACAGAATTGCGCCAGTTTCTGCTGTACACGGGACCTGTTGTAATAAAAGATTTGTTCGCACATGAAGCGTACGAACACTTTTTGTGCTTATGTGTAGCAGTTACGTTGCTTATTAAAAAATCAACTTATTTACATCATAACGAATACGCCGAAAGTTTATTAGTGTACTTTGTCAAACTTTTTCCAAAAGTGTATGGTGAAGAGTTTTTGTCTTATAATATTCACGGTTTGATTCATTTAGCCGCAGACGCCAAGAATCACGGGACGTTGGACGAATTTTCTGGTTTTAAGTTTGAAAATCATTTGCAGTTCATTAAATCCTTGGTTAGTGGCGCAACGAATCCCTTGGCGCAAGTAAGAAACCGCATAATTGAACGAGAAGAAGCAGGGTTGGACTCACGAAAGAAAGTTTCTGTTGGATTACGCCGAGCCCACAACTTCAACTTATCTGTTCACTTTCCTATCGGCGAGCATTTTTCTGTTTTGCAAACCAGCACGTTCTGCCTGAAAGTTTTTTCAAATAATAACTTTTTTAAGCTGACAAGTGGGGAAATAGCAAGAGCCGTTTCTTTTCTGGACACGGGATTTCTTCAATACGTTTTGTATCGGCGCTTCAGGACCTGGTCCGAATTTTTTACGAAGCCGTGCTCATCGAGATTAATTGACTATCTTTTTGTAAGTAACTTGGAAGAGAACATCCATTTAGCAGAAACAAGTTCCATTGAAGCCAAGCTCTACCCGATCCCTTATCAATCCGGATTCGTCGTTGCTCCATTAGTTCACATTGAAGATTAACATGGCTGGTTCTCCAACGAAGTATTTTATTGTCGTTTTCCCAAACGATTCTGGTGATGATGATGTGGAAGTGATACCCGAGAATTGGATTATAACTGAGGAGACATGTTGGTGGCCAAATTATAGGTCCCACAAGATCAGCACGGCATGTAAAACGAATGAAATGCCAAAACCCGGATGGGAAATATACAAAATCAGAATTCTTAAAACGTATAGTAAGTGAACAAATTAAGAAATTCTCATATTTATAAATAAAGCCTTTCAGTCATTCCGTAATTAATTTCTACAGATTCGTATAAGGAAGCCAGAAAGCATTTGTTGGAGGCTGAAAATGATTCGGATCTACCTAGCGAAGGAGACGAGACACCCAAGCACCGTCGTAATACGATACCAAAACGGATTAGGGCATTTGATGAAACTGAAGATGAAGACGAGTACACCGGACAACAACCAGCAAAGATTAGGAAGTTGCCACCACAACCTCATCTGGCGCTTGTCACCACATCTCCAATCAAAATGCCTCCGCCACCATGTTTTCCAAAAAGGCTTTCCATCCAAAATAAAGGACTTTCCAAAAAATCAGCTGGAGTACGTGTGGACAACGCGCCATTACTAGGGACCAAGGAGCAGCAACCGTCGTTATCTGCTATCAATGAAGCTGGTAGTGCACAATTGCATGCAAGTTCGGGTTCAAGTGGCAGCACCTCCATGAATCATCCACTGGACAATTATGAAGAAAATCAGTTTAGTTCAGGAACTACTGGGCCCCCATTGGAGCCTAACTCCATATTATGGAAACCACTCCAAGGCTCTTTTTCTCAAAATCCTTCGGAATCTCTTTCGACACGAAATGGTTAGCTCAGTTCCCCACTATTATTTCAGTTTTGGAAACATTCTGCCATATTTATAAAACCATAATTATTTATTTATTTTATCATCAGGTTTTGAAGAGTTCGTGGTCCGAAATTTAGGACTGCAGAAAGTACAACTGAAGCAGTTGCAAGAGTCAGTAGATGTAGTTCTCAGAAACCAAGCACTCAGTCACCAACGACCTGAAGATCATCAACTCTTGAATCTTTCGCTTCCGGTTGGGAACATGACAGACTTTAATCAATTGGTTGAGAGAGCAAAGGATGCATCTTTTCGTAGTGGGATTGTAAGAAACAAATTTTTATAATTAACTGGTTCTCTTTAAGTATATGTAACTTCAGCAACATTTTAACAGGTTACTCAGTTGGCAGCCAGGGGTGGAAAAGATGTCGGAAAGTGTGCTCGGCGGATCATGTCTAAGCTTCTCACCGATGAATTAGCAGCAGGATTTTCGTGGCTGGGATCTCGTGGCGAAAAGGAATCGTTTTCTGCAACTCTATTCAAAGACATTGTATTTGGTGAGAATTTTAACGCATCCAACTTTTTACATAACTGTATAAGTAGATTTGTTCTAATCCGTGATTAATGCTCTTAATTGGTTTTCAGATTCTATTAGACGAAACTTTGGGAGTGCCGTTGCCTCGGATGTACAGATTGAGACTACTATCAAAGATTGGTTGAAAAATGCCAAAAAGCGCAATTTACCAAAGCAACAGAGGTAGAATAATAATCAAAATATAAGTATTGGGACAATTTTATTGATCTTACAATCATCTGTATTACATGCTGGGTTTTTTGCTTGTTATAGTACCGGTGAAGTAAATAACGATGATAACTCTAATGACGAGGAGGAATTGATCACCTGAGGATTTTGCTACTATTGAACATTTGAAGACATATTTGTTTTTAAAAAATTTAATTGGATTTTTGTTCTTAATGAAAATAAGTGCTTATATTGTAGTTATAAAAGTGGAGTATTCATTCTAGTTAACAGTTCTAGTGATTACTAGTTTGGTTGAATAATAAGATATATTAATATGTCGTATTTGATCTGGTTTAAAAATATTTAATTATGCAACTGATCATATGGCGGTGGAAAAATAAAGGAAAATTGGGGCAATTTACGTGTAGACTTCTCCCAAAAATCAACCTCTTTTATCCGTGTTTTAGACGGACATCAACACGCGAATTCTACTCAGTAAACACCTGAATTCTACGTGTTTTACTCGTGGATCTACGATTCAAACTTGGTGTAGAACTCGTAGAAAACTCGGGTTTTGGTTGATCGGGAAATGACACCTCTTAGTGTAGTTCGTTTGTACGTTTTTACAATTGGGTTGTAGACTGACGTAAAAATAAATATCAAACAACATAAATGATGCAATAAATAAATGCAAAATAATCATTTCTTCTAACTCCAGCTCACGTCATTCAGAATGACTCAATCAAAAATTACAACATTGCAATTTCCATCTCATATAGTCATTACATTTCTTTCTCGGCTCGGTGTGAAAGGAGGCAAATGCTTTTCGTAGTTTAAAATTACAGAACAGTTTATATCGAATAGGGTAGCTGCTTTTCCGTTAGGTTCTGCCTCCGGAAACTTGAGAACGTAAATCATTCGAATAAAATGCAAAATATGATTTTTGGAAAAAGCCCACCGTAAAAGCGGTAAGTAAACTAAACTCTTGCGAACAGATTGTTGTCATTTCAATAGGTTTGGGAATTACAGGCTGTACAAATACATACTGCATAATATACATGACGGGCTTATGTCAACATTCTAACTTGCATGGAATTTCACGCAATGTCATCAACTGTCAATAAACTGAGCAAACAAGAAGAGACCAACACCGCAGATTTTATTTCATACTTGCATGTTTACAATGCATAAACCTTAAAAGCAACCCGGCATGATAACATGTCTATTTCCCTGCATAACACATCAGTGCAAAATACTGATTACATTGAAAGTGCAAGTTTACTAATAATGTCAAGTTCAAGGTTAGCACTTGAAGTATAGTATTCAAATTCTACGTAATGCGCTGTTGACTGAACATGGTATACGTCATAATGACACATACTTCCGATTTATGTGAAAATGGTTTTAGTTTTTGTTGACGAGTTACGAAAAGTTTTAACATTGAATTTTTTGAAAGTGTTTATCTTACCACTCTTAGCTTAATAAAGAATGTTGTCATATAATAAAATTTCATAATGCATCGTCGAAAATTGTTAAGTTTTTACGCTGTTTGTTGCAAATGATACGTAATTCAGAACTTTGATCTGGCACGTTTGTCAGATGCTACCAGCAGACGAGAAAGGAATTAACTGTTGTTCTAAGAATTATGAAAATGTAATAAACTCTATGCAAATTTAAATCGGATGTGCTGTAAAAATCTACAGGAGAATAAAAAATAGAAGTTTTAATTGTATATCATAAACGTCTCAACATAGAATGATATATAAAATAAAAGAAACTCAGTTTAAACTTGCATTGTTAATAGTCAGTACATAATAACATTAAAGTTTATTAATTGGAAAACCCATTCAAAGGCAATAAAAACAATTTTAAAGCACTGGAAACTTTTGCACGACGCATCGCTAAATCTACAACATATTCAAATTTGCAAAGAAAGTTAGACGATTTTGTTCAATTCGTTCACCACATTTGATGCCTTTTGCACAGAAGAAAAGTCAGTGTGTGTGGTAGCGTTCTGGATTGCTTCTCTTCCAGCTGAAAAATACTCCATGTTATGTTGTCACACATTGATGTGTTAATATACTATAAAAGGTTGCTCAGTTGACCGCGATATATCGCATGGCTTTTCTCGCGAAAGTTCTCCTCGAATGTATGACTCACTGAGCAACAAGCTACACTAAACCTTCTTTTGCGTTACGCTTTACGACTTGGAAATATAATAACCATAAAATTCGAGCTGCCCACTAACAGAAAAATGAAATATTGTTTGTTGTTTTGCTGGCTGTACTATAAAGATTTATTATGACCATTTGCACGCCAAATGGCTCATAGAAAAAAAGATGTGTATAAACTTATCTAGCCAAACAATGTATTTTTCATTTCCCCGTATTGGCAACATAGCACACCTTGTCTACAATAAATGAAACAGATGTAATATCTAAATCTTGTTGCATGATTATAGTATTTAGAATTATCAAAAATGCATTACAAATTATCATTCAGATATCCATTTAAATCTGAATGTACATTTGCGCATAATTTAGGGATAGAAACCTTGAGACGTCCCTGCACTATTACAATTCATTAAAAATGCTAGTTGATTTTTTCTTTATTAGTAAATGTGCATCTATATAAGCACAGTTGTGAATTTGACCTTCTTATACTTGTCAGGATTTCCTAGACTTCAATAAATTTTGAATGGGGGCGTCAATGCATTGCAGTCAGCTATAAAAATCCATTTGCACACAGAAAAAAATACAATGTAAATTATATCTTATGTTTTGTTTACATGTCTGCTGTCTTGTTGTGTCAATCCGTGTGTTTTACAATATAATGCAACATATAATTTACATACATATATATAATGACAACACATGATGACAATATTACAACTTATAGGGTCATTTGCAACATATTATTCAAATACTAGTACACATTTCCGTCATCCGTAATGTTAAAAGTTTTAATTTTTCACTGCCCGTTATACAGAATTAACCAATAGCTTACAATTTCATGCTACTAGTTTTTAGATTTTTTTGAATTTTGCAATTTATGGTTGTTTTCATAGTAACATTTTTCTTTGTGCCTTTTCTGAATTTGGATCTGGATTTCTTGTACCCTGGATTTTGAAAAATTCCTCCCTCAAAGCCTTGCTTTGCCAAAACACGACACACAAAACCACGGGCGATAAGTAATTGGTCAATTTCCCAATAATTGTCAGTATAGATTGGTTGCATAGATCGTTGTTCTCCATATATAGTTCAGATACAAAGTCGTCAATAAAACTAATAGTAACAATAGCCAGAATGGTAATGTTTTCCTTCAAATACTGCGATCTGTAATTACAAATAAAAAAATTACATAAGCGTTTTTTGGAATAAATTTAAGATTAGGGTTTTACAAAAGGCTTACCCGCAATCAAATGTATTTCCACTATCAGCATTTTGTAATGGTCTTCTAGTCTTATGTTGTTTGCGATAAGTTTCCACAGTATAGCGCACAAGGATTCCATTGATTATCAAAACTGCCAATTGCAGTCCTATCACCGCAATTTTGAAAGCGGTATTTTGGTAAAAACATTGATACTTTTTATAAATTTGAATCCTACCGACAACAAAACCCAAACTCAAGATCACAGTGGCACTAAAATAACAACAGCGTAGTAAAAATATATCAATTTTGCTTTGGCTGAGCTTGGAACCACAAAAGTTTTTCTAAATGCCCAAATAAAATTTGCATTTGAAAGGGTCATCCATGCATAAATTACAAACGTAAAATATTGTCCACTCACATTCAAACCAAAATATAGCAAAATATAGTGTTTGAACGTGTGTACAAAACACTGTACAATGTGCAAAACTCTAGAAGTAAGTAAATTACTGTTCGAAGAAAAAGTGCAAATAAAGTGCCAAACTTGTAGGTCCAGTAAACTGTATATTTTTTACATATAGCTATCATATGAACTATGGTTGTCAATAAAAGAAACAAGCCAGAAATTATTAACGTAGTAACACACAACTAAAACGTTGCTTTAGTGGTTTCATTATCAGTTCGGTGAACCCCAAATTGCTCTGTATCTTCATATAAATTCATCTAGGATTTGAACCAAACCTGGGCAATCTCACAAAAACAAATTATTTACAAAAATCACACTTTATACTTTATAGTCGCCAAACAAGCACGCATTTACACAACGTAGACTTACAAATTTGCAATGTCAATTGGGGTTTCTATATCGCCAACTGAAATATATTCGTGATGGCACTACCTTTTACACTAAATAGTGTCTGCTTCTCTTTCGCTTTTTATTCTGCTTTACGTCTGTCACGAATCCTGACAGGATATTGGGCAAGCAAGCAAAAATATCCCATTTTCTGTGCATTTCGCTTTTACGACTTCGTAATGCAAAAAAGATAAAAAGTTTGTCGGCATACTCTGAAAGCCTAGTACGCTCATAGCAAACAGTTTACATAGTATTTTATATTCGTGTGTTTCCTAGAAGGGAATGAATGCTTCACTCGTGGATAGGTATGTGTAAATGTTTATTATGTTGCCTAATTTGGATGCATAAACTAATGGAAAGCCTCAATTAGTTTAGTACGAATTGCGTGAGAGTCTTTTATAGTAAAAGAAACTACTAAAAGTTGCTCGCTTATATTTATAGTATGCTTGTTTGAATAAATGTTTTCGATGAGGAGACACGCCCTTTATTTTTATATCACTCTAATAAAGGAACTGAGGTAGCTAACTAGATCTAGCATAAGCCAAAACAAGCTGCTATATAAAAAATCAATAAGCACCATAATGTTGGCTTTATGTCGGTATGTTTACTTTGTGGAATTTATATGAAAATGAGAAATGTCAAGGTTAGACGAACAAAACTGCACAAACGTACATTTTAATGAATCTAACATTTGCGGTTTTCCTTTCTACGTTTCCACTGTAGGATAGATTTACTACAGATATGAGTGAAATGAACATCAAAGAAAAAAAACATTGCAATTTGAAAAAAATTATATTTTGGATATGTAAATATGTAATATTATAAACATGCATTTTATTTCCTTATAATTTTCTAGCTGTACACGAGTTAGCTATCTTAAAAATTATTAATGTAAATAATTTTATTCCGTATCTCATAAAACTTGTCTCTCTAAAAAATCTCAAGTGGATTTTTGGTCACACAAAAATAAGTCATCTGAATCTTTATTAGAAAATGAACCCGGATTGTAAATTTGATAATTACTAATATCATACATTGTTTCCAACAAATGAAACGGGTAACGTCAGAAATCTCATTTAAATTGTCATTCAAACCTGGGATCGTCGAAACGGCATTTCTTGCCCGCAAAAATTTCAAAATGTAATTCCACATCATGTAGTTCATCATTTAACAATAAAAAAGTATGGATGCCTAAGCATGGAACGATGGATGAAATTCTACGAATTCAATTTTAAGTATCCCAGGTCATAGACATAGACATATTCACAAGAACGTTTATGTATTAAATATACTGATAGGATCATTAAAAATAACAAAGTTGGAAATCAATTCATGGCACTTTTTTAGATCAATACGACTTTCTATTCCGCAGCAAAAGTTGAACTCTGAAGCTGTGCAACGTTCACCATTATTGATTGCAATATTGCAAAAGAGAAAAATGAGTCTGTTTGTTGCCGTTATGGTACGCATCTTTTCCAGCTGAAATATACTCGCTTTGATGCTGTCAAATAATAGTATTGGCATAGGATATAACGTTGGTGAGTTCACGGAGATATCGTATATAGGTTTGCTTGCAAAAATCTCTTTTTTGGGTGTAAGGCTGTCAGAGCAACGAGCTGAAATAAAGGTTTTGGTGCTTCACGCGGGTGTAACAAATATCAAGCAGAGCTGCATGCATGCAGATTCTGTATTACAGAAACAGGATTATTGTTGGCTGTTGGCAGTGCTATACACACTTACTATGATTTTCCTTCACCTGAAATGCCTAATAGAGAAATTATATGTGTATAAATGTAATATAGTACATATGAGTGTATTTTCATTTTTTCCTTATTTGCAATATCAGAAGCACACGTTGTGTTCAATAAATCAAACAGATATATTATTCAATATTAATACACAATAACATCCAGACTCGCTGAGGTAATATATGAAATAAACTTCATGTTGGAATGTGAAACTTTGCGGATTTTATACCAAAACATGTTTACACAATAAATGATGATTATATATGATGATAAATTCGAGTATTTTTAGAAACCTCTGTAACAGTATGAGTTCACATAGTTCACAATGCCCACTATACACAATGAGCATAGAACTTTACATTGCTCATTTGAAGAATTATTTGCATTTTGGAGTTTGTTTTTGCTTTCATAGTAACACTAATATTCATAATGTACTTTTTAAACCCAAGAACGTTGGGTTGACATTTTGAAAAACTGCTGCCTCAGAGGTTTGCTTTGCCAAAACACAATACACAAAACCACGGGCGATAAGTAATTTGTCAATTTTCCCATAATTATCGTAAAGGGTGTGTTGCCTTGACCGTTGGTCTCCATGTGTATTCCAGATGACCAGTCGTCAATAAAACTGATAAACACAACAGCCAGAATAGTAACATTTTCCTTCAAATACTGCAAACTTAAATACAAAACAGATAAGCATTTTATCGTGTAAACCAGAATCAGTATTTTACATAAACGCTTACCCGTAATTAAAAACATATCCGCTATCAGCATTCCGCAATGGTGTTCTAGCTTTTTGTTGTTTGCGATAAATTTTCACAGTATAGCACACAAGAATTCCATTGATTATCAAAACAGCTAATTGCACCACTATCAACGCAACTTTTCTGATCGTCATTTGGACGAAACCCTGACACTTTCTGTCAATTTCAATATCTCCGACTGTATAACCTAAACACAAGACCACCAACGGCACTAAAGTGACAACAGAGTAGTAATAGTATATCATTTTTGCTTTGGCTGAACTTGGAACTACATAAGTTTTACTAAATGCCCAAATAAAGTTAAAATTTAAAGCTGTCATCCAAGCATATATTACAAATGTAAAATAGCGTTCAATAATACCAAAAATGAAACACATCCAGTTTTTATTTTTCGTATTTGTACTTCCACAAAATTGTAAAAGAAATAAAAGAATTGCTGTTCGAAGAAAAAGAGCAAATGAAATGCCAAACACGTACATTCAGTGAACTGTAAACTTTCTGATTATGGCAATTATATGAAATATAGTAGTCAGGCCAAGGCACAAACCAGAAATAAATAACGCAGGGACAAGCAACCAAAACGTTGTTATATCGATTTCAGTATCAACTGATTCAATGCCCAGTTTCGTAATGTTGTCTTTAAACGTCATTTTGGCTCAGAATTGAAATTAGGTGCTTTCACAAAAATAAATTGTTTATAAAATTCACACTTTTTACACGAATTCTTTATTTTAAAAAAATTGTGCTCTTTCCATTTGCTAAAACACCAATAAGAAATACCAATGTCGTTGAAGATGGACAATGATCCATTACTCCTCTAGGATTTTCCAAGCACGTACACATTCTAGATTCGTGGACGAACAAAATTGCAATGTCCTTCGAGTGCTTCATTATCACCAACTCATGGATATTTTTGGTAATGTAATTCCCCAAACTAGTGTCTGGTTTGCTTGCATTTCCCTTGTTCTGGTTTATATCTACCAGGATATTAGAGAGGCGAGCTGAAAAAGTATCCATATTTTGTGCCTTTTGCTTTGCTATATAGTAATGCAATAAAGATAAATGCTTGTCGGCATACTTGCAAAGCCTTGTGTGCTATGAGCAAACAATGTACATGGTATTTCATGTGTTTCCAAGAAGAGAATGATTGCTTCACGCGTGGAAATGGATGGGTAAATATTTATAATGTTGGCTGACTGGGATGCTAAAACTAATAAAAAACATCTATAGGTTTTGTACAAATTGTGTAACGGTTTTCTATAGAAAAAGAGGCAACTGAAAGCTGCTAGCTTTTCTTCGCAACTATGTCCTAGGAAGTGTGTTTGAATAGCTGTATACGATGAAAAGATTCATATTATATGTTTATATCACTCTAATAAAGCAACTAGAGAAGCCAAATAGATCAAGCATGATTCAGAGAAAGCGGCCATATAAAATGTCGATAAGCACCATACGGCTGGCTTTTATGTCCATATGTTTACTATGTGGAATTTTATTTGATAATGAGAAATGTCAAGGTTAGACGTACAAAATTGCACAAAAGTAGAATTAAGTGAACTAAATTGTAAGGTCTTTCCCTATTACGCTATTATGGTACGGCTGATTGTCCACAAATATAAATCATTCCATTTGAAAAACAATAACAACAACCACCTAAAGCAGGATAGAAATATAATCTCATAAAAATGTGGTTTTAATTTCCTTAAAAATTCATAATTGCACACGAGTTATCGACTTTGCAGTTTAGTAGTATTCTTTACATTTTTAAAAATATTATAAATCTTCGCACTTCACAGAAATGCATTGTGGTTTATTAGTCAGACAAAAATATGTCTTCGGCTTCTTCATTAGAAAATGTACCTGGATTATAAGTTTGATTATTGCTTGTTTCTGAAAAGTTGGATATGTTAGCTTTTCTCCTATACCAAATGTATAAATAAACAGCAGGTAAGTAAACTAGAGCAAATAACAGTAATAACTACACTTTTAAAAACCTGAGAAACTGAGTTTACGCTGTTATTTTGCTCGTCTAGTATTGTATTTTCATCGTTTTTGTCAGGTTTTCCCGTATTTGCAAAATCAGCAGCGTACATTGTCTCCAATAAATGAAACGGATACGGTTGAAAATTATCCATGAATTGCCATTGAAATCTGGGGTCATCGAAACGGCATTTCTTGCTTTCACTCAGAGATCCGTTTGAATATGCCATTGCACATGTTTTGGTGTATCGGTGAGAGAGTACAAATTTTTTGGTGGTATCTGAGTTTCTCAGTAAATCCCAAGTTAAGTTATCAGGTTCAGTGAAAGCACATTTTGTATATTGTATGGTTGATATAGATGAATTAATCAGCATACACTTGTCAGAATTTTCTCTGGAATCAACTGATGAGTACGGTGTCATTAAAAGCTTTCCCTGGTTTTCAGTTTCATGAATAATATATCCGTCAAGTGGTGTGGGGTTTGTTGAGCAAGGAGTTAAGATGAGTATATCGTTGGAAGTGAATATGTTACTGGAATGCAAACAGATTTGAGCCAACGTTTTGAAGTGGGTAACCCCTCTCCAGACAGCGGCCACGGAAGCAAAACTATAATAAATTTATTTTTTGATTAGAAATTACTTATTTTGAATTTATTTTCTTTCTCCATGTTTACCTGTTTTGGTCCACATGGAGTATTATCAATCGGAATCAAAGTGGTTACTAGTCTAGGCTTGCCACTTATTTTCACAAAACACTTTGTTGACACGCATTTGTTGTAATCCTGATTTATGAAAAACGTAAAAATTTTAAACTAACTTTGACTATAATAAAACAAATAAAAAATAAAAACTGTACCTCCACAGCCCTGGCGTTGGAATTATTAGTCAAAATCTGACACTGCTTTTGTAAAGTTGGTGGTATACTCTGCGAAAAGTTTGCAAGCACGTCACGGTCAGTCGCTCTATTTGCCAGTGCACACGATGAAATTTCCAATTTAAGATGACGCGCAATGGCTTCGTCACTGCATTTTGAAAAGTAAAAGCGTTTCTCGGGCCAGAACTTTCCTAGAATGAAGCTATCGTTTCGACAGGTTTGCGTGGCAGCATCTGGTCTAGCGCCCATGCTAAATTTAAAAAACCTGCTCATTAAATTTTGCTGCTAACTAAATAAGAAATTAAAATAGAACAGTTATTAGACTTACATCATTGCCAGTGCATTTTCTGGAAAGTTGTAATAATCTCGTAGCGGGTATTTAAAGGTAGCCATAGCAACGCTGTGATGTCGCTGAAACAAAACATTTTTCACACAGAGTTCACTCTGATAAACCCTTGACCTTTCCTTGACCCCAAACTGGTTTCCTGATGCTAGTATGGCAATATCAAATTTTGTAAGTAGATGATCATACTCATACAGCCATTCTGAAAATTTGTGAAGGACGTCAACAAGTGTAGTACGATTTGCGTTGCGTTTCGACTCTTCTATAAACTCCTGGTCTGCTGGGGTCTAAAATTAGAAATTGATCAAGACAAGCAAATTAAAAAGTATCATTCCGCATATCATATTGACTGAAGGCACCTCTAAAGGAGCGGCACAAAAATACACAACTCCGAATTAAGCTTAAGTATATAAGTTATTCAGACTTCTACCTTATGATCGGGCGCCAGAGCCCAGTGGTTAAGCGCTCGCCGTTGACACCTAGTCAAGTCAGGTAGTCCAGAAGTAGTCTGAATAACTTATACTTATGCTTAATTCGGAGTTGTGCATTTATGTGCCGCTCCTTTAGAGGTGTCCTCATTCAATATTTTACTTTGTATTACCTTTATCAGTAAGATGTCCACGACACGAAAACTTATATTTGAACTTGACAAGGTTTTAAACCTTAAATTTGTATCCCATATTTGTGTAGCCCAAAACGCAAAAATGCTGTCACGATTGTGATTGAAGAGGTCCCCAAACTCCCTGTCACAAACAATAAGTAGTTCTACTACGTAACTAATGGGCGCCGTTGAAGATTTCGTATTTAGTCCAGATATATCTGTGCAAAAAATATATTCAGATTACTTTGCTTTAGGAAAATCTACGATTTTGTATCGAATAAAAAATACAAGAATGATTGTCAATTTTGGCTGGTTCACCTTTAATCAGATAAAAAGTTACACCAAATTTAATAAACACATGGAAATACATTTTGCTTTTTTAAATAAATTGATTTCACGCAGAGAAGTTCACGATTAAAAAACATTTAGTCATGCAGTAAAAAACAAATTGATACATTTTGTTTGTTGCTGACAATGCTATTCTACATTCAGTAAGACTGAATATTACACATCTTAAATTTTCTTCCGTATTCAATTTTTACATCCAGGTTATGTTTTATTGTGAGCAATGCACGCAGTAAATTCGACAGCGTACATTTTATTAAAGAAAAGGGGAGTAATACCTTCAGTTATCTACTATGACAGTGACTCATTGCGAGAAGACAGAATTTTAGCAACATGTACATTACTGGGCAACATCACTTCACATACCAGGAAATAACAATGGAAGATAACACAGTTCTGGATAAATATTACATTGCGCTGAGACTTGTGCATTTCATGATGACAATTTATAAGTTTGTTTGAGATGCTGAAAAAATATTCATACCCAATCTTGTGAATGCAACTAAAATGCCTTGCGGATTGAGTACGTACAAAATTCGTGAGTCGTTCGTGTTTGCTGGTTTGTAAGTCACACATCAATGTTTCAGGTTATGGACAGTTCCTTCCGTCTTCCATCCACTTGGATAGAGGTGTTTCAGTATCAACCACTGATTCTAAAAACGGAAACGTTTTAGAAGTAGTAATTACGCTTATACTATTAGTATTAGCATGTTTTAAATATATCTAACTAGGTTATCAAAATTATTTTAGCAAACTTTTATTAATATTTTCCAAATGAATCTCAATCAGGGTATTAACCATACACCAGGCTGATTATTGACATAACAAATCACCGTCTTTGTACTTCCGTACAATATTCATTCTAATGTTGTTATTTTATGCACTGAATATAGAAAATAAACTACATCCTAGGTCTTATCTATACCAATTGTGAATTTTCAGGTGTACATTAAATTACTCGATACGTTTTCTGTACATTATTATTATTGCTCTCCTGAATTCACAGTGGGCATTATTAGTTGATTTTTTTGATTGTCTTGACAATACTACAAATAGTGGTGTTCAATTTCTATTTGTATTCCACTCCTAAATTGTAATTCTATTATTCTTAGAACTATTTAAGTTTAGTGCAAGTCTCTTTAATGGTTTTGTCACTAGAAGGCATGCAGTGCAATTTTAGAAAAAGACCCCACAAAGGGCATTAATATTAATTAATGTTAAGTGTATTTGTCGTCTTAGTTTTAATAAATATTACACAGATCTAATTATAGTTGTCACTAAAGAAAATGGTTATATTTGGTTACCACAAATTACCCGTAACATTACATCCATTCCATAATTTGTGGTAATCCAATATTACAATGGCATTCCTGTCAGATACAAACAAAAATATGAACAATACTTATGAAAGTTGTGCGACAAACAAGAATCCTGCTTATTATATACATAAACTGAAACAAAAACGGTTCTCAAATTCCAAGAATGCGTACAAGAAATTTTAAAAAACGGTTTACATACATGTTAAATAGCAAATATATTATGATTTTCTAATTGTATCTACATCAAGAATCATAAAACAACAATATTCGATTAGCGACTCAAAAAATGCTTTATCACAATTAGATGATTATGCGTAATATAAACGAGACACAACTCCTTCGTTTGCCGTAGGAATAACCGGTTTCGGTTTTATTTATCGTTCATAAGATTCTATACATACATCAACATACATACAACAACAACAACATACATACATAAGATTCTATACAGTAAAATAATCACGATTAGACAAAGTTCACAATGCTACGAAATCGATTATAAAACAAATAAAGGGTGTCCGATCAGTAAAGCCACCAAATTGATTTATTTACAAAAAGTTCCAGTTGTCATTTATATACAAGGAATTATATAGTGCGTATAGATAAGACCTTAGAGAAGTACAGGAAAAAATATCTCGGTCTGACACCTTCACAATCACTCAAGACGCCACTTTACATTATGTGTCGCCACCAATGAGATTTCCAGGTACCAAAATTTTCATAAAAGTTTTTAATTTATTTGTGTGGTAATTATTCCAGGTAAGTTTAAACTCAAAACAAATTTATACAGCGTATTCAAAATTCTTTTCTCTACAGAATGTGACTAAAGCGTGATGATTTTGACGTGATCTAATACCTAGCTTTTTTGGATTCCACGTTAGAAACTTTTACCACAAGAAAAAGATAAGGATCTGAATGTTAGCATTTTTTTTCGACAAATACTAACTTGTGACCAAGTTTATTTTGTTAGTCCTAAAAGCCTGAAAAACGAGCTTTTCATATTGTCCAAGTAGCCTTAAGATAAACGGAATAAAAAGTAAACATATGAGTAGATACGGCGCTATTTATTACAACCTATATTGAATGCTTTCATCCATATATATGGAATTTGAAATGCTTACTAAAATTAGAATTGTTTTCCCAGTAGATTTTGGTATTCTGATTCTGACTTTTGCCTTGTGCGACTTTATCCTGTTCCTCACGAATTATGTGTTCCAAATATTGCTTGCGAGCATCATTGTAAGGTGTTATAGCATTATGCTTTACAAAATATTCAAAGAGAACGCGTGCGTTTTCAATTTTTACCAATTCATGTTCATATTCTTTCAGTTCTTGATCCCGGATGTTCAAAAGCTCTTGTTTTCTTTCTGCAACGGCCAAAACCTTTGTGAGTAGTTTGTTTGCTTTGACTGCATCCGCTCCTGTTTTATCCTGTCTTAATTTTTCACTGTTTGCTGTTATCATTTGAATTTCCATTTTTCAGCCTCCCCAATGGCCTTGTTTCTCTCAATGTTTCTGATTATTTCTGCCAATGGCCTAGAAAGCTTTTCTACAAGTTCCTTAAATGGTTTAATCTTAATGTGCTTAGGGTTTTATGTGGTTCCAGTCCACTAATATACTTAAGCATCCTTTGGGTTTCAGCAACCGATCTTTTCCAGCTGTTTATAAAGTTTGCTCGTTCGTCTTCTAGGAAGGTTATTGGAGGATTGTTTTTAATAGCAGCAAGATACCTGTATGCTTCGTTATCAAAGCAATAAACTGTGTGAGAAGCTATGGCTATTTCCACATCTTTTATTTCAGACAGCAGTTTCCTCAGGACAGGCAAGGTTTCACATGCAAGTAGGCAAGCAATTCTTAAATGCAAAACTGAATCATTTTGCTAAGAAATACATTGTTTGGTTTGAGTAGAATACAAATGCCATGAATTTCATCTAGAAGAGACAAATTTCGCAAAATGCATTGAAAAATTTTTTTTATCTTGTTCAATACCCCGAGTGTCACCGATACCCCAAGTGTCAATAAGACGGATAATGGAGTCACCAATTTGAAATGGATAAATCTTGGCCGTTTGTGTGTAGGACTGCCCAGTAATTGGAACACAGACATATGTGCCAGTTGATACAAAAATTTCCTCACAGCGGTTGTTACAAACTGTAAATCTTGAGTAAACGGGGCTACAAAGTTCCGCTGTTTCTGCATCTTCAAGTGATTTGTATCTGAGAAAATTAGCAAATCCGTTAATCCAAGTGGACTTTCCGACGCCAGTTTCCCCCAGCAGTAGGATGTTTAGTTCTTTAGCCCTTATCCTAAATGGTAATGGTCACAGTGCCCTTAAACGATTCAGCAAAATATCTTCGTTTGGTTTTACGTAGTTAATTCCATGTTCAGCATCGTTGCATTTGAATTCAAAGCAAGTGACATTGGTTTTTCCGCAAGTGCAGTAGACGTTGTTATCAAACCCGTACTCTAAAGGTTCCTTACATTTCTTACAAATCCATTCGTAGACGGTAGATAGACTACAGAGCTCACTAAAGCAGTGTGTTGCAAACAAAACTCGTTTGTTTGGCTTTGAGACAGTTTCAGCTGGTATGGCGGTAGCCATAGCTATTGGTAAGTATTGGAATTCCTGTTCCTCTGCTAAGGCGTTTTCAACAATTGTCCTTCCTTGGTTAAAAATTTTGATGCAACACCAACCGTCCACACATGTCAAATTTGGATGCAGTTTACAGTCAACCACGTAGAATTTAAGCATCGTAGGATTCTTCTTTGCCTCCAAGAAAAACACGTTTTTAGTTTGTTCCCAGATTGCTTGGTTTTTCTTGCAGGAAATGTTGTTGAAGTAAAGCACACAAGATTTGTCATTTCGATACTTTGCAGTTTCAGCTTCTAGAGATGCATTTGTTCCTACGTAAATGATTCCATGTTGCATAAGAGTTTTTGCAAAGATAATATTTTCATGTACTCTATTCCATGATGGTAATGCCTCTGATAATTTATCCGGCAGAATTGGGCTGGACTCCATTTTTTCTAGTACGCTTCTCAAGCTTGAAATGCTGACTTCCACCAAAACGCTAGTGAGTTTTGATCGAAAGTTATGCTCCTCAATTTCCACCTGATTTTTACATTTAACAATGCTAAACATTTCTTGTTGCTCGGAGCACTTCAAAGTTCTCAAGTCTTCCAGAATATCCACAAGCTTCTGCTTTGACACTGATATTAGATCAAAAAGCTGTGCTAAGCGGAGACTAAAACCGTTACGTAGTTTTTTCCACTTTGGCGGATTAGTCAATGGTTTTTGCAGTGCTTTCTGTATGGACGAAACTGGTACAAGCTGGAAATTTAGAGGAATTCCTCTCCCAAAATTGTATTTTTTTACCAATAAAGGCAGATTTTGTACAAATTTGATACCATCCTCAAACGATGTAGTAAGATGCTCATTCTCTGGAAGAATGTCGCTGGCAATTAATACAACAAAATTCTTACTCACAAGTTCCCAGTCTTTGCTTCCGTCGAGATGAGAGTTAAAATTTTTGGAAGCTTTTATCTTGGTTAACACCGATGTGAGTCTTTCATTCATTTCATGAAGGTTTTCGTTTTTATGTCTTTTGTGCGCAAACGAAAGTACGCAAATTGACCCCCATTTTATGCCAGCAACCATATGCGTTGCTGAGGCACCATTTAAAGAAGACACAGAGACCATGTTTTCCAATTTAGCGTAATCAATGTTCACTGTTTCATTCACGGTGCTGATATTGTAGACCAATGAGCATTTTGCAACGTTATCGTACGATTTTAGCTCGGCCAGGTACTGTCCACAACCTTGCGGAATTACCATTCCTAATAAAATGGAGACTTGCAAATCAGCGTCGACATTTAATTTGGTAAACCTTTCCACAATTGAACTATTGTCAATCAGGTCAATATCAAAAGATTGAAAGCATAAGGTTTCCACATAATCTTCTGGAATAGGTTTTTTTAGTACGGACTTGTGACAAAAAGTGTCTCTGCGAATATCGTAGAGATCTCCGAGAAACGCCATTCTCCCAATAGCAGCTCTTTCAATAAGACCACCTCCCAATTCCTAATGAATTATGGATTATTGATTAATTAAGTTTTTCGAGACTAACCTGTTTTTATGGTTTGGTTTTGTAATGTAACGTCTTGTTTTGTGGTACCAAAATATGCTTTCCAACAGCTTGGTTATGAAAAGAGAGTTCTGATAACAGGGCGTCAATTTCTTTGTATTGCTCCGGAGTTTCTGGGTTTCCCTTTATCTGTACTTCTAGTTGCGTTTCTGTTGAACATTTAACGTGAATTTGAGAATTCTCAATAGAGCATGTTCCTATAAGGTATTTAAGTCAAACCGCTAGCGCCTTCGGCTTTCTACGCATTGCATTGAAAAACCTGTGTATTTTCCTTATGGAAATTTGCTTTTAAGAGAAACACCACGGGCTTGTTGACCAGATATTTGTTTTTGCAGTTTGTCGGTATAACTGATTTTTGGCCATCTTTGGTGAACATAATTACAAAAAACGTCATATATGATGAAATATTGCAACAAAACCGATTTATGATTTTTTTTGGCAATTTGCAAAAATCTCAACAAACTTTTCTCGTCACTGCAAAATCAGAATTACGTGATTGTGGAACCGAATTGTCGGCAATTAATACAAAAAACAGGGTTTTCTTGAATCTTTGAAAGTTTCGTTATTTTGGAAAGTTGTATTGTGTTAAAAACATTGTTACGGATTCTGCTTGCAACTGCATTTTGTGAATTCCTTAATACAACTGCTTTAAAACTGATCGGACTTCACAATTTGATATCCGTTCCAACACATTTGGTTTTTCTACCAGCATAAGCTTGACGAAATTTGATCATAAACATGGAAATTACTGGGTTCTAAGTGTCAGCAAGCTTGGTGAAAAACCCTTGATGTTTTACATTTTTCGTCATAACTTTTTTAAATCGCAATATTTTTGCAAGCGGTTTCCTGTGTTCGATAGAGCAGACAAATTATAAGATGGGCATTTGTTGAAATCTGCCATGAAACAAAACAGTAGAAAAAATTACTTTAAAAGTTTTCAAAAAGCCTTTGAAAGTTTGTATTTTTTGCAAAAATGCAAAAGCCCGTGGACAGATAATGTAACATTATTAATGTTGTATCAGGACGAAGGGTCCAACGTTACTTATTTATCGCAAAAAATATCATTGACCAGTTTTATTCATAAACTGAGATATTAGCAAATTTTCTTTTTGCAAACAGAAACACTGAAAATTTACACCATGCCAGGCCGTTTTTGAACGACACCTGGAGCAGAAACTTGGTAAACCGTGTTGTGGGCCTGGACACATGTAGTTCCTAACACCATAAAAGTTCTTAAATTCAAGCAAAAAAATTTCGGTGTCAACAAGCCCGCTTGTGAGACTAACCACGTTTGTTGCAACGGATAGTCAGCCAAATGTGCAATATAAATTATATAGTGGGTTTCAGTATTGCATAGAAAGCCAATTTGTTTTGTATACAATAACAATAATACTACGTACCTGAGTCACTTGAAGATTGCAAATCTTCTAAGAGGAACCTGCATTTAGTCAGATCTTTAAGACAATTTGAATGCAAAACTTCCAGAGCAGATGGCCGCACTTCATGATTGTATGCAATCATTCTATACAATAGCTGATCACAGAGTGTTTCTAATGAAAGTTTTCCAAGAATGGAGTCATCCTTTTGAATTCTGTATTGCCTTTCATAAGGTTCCCCATACGGATGTTTTCCATTAGTTAAAACGTAGTAGAAGACGCATCCGAGTGAAAAAATGTCCGACGATGTTGTCTAAAAAATTAAGTACGTATGTATTGATTATATACAATATTAGGTAATAAATTGAAAGCAAGTTTATTATAATTTTAACTTCCATAATGGAAGTTCCATTATCTACCATTTTAGCGTTCATGCTTGCATTTTGGTGTAGTGCTTTGCATACTTCAGGAGCCATCCAATCTGCAGATCTTTCACATACAGAACCCGTCGTAACTCCACCTAACCCCTCAGAAAATTGCTTGCTTATTCCAAAATCAGATAGCTTAACTTCATTCTCCTGATTTAATAAAATGTTGGTTGGCTTTAGGTCTCTGTGTAAAACATTGTGTTCATGAAGTTGAGCCAAGCCCTTGGTACACTTAAGTAAAATCTTCAATACGATTCCTTTGTGTTTGTTTTGTTTCACTGCCTCCTTTAAATTTATGGCACAGAGTTCCAAGGCAATATACACGTAGTCAAAATCTTGTTCCGTGAATAAATAGCGCATTATATTTTTATGGTGTTTTAGTTTGATTAAAAACTCTATTTCTTGAGTTATTTTCTCCGTCTCAGTTTCATCACGAATTAAAACCTTTATGGCAGCACTTGTGTTATCAAAACTTCCTTCATAAACTCTTGTTCCGAAGCTACCTTTGCCAAGGAGTTTGTCCTTATTGTACGATATTAGACCCAATTTTCGTATGTTGGTATTTCTCAAAATGTAAAGTGCTCCGGTTTGGCTGGTATCATCGAGGGCCTTCAAAAGTGTATAAAACGACCCTACACGAGTTTTAATGATACTATAGAAATGGCTGGACTGGTCCAGAAAATTGTGCTGTCCAAAGCTCTTCTGTAAAATTTGAAATACTATTAAAACTTTGTTGTGCTGGAGATTTTTTTAAAGAAAATGTTGTACAAGTACCAGGGTCTCTACATCCGATGGTCCAAGTATTTTAGCAGCTGTAAAATGCGCTAGAAACTTTGAGTTGCAATTGGTAAATTCAATTAAGGCAACTTTGTTTTTCTCTATCAAATCTTGCTGGTACTGTTCCATGGTTGCATTAGAATTTTTTAACTCTAGCACATCGCTAACACTTATGAAATTAATAAAGCTTCTAAACTTGAGAGTAGCTAAAATATTCACATATAATTAAAATATTATATGTTTTTCCACTAATTCGTACGCTGTATTATTGCCAATTTCTGTAACGCTATTGTGTGCTATTTTGTTAGTACCTGAAATTAATTGTAATGTTAACATGGAAACGTATTTTAATATATGTTGTTCACTTACAGTTTGAAAGGTTGGAAGTATCAATATGAATTCACAAAAAATCATTACGTACTTGTTCTCCTACAGTATACGTTTACCAACTACGCGAAAACCAGCTTATCAACTTTTAATCTGCTGGCGTCAGAACAGACAAACATGATAAATTGTGTAATGATCGATTATGGTTTTATGCAAAATACATATACACATACACCGGAATCTGCATTAAATGTGGCATAAAAGCTGCTAAAAGTGCTTTTTGATATGGAGCTGTAAACCCACAACCGCGTTCTTATCAGTTAAAAAAACATTAGGTATTTGATAATTTGTCATACATCTCATGTCACACACACATTGCTCCTAATATCATAACTTTTTGCATTTGTTTTATGTAAAAAGTTTTTTATGGCATTTCTGTATTTTTTATAAAATATTATTTGAATGTACGTCAATGTTGAATTTTTAAGTGGCTTACGTTGTTGAATTTCATCAGAAAAGACCTGTCAGCGGATAATTAGAAAATTCTTAAGAAAAACTGAGATATACTATAAGGATAAAATGTTTTAGATTTTCTTAATCGGAATCGTAGGATCTTAATTAAAAATGAGTTTAAGATTAATCAAATAATTCCTCAAATTCATCTTTTTATCATGACAAATATATTTTTCAGCCAAAATACGTGTTTAAATGTTTTACGTAGCAAGGAAAAAGCCAAATAAGCAACCTTGGATCCGTTGATTCACAATAAAACTATCATAGTAAGCCGTATACAACAGTATATAGTTACTGTTTTATTCCAACACTAATGCAAACCAATCAGTTATAATCAGTGAAAAACAAAAATACTGTTTTGCAGATTGATGACATTATCGCTGTTATCTACAAAAGTTATCATTGTATTCAATTGTATTTGAGTTACGTACATTTTATTCATAGATATAAAAACTGCGTCTGCCAATGCTTTTTGGAATATAATTTGTACTCTACTGACTAGAAGGTTTTGTTTTCTGGGTAAATGTTTTCTTTAAAAAACTAACATCATCGTTTGATATATTGATCATGAAACTGACCATATAAGAAAAGGAAAATGGCTTTCGGAAATCGCAATGCATGTTCTGTCTTTTAAACTTTTTTAATTGAAAAATTGCATTTTGAATGTTGCAGAAAATGAAAACATCTAGCAAATCTGTCACGTTCAGAGTGCCTGCTATATTATTTATATGGTTTTATTTCCAGAACTCGCGTTGGTACAGAAAAGTTTATCACGGTTACATATTGACATTGACTTAAAATTTAATATATTTTTTATACATTTTTGATCCCAAGATCCTTGACGGAATATGTAGCAAACTTGCTGCTTCAATGGTGTACTTTGCCAAAACACGATGCACAAAACTATAGGTGAAAAGCCATGGGTTCCCACCTCTCCTAGTAAATCAGGTTGCTTGCATTGACTAATCTTGCCATTGCCTAGTAAATATATAATATGTATATTATACAACCTCGGCCACCAAATTGAATGTCAATGAAGCCAAAATTGTCACATCTTCCTTTAAATGCTGCAATCTACAATTAAAAAGAAAAGACAAAATGCATGTTTTCAAGACAATTGACGTGATAAAGAAAGAAACTCTTACGCATAGTCAAATACATTTCCGTGTTGAGCATTTTGTAATGGCTTCCAGGCTTTTTGCCGTTTGCAGAATAGTCCCACAGTATAGCAAACAAGAAATCCATTGAATATCAAAACTGGTAACTCAATTATTAGCGTGTTAAATTCTGTAATTATTATATTGTAAAAACAATGACACTTCAAACTGATTTACGTACTACCTACTGCAAAGCGTAACAACAAGACAACCGACGGTACTATAGCCACAAGGGCGTAGTAAAACCGTACGATCCTTGGTTTGACTAAGCTTAGCGCCACATACTTTTTACTGAACGCCCAAATAAAATGTGCGTTTAAACCGGTCATCTAAGCATAAATAACTAGCGTAAAATATCGTTCACCTAGAAATAGAATGAACCACGAATACTTCTCACTATTGACACTAGTACTCGTACAAAACGCTGATATAAGTAAATAAATTAATGTCCGAAGAAACGGTGCAAACGATATGCCAAAAACGTACGTCCAGTAAACTGTAAAATGCTTTATTATAGCCATAAGATGCAATATGTTTGTCAGTCCAAGGCACAGAGTGGAAATTATTAACATAGTGACAAACGACCAAATTGTTGTTCTGCCAATTTCAGTACCAGTTGCTTCTATACCTACGTGTGTAATGTTGTCATTTAAATTCATTTTGACTTTAGAGTAAACTTTGGCAACCTACAAACCAAATTATTCACACAACTCACACTTTATGCTACAGTATTTTAGTAAAATTGTAAAAAAAATTCACCATGTTCATCTGCTAGTACACCAATAAACAAAATATAAGTTTTGCTGAAGTTAGAATCTGATGTTTTACTCCTTCAAGAGCTGCCAATCATGTACACATTTAAGATGCGTGGTCGTACAAAATTACAATATTATTTTGGTATGTCTACATTAGCAATTGAAATTTATTTGAGATAACAGTATTACATAAGAGCGTCTGCTTTGTCGGTCAGAACACTGGGCAAGAGAGCTGAATAGATACCACATTTTGTGTGCATTTTGCATCCACGACTTAGTAATGCAATAAAGATAACAGCGTAGCTGTAGAACCGCAAAGCCTCGAGTGGTCTAAGCATGCACCTTGAAAGTTAATTTGTATTTGTGTTTCCAAGAAGAGAATGATTGCTTCACGCGTAGAAATGGATGTGTAAATATTTGTATTGTTGAATGAATTGGATGCATGAACAAGCAGAATACATCAATTGGTTAAGTATAAATTATGTGACGGTTTTCTTTAGAAAATGGGACTACTGAAAGTTACTCGTTTATATGTTGTAGGATGTTTATTTGAATTGCTATTTTGGATGTAGAGATGCACTATATATTTATGTCACTCCGATAAAGGAACTGGGGAGGCCAAATAGATCAAGAATAAGCCAGATAAGCTGCTATATAAAAATTTGATAAGCAGCATAAGGCAGGTTTTTATGCCGATATGTTTACTGTGGGGGTTTATATATAATCACGAGATATGTCAAAGTTAGACTTACAAAACTGAACAAAAGTACATTTGATTGACCTTAGTGCTGCGTTTTGTATTGTCTATGTTCCTGCGGTAAGGATGGTTGTCCACAAATTAACTACCACTATCTGAAGCAGGAAAGAAACGTAATTTCATAAAAATGTGGTTTTTCTTCCGTTAAATATACGTGGAGTTTTCCAAAAAGATTGAGAAAGGTTTCCTTGTATGTGTTTCAAAGCAATTGAAGAGAATGGTTAATCCGATTTGTAATACGTATAGCCCAGGCAATTATGTACATGCGTAAGCTATAACCATGGAAAAATATGCGTTAGTACAAAAGTAGCAAAGTCATTAACGAAGCGCAATTTTTCCGTAGTTTTGCCGATTTTCGAACATTGACTTTTTCCGGGCTCTGTAATTCTTTATGAATGTGCACAAAATCTATGTACTGGCATTCGTTTGTGTCGATATAAGTCAAGGTATCTTGGGTTTAATTCATTTGATTCTAAGCATTATCCTACCTGTAGAACCGGACATGCGGTTTTTTCGAAAAATGGGTGCACTCGATTTTTCTGAAATTTTGAGGTTGCTTTTTCAAAAATCTCTTGTAACAACTACATATTTCTATTTAATTTAAAATGCTAAGGCGATTCAGAGAGCCCATGAGTTGCTTTATATTTTAGGTTGTTTTACTTACTAAATATATTTTAAGTTTTCCCAGAAGAACATTAATATTGTTGAACTTAATGTTAAAATTCTTCCTTCGGATCACTTTCAAATTTGGTTGACAATAAAAATACCAGTAGCAGCAGCAAGCCGGTTGTACCTGCAGTAGATCCTCTTGAGTTTGTGAATTATATAATCTATACCATTTATGATCTGACGGTACAAATCTGTGTTGTAACACCTCCTAACTTTTAAAGTAGGAAAATTTTCACGTATGCCGCATGAAAAAAATTTGCATCCTAAATTCCAGATAATTGGTTCTTTTAAAAGAAGCAAGCTGGGGTCACGATTTTTTGCACAAATAATGATTTATTACTCTTTTATCAACTCACAAAGTTACAAGCTTCTCGATCGTCTTACCTCAAATATATGCGTATTGAAATCTTTCTCATTCTTTTTGGAAAACTCTACGTATAATTGCACACAAGTTATCAACTTTGAAGTTTAGTAACAATCATTATACTTTCATAATCTCATAAATCCCTCCACTTTACAGAAATGCTTTGTGGTTTATTAGTCGGACAAAAATATGTCTTCTGCTTCTTCATTAGAAAATGAACCTGGATTATATATTTGGTTATTTTTTGTTTCCGAAAAGTTGGATAGGTTTGCTTTCCTTTTATACCAAATGTACAAGCAGCAAGTAAGTAAACTAGAGCAAATTACAGTAATAACTACTTTTTTAAAACCTGAGAAACTGAGTTTACGCTGCTATTTTGCTCGTCTAGTGTTTTATTTTCAGCGTTTTTGTCAGGCTTTCCCGTATTTGCAAAATCAGCAGCGTATATTGTTACCAATAAATGAAACATATAAAGTTGAAAACCCTCTTTAAACTGCCATTGAAACCTGGGATCGTCGAAACGACATTTGTTGCTTTCACTCAGAGATCCGTTTGAATATGAATTGCACACGTTTTTATATTTACAAAAAAAATGGTTAGATTTTTTGAAGATATGATGATAAATTCGAGTATTCCCAGATATTTCTGTAAAAGTATAAGTTCCATTGCCCACTGTACACATCGAACATAGAACTTTACATAGCTCATTTGAAGAAATATATGCTTTGTGGAGTTTGTTTTGTTTTCATAGTAACAGGAATATTCTTTATTTATTTTCTATACCCAAGAACGTTGGGTTGACATTTTGAAAAGCTTCTCCCTCAGAGGTTTGCTTTGCCAAAACACGACGCACAAAACCAAGGGCGATAAGTAATTAACCAATTTTCCAATAATTATCATTATAAATGGGAAGCCTTGCATGCATAATCCAGATATAGAATCGTCAATAAAACTGATAAACACAGCAGCCAGAATAGTAACATTTTCCTTCAAATACTGCAAACTGGAATAAAAAATATAAAAATAACATAAGCATTATATGATATAAAACAGGATCAAGGTTTTACACAAACGCTTACCCGTAATTAAAAACATATCCGCTATCAGCATTCCGTAGTGGTGTCCTGGCTTTTTGTTGTTTGCAATAAATGCTCACAGTATAGCACAGAAGAATTCCATTGATTATCAAAACAGCTAATTGCAATCCCATCAATGCAATTTCTATGGCGGTCATTTGGTCAAAACTCTGACATTTTCTATCAATTCCAATATCACCGAATGTGTAACCTAAACACAAGACCACCAACGGCACTACACAGACAATAGAGTAGTAATAATATATCATTTTTGCTTTGGCGGAGCTTGGAACTACATAAGTTTTACTAAATGCCCAAATAAAATTAATATTTAAAGCTGTCATCCAAGCATAAATTACAAAAGTAAAATAGTGTTCAATAATACAAAAACCAAACACATCCACTTCTCACTTTTCGTATCTTTACTTGTGCAAAACGCTAGAATAAGAAAATCAATTGTTGTGCGAAAAAACAGTGCAACTGAAATGCCAAATACGTACACCCAATGAACTGTAAACTTTTTGATTATTGCGATTGCATGAAATATGGTTGTCAGGCCAAGGCAAAAGCCAGAAAGTATTAACGCAGGGACAAGCAACCAAAACGATGTTATATCGATTTCAGTATCAACTGATTCAATGCCCAGTTGCGTGATGTTGTCACTAAAATTCATCTTGGCTTAAAATTGAAATTAGAAAATCTCACAAAAACATATACACAAAATTCACACTTTGTACTCGAATTCGTTATTTAATTATAGAAGATTGTGCTGTGTTCATTTGCTAATACACCAATAAGAAATACCATGTTGTTGAAGATGGATAATAATGGATTACTCTTTAGTCGTTTCCAAGCAAGCAAGAATGCATATTCCCCAAAATAGTGTCTGGTTTGCTCGTACTTCCCTTGCTCTGGTTAATCTCTGTCACGAGATTGGACAAGCAAGCTGAAAAAATATCCAGATTCTGTGCTTTTATGACTTGGTAATGCAATAAATATAAAAGCTTTTCGGCATACTCTCAAAACATTGTGTGCTACGAGCATACAGTTTACATAGTATATTATGTTCATGTGTTTCCAAGAAGAGAATGATTGTTCCACTTGTGGAAATGGATGTGTAAATATTTGTAATGTTGGATAACTTGGGTGTGGGACAGGACTTGGAGAAACTGTGTTACGGTCTTCTATAGAAAAAAATCTAATGAAAGCTGCTCGCTTATATGTTCTAATATGTTGGTTCTAATATGTTTGCCACTATAATAAACGAACTGGGGAAGCCAAACAGATCAAGTATAAGCCAGAAAAAGCTTCTGTATGAAAAGTCAATAGTTACCATAAGGTTGGTGTTATGGTAAACTGCTTACTGTGTGCAATATTATTTGATATTGAGAAATGTCAAGGTTAAACCTACAAAACTGCATAAAAGTACGTTTTAGTGAACTTGATTGTAAGGTTTTCCCTATTTCGTTATTATGGAAGGGTTGGTTGTCCGCCGTTACAAATAATTTTATTTGAAAAAAATAACAACAACCATCTGAGGAAGAAAAGAAAAGTAATTTCATAAAAACCTGGTTTTTATTTCCTAAATTTTTTAAAAATTGCGCACGAGTTAAGGAAGCTGAAATTTAGTAACATTCATTATGTAGTTTTCATAATCTCATAAATCTGGTCACCCTACAGAATTGCATTTTGGTTTATTACTCGGACAAAAATACGTCTTCTGCTTCCTCATTAGAGAATGAGCCGGGATTATAAATTTGATTATTACTTGTTTCTGAAAAGTTGGATATATTAGCTTTCCTTCTATACCAAATATACAAACAGCAAGTAAGTAAACTAGAGCAAATTACAGTAATAACTACACTTTTAAAAACCTGAGAAACTGAGTTTACGCTGTTACGATTCTCATCTAGTATTGTATTTTCAGCGTTTTTGTCAGGTTTTCCCGTATTTGCAAAATCAGCAGCATACATAGTCTCTAGCAAATGAGACGGATAAGATTGAAAATCCTCTTTAAATTGCCATTGAAAACTGGGATCGTCAAAACGGCATTTCGTGCTTTCACTCAGAGATCCATTGGAATGCACCATAGCACATGTTTTGGTGTATCGGTGAAAAAGTACAAAAGTTTTGGTGGTATCTGAGTTTCTCAGTAAATCCCAAGTTAAGTTATCAGGTTCAGTGGAAGCACATTTTGTATATTGTATGGTTGATATAGATGAATTAAACAGCATACACTTGTCAGAATTTTCTCTGGAGTCAACTGATGAGTACGGTGTCATAAGGAACTTTCCATTGTTTTCAGTTTCATGAATAATAAATCGGTCAAGTGGTGTAGGGTTTGTTGAGCAAGGAATTAAAGTGAGTGTGTCACAGGAGCTGAAGATGTTGCTAGAATGCAAGCAGAGACTTGTGCCGACATTTTGTAGTACATAGCCTCGCTGCAAGCACCGTCCACGGAAGCAAAACTGTAATGAAGTTATTATTTTTATTAGAAAATACTCATTATGTATATTTTCTTTCTCTGATTACCTGATTTGGTCCACATGGAGTATTATCAATTGGAATTAAAGTGGTTACTAGTCTAGGCTTGCCATTTATTTTCACAAAGCACTTGGTTGACACGCATAATAAATAAGAATACATACTCTCATTTAAAATGTGATATAGTTAGAAGAAGTTGAGACAGAGATCATGGATGCCATAATGTTAAACATGTATGTGATATTCCAAATAAGGGAATTAATGACTTTACCTCCACAGCTCTAGCGTTTGAATTGTTTGTCAAAATTTGACACTGTTTTTGTAAAGTTGGTGGTACACTTTGAGAATAATTTGCAAGTACGTCTCGTTCAGCAGCTTTATTTTCCAGTACACACGATGACATTTCTAACTGAAGATGACGGGCAATGGATTCATCACTGCATTTGGAAAAGTAAAAGCGCTTCTCAGGCCAGAATTTTCCAAGAATGAAACTCATTTTGACAGGTTTGTGTTTTTGCATCTACTGTAGCACCCATACTGAAATTTGTAAACAAAATACATGGAATATAAATGTTAATTGCGCAAAAAATAAAATGTAGAATGGTTTTTAGACATACATCATTGCCAGTGCATTTTCTGGAAAGTTGTAATAATCTCGTAGGGGAAATTTATAAGTGGCCATTGCCACGCTATGGTGTCTCTGTAGCACAACATTTTTCACACAGAGTTCACTTTGATAAACCCTTGACCTTTCAGTGACCGCAAACGTGTTTCCAGATGCTAATATAGCAATGTCAAATTTTGGAAGTAAATGGTCGTATTCATACAACCATTCAGAAAATTTGTGAAGAACATCGATAAGATTTGTGCGATTATGGATGCGTTTCAGATCTTCTATAAATTCCTGGTCTGCTGGGTTCTAAAAAATCACAAAGCATTAAAAAAAGAATTTGCTTTTTAATGCTTTTGTAACCTTTAAAAAAATCATTACCTTTAGCAGCAAAATATCCACCACCCGAAAAGTGATATTTGAGCGTAAATTGGTGTCCCATATTTGGGTGGCCCAAAATCCAAAAATGTTGTCATGATTGTGATTATGTAGATCCCCAAATTCCTTGTCACAAACGATAAGTAGTTCAACTACGTAATTCCTTGGTGAAGTTGATGCTTTAACCCATAATCCTGGATTTTCTGTGAAATGAGTTTAAAATAACCCAGATGTTAAAACAAAATAAACAAGTTCTTTGGGTAAAACCTATGCAAATAAACTGATGATTTTGCGGTTTACCGCTAATCAGTTGACAAATTAAACCAATCTTTGTAAAAGTACTCCAGAACATTTTTCATAATTTAAAATTAATCTGACTTAGAACAAAGCATACTGAACTGAATAGAACTGAATTTTTTTTATGCACTCACGTAAGATGACTGCATTTTTCTATATAGTATACTTCTATGCTATTATCAGTGCATTTCTGCCTTGTATTGAGTCATGCATTTATTACACGAATAATAACTAACACAAGAAGAGAGGAGTTTGCACAAATTTAATTCTGCAAATAATGACTCATTATAAGAATACATTAAAAACTTCTCAAAATTATCACGACCGGACAAGCAAGAATTCACAACACAGGAAATGCTAAACCAGATAACACAGTTTTGGTAAACCTTTATTACACAGGATGACTTGTGCCTGTGTATCATAACAAGCTTCATTAATAATTGGAACTACATAAAAAAAGCATCGTTTTCTTTTCATGTAATAGTATGCTACCTAATCACACAAGATTGGACTTTGGAACTGCACAAATTACGGAAAGATGAAAAGGGAGGAACAAATTCAGTTTTCTGTTGAAGTGGTGCATGGGTTCTCTGCAAACAAGCAATACTATTCCGCAGAATTTTTATGACAAACAAAAACATCTTCACAGAACAGAAAAATGCACACGAGGATATATAAAACCATTAGAATGAACTTCCCAGCACATTGTGTTGCGTGGACGGTGACAAAATAATACGCTACTGCTGAATTCACAATAATACATTCATTTTACTCTTCATGCAAAAAATGGCTTGTGTAGTGAGCTTACCCAAACATTAATGCTGTAG
Organism: Entomobrya proxima; assembly: GCA_029691765.1. NCBI lineage: Eukaryota > Metazoa > Arthropoda > Collembola > Entomobryomorpha > Entomobryidae > Entomobrya > Entomobrya proxima. The sequence continues at coordinate 48,620,229 of CM056169.1, forward strand.
GAATGGTTGCTGATATATGGAATCCTCATCCTAAATCCAAACTGCTAATTGACCTAGAAAAAGTATCGTGATTTCAGTACAAGTTTTCAGAGTTTTCTAAAGATTTAATTTCTGATCTAGATTTGTTGATTAGAAAGTCTGTTGCAAACATTTTTCACAATGATACTCTTTTACACACGTTCAAAATATGAGCGGCCTTTAACTTAATATTTAGAAAACCACATCAAAATTTTTTCTCGAATTTATGTATGAAACATATTACTATAACAATAGCAAACTGAAAACTCACAATATAGTATACAAAAATGGGGAATGATTATGACATGCTGCTTTATTATGCACTGGATGAAAAAATACAACATAAGCAGCATCCAAGACTTTATCTATTCCAGCTGAGAATCCCTTGCCTGCTGGATAAACTTGTACATTTCTTCTCTGCTATACCCATATGTAGCCCACAAAAAGCAAGCTGCTCGCACAGCAGCATAATATGAAACAGGTTGAATATTGATTTAGAATCATAAAAAGCCTGGTAGGTGCAGAGCAGCAAAAACGTTTTGCATGTTCCCAACTTTCTCTCTGCGGTGCATTCAGCAAACAGAATCTGTCTGAATGTTTTCTCCATTCAGTGCATTCTTCCGTATTGTGAAAAATGTTATGAGCCCTGAAAAGGCTAATTATCTACTAAAAATTAATGGTTATGATTGTATGACGTTATAATGAGATTTGGTTTTAAAATATTTTAACAATATTAGGAACATAATTTTCCCCCTGTAAATGAATATACAACCAAAAAGCAATATTTCTTTTTAGATATGAAACCGGTGCACATCACAAAGTAATTTTCCTTTATTCATGATTCAATAAATGTACCAGAGAACACCAACACCAATTTTTGAACCTGTTAAATACAAGGTTTGACATTATTGCGTAGCTGAATATATGTTGAACACTACTTCGTTTATAGTACTTTATTGCCAGAAATGTGGAAAGACATAAAATTGCACACAGAGATGTCTAAAACGATTTTACTAGCTCACTATTTTGGCTCATTTGTTGCGCATCCCCGTTACAATTTTCAAATAAAACCAAACATACCTATTGTTGAACAATTATATTCGAGTATTTTCATTGTTCGTTGCATGGTTCTCGTCTTTTCCACAGCGGTCTTGTATTATATATTTGTGAGCACGGAAGCAATAATTGTTAATATTTTTTCAAAATGATTTGAATTAAGTCATGACGTCAGACTGACAAAATTGGTTTATGCATTGTATTATTGCATACACACCAAACAGGATGACGTACAACTATGTAAGAGGTTAGCTTTAAACAATGTTTTCTAATATATTCGTTAACATTTAACCAAGAACGTACATTACGCTAACTAAATTACACATTTTTTTGGGTTACAGGTACAAGGCGTTTACAGAATCGGTCACATAGCACAGGAGGTTACTGGACTAACTTATTGCAACAAGAAGATACTAATATTGAAGTGTAAAGGACCTTATTCAAGTTTCCACTAGCCTGGGACCCGCGCTACCCTACCCTAATTTCTGAACTACAAGTCGGATGGTTACGTTTCATAGCTCATTCGAAAGAGCAACTCAAACACTTGTACACTATGGTCCACTGTTGTCGAGATTCGTGTGCGCATGATCCAATTTTTGCCAAAACATTTTGCAAAAATCTGGGTTTTGCGCGACTCAGGTGGATTTCTGCAAAATGTTTTTGCAAAAATCGGATCATGCGCACACGAATCTGGACTACGGCGGACTGCCGTGTAATAGTACTTGAGTTGCTTTTTCAAATGAGCTATGAAACGTAACCATCCGACTTGTAGTTCAGAAATTAAGATAGGGTCCCAATGTAGTGAGAACTTGAATATGGCCCTTTAAAAGAATAGCATTGTATGTTTTTGTTTTCTTAGATTTAGTCTTAAATTAAATGTTTTTATCAGGTCTTGCATGTCATTGTGCGTGTGAACTTGCCTGATATTGTGACTATTCTTTTAATCATTCTATTCGTTCTATTTTATCTTATTTTTTCATAGCTTCAAATATATTTTGTATCAGATTTCGAACTGTTACACCTGGAATTTAAAAAAAACAAAGCTGAATTCTCTAAAGTAAGCTTTCAACTTAAATGTTGTTGTAATGAACTAATTAACTGAATATTTGTATTTAAAAAAAATATGCAAGTTCGTAAGCATTTTAGAAATCTTGACTCAAGGTGACCTGCAATTTTTTGGAAGTGCCGCTACTTTGAGAAGTGGCTAAAATTCCCAGATTGCCTAATGGGTCAACCTTTAATTCAATCACAACCTGTTCACGTGTTGCAGGCGCGGGCGGTATGCCATCAAGAAAAAATTCTCCAAGAAAATAGTTTTCCTTAGCCACAGGAGACTCGCCCTGGTATAGTTTTATAGCAGCTTTTACTTGGTTATCGTGTGCAGTTCTGTAAGTAACCTTTCGTGTTGTGGGGTATTTTGTATTCTTTCCAATAATTACTGAAAAAACGCCTGTTTTATTTTTTTCAAGAACTTCTATTCCTATGGAGTGAGCAACGACGTCCTCAATCCTTTCATGTACGAAATAAGAATAAGCTTGTTTATCATTCAACATTGCAGCGTGTACAGCTGCATCATATGCATGAGTCTCATCAGGGTTTATACTATAATTTAGCCTTTTCACATTAAAATACTCGGTAAATGTTTTTTGTACTTTTGGGATTCTGATTGAGTTTCCTACAAGCATTATTTCGTCAATCTCGTGTTTTTTCAACTGAGCATCTCTTGAAGCCTCGTCAACATAGCGAACGATTTTTTCACAACAGGGTTCACACAGTTCTTCAAATTTGTCTTTGGTCATTTTTACCTTCATGTCGTCATCAGATACAATTGAGCCTACTTTTATGACAGGTGACGATGCACAACTTAGGTCTTTCTTCTTTTCCTCACACGGCAGAAGCAGCCTTGCTCTGCTACTGGTAACGTTTTTTGTTTGAAGCGAATCAATTGAACCTGTCAAAACAATATAATTTTAGTATATGATTTTCGAATCACATCATGTGAGCATACATATTTAACCAGTCGGTTACCACTCCATGCCAAACCGATAAAACTGTTCGTTCCTGGAGACAACTAGTGTCACAAGAAACAAAACACGTTTCAAACAAATCATTCGATAACTAAATAAAGGCCCAAAAACTCTTTACACCTAGCAATATGAATATAAATTGCCTACTAAACTATCATGATAAACAGTTTTGTTTAAGCCTATTGGCTTAGTGTGGAGCTTTTCTGATTAGTCAAGTAAAAACATTGTTGATACAAGGACACATTCACGGACCCGACATCCTGCATAGCTCTTTTGCCAAAGCAGCAAGCTAACGATTAGCTTCAAATTTTTAGTTTTAGCTCTACTTTCCAAAACATTCTTGTTCTAAGTAATTGCCAGACGCTGATGCTATGCAAGCCAAAATATTGCATCACCTTTCTATTGTATTTAGACAGGGTGGCTTTTTCTACATGTATAAATAGATTTTGTCCATTTTTACATGTAAAAATGTATAAAAACATGGAAATATGGAAATATCATGGAAAAATGTTAAAATACAGCCAAAGAAGGCATATGACTATTTTTACACCTATTATGGGGAATCAGAAGACGGTTTTAATTAATTTAAAAGCAAACGAAACGGTTTAGTGGAGTTTTAAAACATGTTAAAAGCTTAAAACTCAAACACTGACTGAGTTTCATTTTGCAGAAAAATATCAACATTTTCGGGAATATATCCATAATTTACATTGTCCATGTAAAAATTCCAAGTATTTTTAACATGTAAAAAATAATTTTTACATGTTATTTCCATGTTACATGTATTTACATCCCGCCACCCTGTATTTAGATGTTTCAACCATCAAAATTTGACACTTAAATTTAAGACCGTATGACGTAGTAATATAGAGTAAACCGGATAAAGAAGTGAAAACGATAATAAGCAAAATCAAGGACAAACGCAAACACATTATGCATACTACAAAAATACTGTCAACATTGGACGTTGTAAAACCTTTAGTGCGTAAAGTGGTGTAAGTAGTGTTAGGTACACCAAACTATCCGCAGTGGTATAGAAATAGTTATAAAAATCTATAAATTAGAAAAATACGCTTGTTTTATAACAAGCCTTTCGATATAAGCAATTTATATATTATAAAAAAGTTGGTTTAGTTATAAACACAATTCGTTACAGGTTTTCTATTCCTTCACGTTAAAGTAATTTATACTAATGATAGAAATCACATTTTACAAAAAATGATATGCTGACAATTTTATAAGAAACACAATATTTTAACTTTGGACTCGTCGTCGGGTCTGTTCTAGCCAGTTGCGTGTTGCGTTTCTTATTATTAAGTAGCTAAGTTGCTTATTAGGATCTTGTTTGACGTCCGCCCGTGTGCCTGTTTGTGCGATATATCTGGAATGGTTGATCCGATTTCAACTAAATAAGTCACAAACATGTTCCATGTTATGATACTCTAAATCGAAAATTTCATGCCATTAGCCTAATGATTAGATTAAATTTTGGATCGGACACAGAAAACTTGGTCGGAGTTTTGATTCGTTGATCAGTAATTGATGGATACTACATTGCAATTTTAAATTTTGAATCTAGCACGGAAAATTTGATGAGAGTTTTAGTCAGTTGGTCAGAAAACAGTTTTTTTTCTTTCGGTTTTAAATTTTGAGTCTAGCACAAAATGTGTTCGGAGTTTTGTTCAGTTAATCAGTAAGGATGGTTTGTATATTTCGTTGTTAAATTTTGTGTCTGACATAAAATATTTGGTCGAAGTTTTGTTTCGTTTGTCAGTTAAGATGGATACTGCCTTTCATTTTATAATTTTGTGTCTGGCACAGGAAAATTTACATAATCTTTTAATAAGCGATATCTAATTTAAATGTACATTAAAAGTACACCTACTTTCGCTACTTCGCTACATGTAGGTATGTTGCTTGCTTTATTTTCTAGCTGTCTAAAAACTAATTGATTAGAACGCGCATCATAACTTCTTTGCAACAATTGATAATAAATTTCTGAAAGCCTTGCAATTAAAGAATAAGGAATTTGTGGATACACGATAATACGTCAATAAAACTCAGTAATCAGCACGGAGTGGTAAACTCATTTTTGTTACTATTTCTTTACATGTCGTGCTTTTGTCTTCATTGTGCGTTTAATTAACGTATCTAATACCCTAGCTTTTTCGTACCTGATTTACAGCACCACATGTCTTTAGGAGGATTTCGAAAGCAGTCTGATTTTAAAACTTCCAAAACGGACGGTCGGATTCTGTGATCATAAGCTATCATTTTGGATACCAAGTTGCAAAAGTCTGGTCCTAGAGACCTCTCATTAAGAATGGGCTTGTTCTTCTGAATTTTGTTTAGTCTTTCAAAAGGTTTTCCAAACGGATGGGTTCCATTTGTTGAGACATAGTAGAAAATGCAGCCAAGTGAAAAAATATCCGACGATGTTTTCTAGAAACAAAATTTAAATTTAACTGAGGATAAATTATTTCGTGCAGTTGAACTTATTGATTTGTTATAATAACAACAAACACTACTATTTTAACGTTTTGCTTTAATCCTTGGCTTATAGCTGTATATACTTCTGGGGCCATCCAGTCGGGTGATCCACCAAATACCGATCCAACCGTGACACTGTTTAATTCCCCAGGAATTTCCTTAGACAATCCGAAATCTGAAAGCTTAACTTCATTTTCCTGATTCAAAAGGATGTTGGTTGGCTTTAAGTCTCGATGTAAAATATTGTGTTTATGAAGATGGGCCAAACCCTCGGTGCACTTTTGCAAAACCTCCAGAACTTTTCCATTGAGTTTCCCTAATCTCACTGCTTCCTGTAGATTTATGACACACAGCTCTAAAGCAATATACACAAAGTCTAAATTCTGTTCCATGAAAAAATATCGCACTATATTTTTGTGATTGTCTAGCTCTATTAGAAACTTTATTTCTTGCTCAGCCTTATGTGGGTCATTTTCGTCGCGGACTAAAACCTTCACTGCAGCATTTCTGTTATCAAAACTGCCTTCATAAACCTTTGTTCCGTAGCTGCCTTTACCAAGAAGTTTGCCTTTATTGTATTTAATTAATCCGTATTCGCGAATGTTGGTATTTTGTAAAACATTTAGTGCTCCGGTCTGGTTGGTGGATTCGAGAGCTTTTAACAGAACATCAAAAGAACCTATTCTTGTTTGAATGATTTTATAAAAATGACTTGACTGGTCTGTGGAAAGCCGTCCAAAAGAGTCCTGCAAAATTTGAAAACGGTATCGTAAAATACACTTGATGAAATATTTTAAGAAGTTGTAATTATTTGACAAATTATTTTATGGTAAAAAAATATCGTATTTAAATACCAAAATTTCTACATCGGAGGGTCCTAAAATTTTAACAGATGTGAAGTAGGAAATAAACTCTGTATAACATTTGGTCAGTTTGATTAGTTCAACCTTGTTTTTTTCTATTATTTCTATCTGGAATTTTTCCATGGCTAAACTAGTATCTAGAAAAAACGCAGTATTCCATTAGAAAGTGGAAAATGTGCATGAATATTTCCTGATCGGCGATAAGTTATCGCAAATGTTCAAAAACCTGGAAAACGGATTGACAACACTTTCACATTTTGCGTTTTTAAACGCGCACTTTCAACACATAACGCGCTCAAATATACGATTTTCGAATCCAAATTAGAACTTCCATAGGTATTAATGCATATCTGCATAAAATTGATATAGTATGCTGAAGCTGGGAATGTGTTTTTTGAGTTTTTTAGAGAGTTGATTGTTACTGAAAGTATTTTTTGACCAGTCTTCGTGCTTAGTTACTTGGATGACGATTAACCTAAGCAAAATACAATTAGAAGTAGTACTATTATAAAAAAAACTTTTATAAAAAAAGTATGTGTGGGTCTGTATTGTAGGCAGAGATTTCACACACTGCGCAAAAACTGCTCATCATTAGGAATTCACTGATTTTTACACCCCCAGCATGATAAACTGTACAAATATTTTGAGTGTCCATGATAACAACTAACAATAAAAGAGCTTTGCTTCAAAAGACCGCCATTAAAACATGTCACATGCAAAATATTTTCATAATAAAACTTCTCTATACAAAAAGTTTTTATCACTAACGTGCTTTATATGATCTAAAATGGCCGTAATAAAAATGGGATATAATCTTACCCATGAAATTTTTTAAGGCTTAGCATGCACATTATTTTCAAAAAATGCGTTCTCATATTTTGTTGAAACCCATACTTTTGTTTACTGTATTTTATTTGCGGTAATTACTGCAGGCGACATTTTAGGTCAAAGTACTTTCGAGACAGTCACGGTCTTTTGAAAGCTCGGTAATTTTTCTTTAAATCTTTTGTAGCATAACCAAATGTTTTTATATTGATGCATACATATATGTGATTGAACTTATGTGTATACGTTATACTTGATTTTAAGTAAAAAGCGAACTACGCAGCAATTACTTAGTATTGCTACGTAAATTATCTACTGAATAAAATGTTTGCTGCTATTGATTCATTGAACCTCTGAAAACGTTTATTCTAATGTGCGACGCTGATGAGCTGTTCAAGTGCTTGTTCAAACAATGTCGACGAACGTTCAGCCGTGTTCTTATCAGTTAAAAAAACGATTACGATTTTGTGCATTGATATCCCAACTTAGATAGTACCGTTCTTATATGTTGTTGTCAGCAACCGAGAATACTTGTTATGCTGTCATACAAAGCATTATTGACATTGTTTAGTAGAAGTGATTGACGTTTGCAGAAACACCCCTTTTTGTAAGTGTTATCATTTTTGGGCTGCATTTCTTGGTATTGTGTTTTACCAGAACAAATGATTCCTTGGACAACTACAAACTACTGAAGATACTTTGCAAGCGTGCAACCATTCTTAAACTTAATAATTACAAGATCTAAAAAGTACAACGATAGTTTAGAAAAAATCAAGTAGGCCTACAAAGTAATTTGGGTGCCATGATATATGTATTTATCTGCCAAGCAAATGTGCCCAAATGTTTACGTAATAAGGCCGAAACCAAATAAACCACCCTTGATTCGGCGATTGACGATAAAATATATACAGTAAGCCGTATTACACAAAAATAACTCTAGGTAAAAGCAATAGAGCAACCTCACCAGTTTTAATATGTGAAAACCAAACTGTCTGCTTCGCAGAATGATAACATTATCGCTGTTATTAATAAAATTTATCATTGAACTTGGTTTCCGCACGTTATATTCATATATATAAAAATTGCATCTGCCAAATTTTTTTTGGAGTATCCCAAGTAATCTTTTGCTATACAGAACTATTTGGAAAATAAGGGTCAACCATTTTAGTTGCATCTCTACAGATGCGCTAAGGCATTTATTTGCAAAGGCCCAAAAGTGACCATATATGAAGCAGAAAATTGTTTTATTGAATGTTATATGCATGATATTGAGCCTCCTAAACTTTTTGCATAAAAATTTCGTTATTATGTACCATAAGAGTATTGTATTTACTATAACTGATAAATGATTCACGCATACCACAAAACATGAGACACTAAACAAACGTAAATACAGCAATAAAATGATGGTGTAACCGGATATTGAGGAGCAGTTTTACTCACAAACAAATTTTTTGACAACTGACGTACCGTCAGTGACGCTTGTCACGTTCAAGTGGCTCAGGATGGCTCTCCCTGGGTAACACGGGCTGTGGTTTTCAAGACCACCAAACCTTGTGCAAAGCTCTCAAAGCATTGTGTGCCATGAGCAAGCAGTTTACATAGTATTTTATGTTGATGTGCTTCCAAGAAGAGAATGATAGCTTCACGCGTAGACAAAGATATGTAAATATTTGTAATATTTGGCGGACTTTGATGCACGATCTTATAAAAAACATCAATTGGTTTAATACAAATTGTGACGGTCGTCTATACAAAAACTAGTCTACTGAAAGTTGCTCGCTTATATGTTCTAGTATGTTTGTTTGAATAGCTATTAACATTGTGGAAATACACTTCATAAATATATTTAAATCACTATTATAGCGAATATGGGAAAATAGATCATAGATCAACCAAAAAACTGCTATACAAAAATCAATTTTTCGAAAAAAAATCAAAGGCTGGTTTTTATATTTATATGTTTTATTGTGTGGAATTTTATTTGATAATGAAAAATGTGAACGATTAGACGAACAATACGCATAAAAGTAAATTTGAGCGAGCTAATTGAAAGGTTTTCCATAATAAGTCCTTACGGTAAGGATGATTGTCCACAAATACTAATAACTTCATTTGAAAAATAATAACAACTACAATCCGAGGCTGGAAAAAATGTGATTTCATAAAAATGGGGTTTTTATTTCCTTAATAAAAACTAATTGTACACAAGTTATTGACCTTGAAGTTTAGTAACATTCATAATATTTTTCATAATCTTATAAATCCCCGCACTTTACAGGAATACATAGTAGTTTATTAGTCAGACAAAAAATGTCTTCTGTTTGCTTATTAAAAAATGAACCCGGATTTTGAATTCGATAACCCCTATTTGCTGAAAGGTTAGAAATGTTTGCTTTCTTCTTATACCAAATATAGAAACAGTTGACATAATATATAAAGATTACGGAGATATGGTTCATAGTTTTGTTAGCAAAAAGTTTTTTTCTAATTAATCACTCTTTGAGCAACCAGCTAAAATATAAGTCATTGTGTGTCTCGCTTTAATGCTTGATAATGCAATAATCTTAGAGCCTAAACTGCCCACTCACAGAAGCAGAAATCAACTTTGTTGTTGGCAGTACTACAAAGACTTATTGTGAACTTTTTTCACTCAAAATTTGCTTATAAAGGAAACAAATGCGTAGAATTATTTTCTACCTACCACTTAATTTATTTTTCTTTTGCCCCACCATTAGCAACATAAGTAGCACACGTTGTCTCTAATAAATGAAACTCATATATTACCTAGATCTTGTTATATGATTTTAGGGTGTGAATTTATCTAGACGGCATGTCAAATTATCACTCAGATATCCATTTAAATTTAAATGTACACTTGCGCATATTTTTGTACATTGATAAAAACTTTGAACGTCTCTGCACTATTACAATTCATTAAATTATTCCAGTTTATTTCTTCATGCCTGGTATAGGTGCATTTATGTAACATCGGTTGTATGCTTGTCAGAATTTTTCAGACTCCAATTTTCAATATATGTTGAATGTGGCATCAATGCAATGGAGCTAGCTTAAAAAATCTATTTGCATACAGAAAAAATACGACGTTAACTATATCTGAGACTTCCTGTACATCCACTATCTAGTTTTGTCAACCCGTGCGTTTTACAATACAATGGTTAGAAATTTTCATCTTCCTTAATAACTAAAGTTTTCACATTTAAATGCCCATTATGCAGAATTAACCTTACAATTTCATGTCACTTTAAAGATTTTCCTACATTTTGCAGTTTATGGTTGTTTTCCTAGTAACCTTTTTCTTCATCTATTTTCCGGATTTAGATCTATGTTTCTGGAACCCTGGATTTTGAAAATCTGCTCTCTCAAAGCTTTGCTTCGCAAAAACACGACGCACAATACCAAAGGCGATAAATAATTTGCCAATTTTCCAATAATTGTCAGTATAGATAGGTTGAATAGATCGTTGTTCTTTAAGAATAGTTCAGCAGATTCAAAGTCGTCAACAAAACCAATGGTTACAATATCCAGAATGGTAATGTTTTCCTTCAAATAATGCAAACTATAATTACAAATCAAAAAAATTAAATATGCATTGTATGGACTAAGACTAGGGTTTTAGAAAAAAGCTTACCCGTAATCAAATGCATTTTTACTATCAGCATTCTGTAATGGTCCTCTTGCCATTTGTTGTTTCCGATAAATTCTCACTGTATAGCACACAAGGATTCCACTGATTATCAAAACTGCCAATTGCAGTCCTATCACCGCATACTTGAAGGCGGGTATTTTGGTAAAAGCATTGACACCTTCTATCAATTCTAATATCACCAACGGCAAAACCTAAACTCAAAATTACCAGTGGAACCACAATAGCAACAGCGTAGTAAAACCATATCATTTTTGCATTGGCTGAGCTTGGAACCACAAAACTTTTACTAAATGCCCAAATAAAATTTGCATTTAATACGGTCATCCAAGCATAAATTACAAACGTAAAATATCGTCCGCTCACATTCAAGCCAAAACATAGCAAAATTTTGGTGTTTGAACGTGTGTATAAAACACTGTAGAATGTACAATATTCTAGAACAAGTAAATGAATTACTGTTCGAAGAAAAAGTGAAAATGAAGTGCCAAAACACGTACGTCCAGTGAACTGTAAATTTTTTACATGTAGCTACAATATGAACTATAGTGGTCATTAAAAGGAACAAACCAGAAATTATTAACGTAGTCCCGACATGCAAAACAAATGCGGGCCGATTTCCAATAATGGTCGGCAATACGCTTCGGTATGTGTTCCGGGAGTGTCGCCTTAAAAACGTTCGGGCCTAAGTCGGCAAATCGAATTCGGCCAGTAAGCCAGTATTCGGCTAACCTACTAATAGCCATCTTTGTTCCGAATTCGGGTTGGATGCGTGAAAAAGTATGCAATTTAGTTCTGGTGGTAGTTAAGCAAAAAATGAAAACCTTTGAAAGCGTTTCAAAACAATACATTTATTTATAACATTGTATTTAAATACAAAGGTTTCACATTTTCAAGTTACAATACTGTATGAAGAAGCGGAATACAAATATACGAGTCCTTGTAAGGCAAACACATTAATTTACATATTACCGTTTTTGGATTAATAGTAGCTACAACACTTTGTGGACTTTCCACGTAATAAATTCCTAAAAGAGAACTATCGAAAGGATACAAATTCACATTTGACTTTGAAGTAAACTCAATACATTCATAAGTATTTTCAATACCATTAACTTCCTTACATAACATCAAAATTTTTTGGCTTGGTAACATAAAGCAATTATTACCCCGTTTGACACTTAAATTTATTCTAACATTATTATTATACACACCTTTATCCATTGAAAGAAGATCAGCTTCCGTGATTCGCTTAGCTACTTGTTGCAAATGAAATGAGTTGCTATGAACCATACGTTTTATGGTTTGCATAAAACTTTCAAACTTGAACGTACTACAATCTTCTAAATTACCGTGGTTTAATGCATCTTCTGGTAAATGAGTCAAACTGTGAACATTGTATACTATGAATTCATGACCATAAAGTTCAACACACTTTTTAACAAATCGGTCAAGTAGATTGCTAGCTAAGGCATTCCACCAAGGATTACTTGCGAATTTTGAGAGTAAGATATAAATAGCTGAATGTAACAATAAAAAATGTTTAACTTGTCTTGAACTTAAAACAGAAAACAAGGCAGGAAATCCTGTATACAGCAATAATGTTCTGAACTCTGTTCCTTTAAAGTGGCATATTTCAGAGAGAGACCTTGGTTTTCGCTGAAAATCGGTAGGAAAATACTGCCTAAAATTCACTAGATTGTCAGAAATGCGTTTAGTGTCTCTGTATTGTAGTTTAAAAGGCGGCTTTCCTAGTACCCAAAGCTTGAAAAGTTTTCGAGTCACCCCTAAACAAACTAAGTGAAGATAATCTAAAGGAAAATCGTTAACCATATCTATATCTAATTCTAAAAATACACTAGTACCCTTGTGATGCCCAGAGTGCAATCGTTGACGAAATGTCAAGTCGGTACGTTTTGGTCCAACTTCTCCGGAAAAAACCATTCTTTCTAAATATACCCCCTAAACATTACAGCGCTCACAGCTGTAACGACTATTATGACCCTTTGTAGCTTTAAGAAAACTCCTTGCAGGAGCATCTGCCAACACTTTAGACAATTTAAAGGATAATAACTTACCTCTATGTACAATGCCAATTTGCATTAACTTTTTACAATCCTGAATAAAATTAATCAGAAATGCACAATCTGATGGTTTTGACTCGCCACACCAAATTGCTATGACAAATGGCATTGCATTAGGAGTATTATCAAGGATGCCTAAAACTGGCCAAAAATTCTTATTACTACTACCACAGAGAGGTATACCATCTACACCAATCGACATAGAAACTGAGCTGATATCTTCTACTAATTCTGTGTCCAACCGACGGTTAATCACAGACAGTAAATCGAAATATACTAAAGATCCAGAGCTAACATCTACTACATTTAAGTTTTGCGGAGTTCTCATTAATGTTCTGGGATCCTTAGGTAAATTAATCCCTGGTGTAGCTTTTTGAAGAAAAACAAGTAGATCTCTAACTGCTGTATGCTTTACATTATGCTTACAAACCCATGACCGCAAACAAAACTCTACGTCTATTTCATTACGATTGCTATCACTTGAATCACTTTCACTATCCTCATTGTTGTCTATCCGATTTAAGTCTAAATTACAAATATTTTGATCATTAAAATTAAACTGTGTCGACACGCTTGGGCTGTCCACACTATGCGAAAATGCGACTCTCTTATAAGGTACACTTAAATTTAACACACGATGTTTTGCTGGCTTTCTCCGAATGGCCTTAATTACTCGATCTAATCGCTCCTTTCTCCTTCGTTGTTCACTCCTCCTTGAGTATTCCCGGATCGCTGCTCTTGTGGACATTGTCGCTTTCTCCTTTCTTCACGACCTCCAGCTCTGTCCGATGCACCTTTTAACCACTCCCGAATAAACTGGTTGATCTCTTCGTTCGTGGAAGATTGGCCATTCTTTGTGTGTCGCACTGTCTCTAAATTTCCAAATTTGATTATTTATTGTGCTAACTTTGAATATAATGGTAGTTTGGTAGTAATCGCTTGGGTAATTGAAAACATACCGTATAGTAATGGCAGTATTGGCCGCGGATTTTTATCTTCGAAGAACCCCCCGATGGATTTCTTTCCTCTTCCAGTTAGGCTAAGGTCCTTTGCTAAATCATTTCCAATCAGAGTAGACAGCAGACGCTTTGTAATGCTTCTTCCGTCCTTTCCACCAATAACCTCTAGTTGTTTGGACTAACGTTCAGATTAAATAAAATTTAGTTCAGTATATGTCAATTATACCAAGTTATTTCGGCATCAATTCAGAATGCTTACATATGACAAGTTGTCCTGAGCAGCAAGCCAGTTATTGAAGTTATCAAAGTCCTGAATAGTCGCAAGTGGTAGCAAATTTGGTGGATTAATGGGCGCTCCAGAAGGTTCGGTTGTTCCAGCGGTCCTTCGTAGAAGTTCTTCCTGATTATCCAATATCCGTATTAAGTACTGGGTGGTTGTTACTTGATATCCTGAAATTTAAAAAGTCTACTTTTAAAATTATTGATCCCGTGTATTAAAAGAAATTAAAACTAAATAAATCCCACTCACGCCTTGTTTCCCTTTTGAAATTTTCCAGTTCTTGCACTACTGAAAAATGCTCGTTATCAGGCTGATGTTCATCAGCAGCGCCACCAGCTTTAGTAGGAGTTATCAACCTGTTCTCCAGCCGGGAGGCAAATGCACTAATGTCCGATATAGCAGATCCACCTGGAACTAAGCAAAATTTTAATAAATTTTAATAATTTTCAATTTTAATACATCTGTTATTTACATAACTACCTACTCACAACTGTTTTTAGTACCTGAATTAACTGGAGAGGGAGCATTTAAGACCAACAGGTCTGGAGTCCTCCCCGGAACTGAAGTATTTTGGACAAGATGCTGAGACCCTTCAAACAACATTCAACCAGCACATTATTAAACTGAAAGTATTTTCATTATTCTTGAGATTTATTAGTATATTAATAGTAACTACCTGGCCTGGAAGCGATAGAATTCTCCTGGTGAGATTCAAATCCAAGTAAAGTTGCTGGAGATACCGTGTTGTCCGGAAAAACAAATGATGAACTACTGGCATTAGATCCGTCCACACTGCTTGCCTGGTCGCGTTCAAATGGGCGGGACCTTCTCTTTCGTTTTGGAGGGTTGTGGGGTTGTGCTAATGTTGCAACTCGTTTTCCTCTTCCCAGGTTTTCTTCTTCAGTTGTCGCCAGGTCATTGGTGCCGTTACATGCCTTGATGGCTGCAGCCCTTGCCTTGTCGTATTGATCTGTAACCCGGACAACCATGGAACATTTTATAAACTACCTACATTTTAGTTACGATTACCAAAGTTATCTCATGGAATATGCAAGAAAACCTTACCTGTGGACTTTAAAACTTTGCAATTGTAAAGTTTCCACTGATGAGTCTGAGGAAAGCGGTGATTTTTAACAAGTCCCAATAATTGGGTTCCTTTCACATTTACCGGCCAATAACACTGATTATTATGACACGTCAGCCACACAGAGGTTACAACCTCGATTGTTTTCTCTTTAGGGAACCAAACTACACAGAATGAAGGCATTATGTCCGTAGTTTTTTAATTTCCAAAACAGAGAATCAATTGAACACAGCACTGCAGCCGACTGAATGATGATCTGTTCTCATAACATTGAACTGAGCAAAGCGCAATTGACTTTTAAGGCAATGAAACACAATGCATGCCGACAAGTGCCAGTTTTTAGTTTGCCGCCGGGGCAATGCGATGAACTCTATGCTAGTCCATAAATGAAACCTGCTAGGTGCTGGCAAGATTCGGGAAAAAGTCGTTCCAAATCCGGCAAACAGCATGGCTACCTCAGCTATGTCTGTTCCGAAATCCGGAATTCAGCCCACATACAGATTTCATTCTTGTTTCCCCTTTCTTAATGCTTCGCTTTTTGTACTTCCAATTGATATCTGCCCGAATTCGGTTTTCGGATATTCATACTGCCGACCACTTACCGAAACCGCCGAATGCGTACCACTTTCTTTCTGAATTTTAATGCATGTCGGGGTAACAAACAACCAAAACGATGTTCTACTAGTTGCATTATTATCAGTTCTGTCAACCCCGAATTGCTCTATATCTTCATATAAATCCATCTTGGATTTCAACTGAACCTGGACAATCTCACAAAAAATCAATTATTCACAAAAGTTACACTTTATACTCAAGTTATTTAGTAAAATTCTGAAAAATTGTGCTGGGTTAATTTGAAAATACACCAATAAAGAAATATTAATTGTTAAAGAAGCTGATGCTCTATTTGTTAAAAAGCTGCCAAAAAAGTACACGTTTGAACTTCGTAGGCGAACAAATCAACTGAAGTGTATTCGTGGTAGCACTTACACAAAATAATGTCTGCTTCTCTCGCTTCTCTTTTTACGTCTGTCAGGACATTGAACAAGGCTAGCAGAAAAATATGCAGTTCTGTTTTACAACTTGCTAATGCAAAAATAATATAAAGTTTGTCGGGATACACTCAAAGCCTTGGGTGCTATTAGCAGAAAGTTTACATAGTATTTTATTTCCTATTAAAAGAATGAATGCTTGTCGCGTGGAAATGGATGTGTAATTATTTATAATTATGGCCAACATGGATGCATGAACTAATAGAAAGCCTTAATTAGTTTAGTACAAATTGCGTGACAATCTTCTTTACAAAAAGAAACTACTGAACGTTGCTCGCTTATATGTTATAGTTTGCTTGTTTGAATAGACGTTTACGATGACCAGACAAACCCTTTCTATTTTATATCACTCTACTAATGGAACTGGAAAAGCCAAATAGATCAAGCAAAAGCCAAAACGAGCTGCTACTTATATAAAAAATCAATAAGCACCATATAATGCTGCTTTTTATGTCGTTATGTTTACTGTGCGGAATTTTATTTGATAATGAGAAATGTCAAGGTTAGTCGAAGAAAACTGCATAATGGTATATTTAATGAATCTGACATTTGGGGTTTGACTTTCTATGTTTCCGCTTTAAGGTTGATTGTTTACAAATATGAATGAAATTAACATCAGTGAAATTAGAAAAGACAGTGCAATTTGAAACCCGTATATATTTATTATAAATAAATTATAATTATAATAAATTAAAATTAATTATTATAAACGTAGTATGTAATATTATGTAGTATTATAAACGAATTTATTTCCTTATAATTTTGCAATCGTACACGAGTTATCTATCTTAAAGTTACTAAAGTAAATATTTTTATTCATTATCTCATAAAACTCCTTTCGATAAAAAAATCCGAGATAAACTTTTTTACCGAGTATAAAACTGTCGTTTTAGTGCAAGAAGCATGCATTTTTATTCAATTAGCTTCTAGTTCAGCTTCGTCAGTTAGTCTGTTCTGTTGTTAAACTAAAAAATGTAGTATTATAAAACATTTTAGCAAACTAGGACATATGTGTTTCATGGATAACACTTTGTATTAGAAGATACAAGAAAAAAGTGTAAGGACTATAAACAACAGGACCGCTAAAAATTCACAAATTCCACATCACGTATGTCATCATTTAGCAATGAAAACGAATGGACGCCTAAGCATTGAACGATAGATCAAACTCTATGAGTTCAAGTATCACTGGTCATAGACATGGGCATATTTACAAGAACGTTTATGTATTAAATATACTTATAGGATCATTAAAAAGTTGGAAATCAATTCATGGCACTTTTTTAGATCAATACGACTTTCTACTCCGCAGCAAAAGTTGAACTCTGAAGCTGTGCACCGTTCACCATTTTTGATTGCAATATTGCACAAGAGAAAAATGAGTCTGTTTGTTGCCGTTATGGTACGCATCTTTTCCAGCTGAAATATACTCGCTTAGATGCTGTCAAATAATAGTATTAGCATAGGATATAATGTAGGTGAGTTGATGGAGATATCGTTCATAGGTTTGCTTGCAAAAATCTCTTTTTTGGGTGTAACGCTGGCAGAGCAACAAGCTGAAACAAAGTTTTTGGTGAGTCATGTAGGTATAACAAACATCAAGCAGAGCTGAATGCATACAGATTCTGTATTACAGAAACTGGATTAATGCTGGTTGTTGGCATTGCTATTAAAACATACCATGATTTTCCTTCACGTGAAATGCTTAGTACAGAAAGCATATGTGTATAAATGTTATATAGAACTTATGAATCTACTTTCGTTTTTCCTTATTTGCAATATCAGAAGCACACGTTGTCTTCATTAAATCAAACCTACGTATTATAAAACATTAATACACAATAACATCCAAATCCGCTGAGGTAATATATGAAATAAACTTCATGTTGGAATGTGAAACTTTGCGGATTTTATACCAAAACATGTTTGCACAATAAATGATGATTATATATGATGATAAATTCGAGTATTCTCAGAAACTTCTGTAACCGTAGGAGTTCACAATGCCCAATATAAACAATGAGCATAGAACTTTACATTGCTCATTTGAAGAATTATTTGCATTTTGGAGTTTGTTTTTGCTTTCATAGTAACACTAATATTCATCATGTATTTTTTAAACCCAAGAACGTTGGGTTGACATTTTGAAAAACTGCTGCCTCAGAGGTTTGCTTTGCCAAAACACAATACACAATACCACGGGCGATAAGCAATTTGCTAATTTTCCCATAATTATCATAAAAGGTGTGTTGCCTTGACCGTTGGTCTCCATGTGTATTCCAGATAACCAGTCGTCAATAAAACTGATAAACACAACAGCCAGAATAGTAACATTTTCCTTCAAATACTGCAAACTTGAATAAAAAATAAAATAAGCATTTTATGGTATAAAACCGAATCATGATTTTACACAAACGCTTACCCATAATTAAAAACATATCCGCTATCAGCATTCCGCAATGGTGTTCTAGCTTTTTGTTGTTTGCAATAAATTTTCACAGTATAGCACACAAGAATTCCATTGATTATCAAAACAGCTAATTGCACCACTATCAACGCAACTTTTCTGATCGTCATTTGGACGAAACCCTGACACTTTCTGTCAATTTCAATATCTCCGACTGTATAACCTAAACACAAGACCACTAACGGCACTAAAGTGACAACAGAGTAGTAATAGTATATCATTTTTGCTTTGGCTGAACTTGGAACTACATAAGTTTTACTAAATGCCCAAATAAAATTAACATTTAAAGCTGTCATCCAAGCATAAATTACAAACGTAAAGTATCGTTCAATAATACCAAAAATGAAACACATCCAGTTTTTATTTTTCGTATCTGTATGTATACAAAACACTAAAAGAAGTAAATAAATTGCTGTCCGAAGAAAAAATGCAAATGAAATGCCGAATACGTACACCCAGTGAACTGTAAACTTTCTGAGTATGGCAATTATATGAAATATAGTAGTCAGGCCAAGGCACAAACCAGAAATAAATAACGCAGGGACAAGCAACCAAAACGTTGTTATATCGGTTTCAATATCAACTGATTCAGTGCCCAGTTGCGTAGTGTTGTCACTAAAATCCATCTTGACTTAAAATTGAAATTAGACAATGTCAAAAAATCAAATTATTCACAAAAGTTACACTTTTTAGTCGAATTCTTTATCAAATTATAAAAGATAGTGCTATTTTCATTTTCTAAAACACCAATAAGAAATACCATGTTATTGAAAAGGGTCAATGATGCATTACTCCTTTAGGATATACCAAGCACGTACACATTCTAAATGCGTGGAAGAACAAAATTTCAATGTCATTAGAGTGCTTCACTATCACCAACTCAAGGATATTTGTGGTAATGTAATTCCCCAAACTAGTGTCTGGTTTGCTTGCATTTCCCTTGTTCTGGTTTATATCTGTCAGGATATTAGAGAAGCGAGCTGAAAAATATCCATATTTTGTGCCTTTTGCTTTGCTATATAGTAATGCAATAAAGATAAAAGCTTGTCGGCATACTTGCAAAGCCTTGTGTGCTATGAGCAAACAATGTACATGGTATTTCATTTGTTTCCAAGAAGAGAGTGATTGCTTCACGCGTGGAAATGGATGGGTAAATATTTATAATGTTGGCTGACTTGGATGCTAAAACTAATAAAAAACATCGATAGGTTTTGTACAAATTGCATAACGGTTTTCTATAGAAGAAGAGGCAACTGAAAGCTGCTTGCTTGTATATATCCTAAGTGTGTTTTAATAGCTGTATACGATGATAAGATTCACATTATATGTTTATATCACTCTAATAAAGGAACTGGAGAAGCCAAATAGATCAAGCATAATTCAGAGAAAGCTGCCATATAAAATGTCAATAAGCACCATACGGCTGGCTTTTATGTCCATATGTATACTATGTGGAATTTTATTTGATAATGAGAAATGTCAAGGTTAGACGTACAAAATTGCACAAAAGTAGAATTAAGTGAACTAAATTGTAAGGTCTTTCCTATTACGCCCTTATAGTATAGCTGATTGTTCACAAATATAACTCATTCCATTCCATTGAAAAACAATAACAACAACCATCTGAAGCAGGAAAGAAATGCAATTTCAAAAAATGTGGTAAAAATTTATAATTACATATGAGTTAACGAAACTGAAGTTTAGTAGAATTCCTTTTATTTTTTCCTTAATCTCATTAATCTGTGAACCCTACAGAAATACATTGTGATTTATTACTCGGACAAAAATATGTCTTCGGCTTCTTCAGTAGAAAAAGAACCAGGATTAAAAATTTGGTTATTACTTGTTTCTGAAAAGTTGGATATGTTAGCTTTTCTCTTATACCAAATGTACAAACAGCAAGAAAGTAAACTAGAGCAAATTAGAGTAATAACTACACTTTTAAAAACCTGTGAAACTGAGTTGACGCTGTTATTTTGCTCGTCTAGTGTTGTATTTTCAGCGTTTTTGTCAGGTTTTCCCGTATTTGCAAAATCAGCAACGTACATTGTCTGCAATAAATGAAACGGATACGGTTGAAAATTCTCCTTGAATTGCCATTGAAATCTGGGATCATCGAAGCGGCATTTCTTGCTTTCACTCAGAGATCGGTTTGAATATGCCATTGCACATGTTTTGGTGTATCGGTGAAAGAGTACAAATTTTTTGGTGGTATCTGAGTTTCTCAGTAAATCCCAAGTTAAGTTATCAGGTTCGGTGAAAGCACATTTTGTATATTGTATGGTTGATATAGATGAATTAATCAGCATACACTTGTCAGAATTTTCTCTGGAATCAACCGATGAGTACGGTGTCATAAGGAACTTTCCCTGGTTTTCAATTTCATGAATTATAAATTGATCAAGTGGTGTGGGGTTTGTTGAGCAAGGAGTTAAAATGAGTATATCGTGGGAAGTGAATATGTTAGTGGAATGCAAACAGAGATTTGAGCCCACGTTTTCAAGTAGGTAACCTCTTTCCAGACAGCGTCCCCGGAAGCAAAACTATAATAAATTTATTTTTTTGATTCGAAATTAGTTATTTTGAAATTATTTTCTTTCTCCATGTTTACCTGATTTGTTCCACATGGAGTATTATCAATCGGAATCAAAGTAGTTACTAGTCTAGGCTTGCCATTTAATTTCACAAAACACTTTGTTGAGACGCATTTGTTGTAATCCTGATTTATAAAAAATGCAAAAATTTAAAACTAACTTTTCTTATAATAAAACAAATAAAGAATTAAAACTCTACCTCCACAGCCCTGGCGTTGGAATTATTAGTCAATATCTGACACTGTTTTTGTAAAGTAGGTGACACACTTTGAGAATAGTTTGCAAGCACGTCACGTTCAAAAGCTCTATTTTCAATTACACACGACGACATTTCCAATAGCAGATGTTGCGCAATGGCTTCGTCACTGCATTTTGAAAAGTAAAATCGTTTTTCAGGCCAGAATTTTCCAAGAATAAAACTGTCGTTCTGACAGGCTTGCGTAGCTGCATCTGGTCTAGCACCCATGCTAATTGTTTTAAATACAAGAAATAGTAAAGTAGTGTGCACAAAGAAAAAAAATGTGAATTGTTTTTTGGACTTACATCATTGCCAGTGCATTTTCTGGAAAGTTGTAATAATCTCGTAGCGGAAATTTATAGGTTGCCATAGCCACACTATGATGTCGTTGAAGCACAACATTTTTCACACAGAGTTCACTCTGATAAACCCTTGACCTTTCTTTGACCCCAAACCTGTTTCCTGATGCTAATATGGCAATATCAAATTTTGTAAGTAGATGATCATATTCATACAGCCATTCTGAAAATTTGTGTAGAACGTCAACCAGTGTAGTACGGTTTGCGATTTTTTTCGACTCTTCTATAAACTCCTGGTCTGCTGGGGTCTAAAATTAGAAATTGGTCAAGACAAGGAAATTAAAAAAGTATCATTGCCGTATATCATATATTACTTTCTATATTACCTTTAATATCAGGATATCCACAACACGAAAACTGATGTTTGAACTAGGCAAGGTTTTAAACCTTAAATTAGTATCCCATATCTGAGTAGCCCAAAACCCAAAAATGTGGTCACGGTTGTTGTTAAAAAGTTCCCCAAACTCCTTGTCACAAACGATAAGCAGCTCAACCACGTAGCTTATGGGAGCGGTGTATGCTTTGGAATTTAGTCCTGAAGATATTTCTGTAAAATACATGTTTAGATTTTTGTATGAGTACGTACAAACTGCATTTTGCATACACAAGTATAGAGAATTTTATGCAGTTCACCTATAATTAGAAAATACACCATGCCAACTTTGAAAAACTCTTTGAAATACATTTTACTTTTTAAAAAATTGACTTGAGAACTGCTTAACAAATACTGAGAAAGACTGCATTACTTCATAAATTCCAAGACATTTTTTTGTTAGCAATGCATTTAGTAAGAGAACCGCACTGCATAAATTTTTGATAAGGAATAGGGAGTAATACTTTAATTTATCTACCAGAAAAATGGGGTTGGTGACTTAATTCCCCCGGACAACTCGTCCCCGGACTATTTTCCCTGGACAAATTTTCCCTGGACAATTTTCCCCTGATTTTATTTGCCAATTCAGCGAAATTTCCCCGGACAAATTTTCCCCACTCAAAAATTTCTTCAGACACATTTTACCCTGACAATTTTTTCCTTATTTAAAAAATATAAAGTATTTGGTTTTTTGAAAATAAATAAATTTACAAAGTCTGCAATCAAATAAAAACACCCATGTTTGTACTTAGAAGTATAAGAAATGTTGCATGAGCATTCCATTTAAATACGTTAAGACTACATTGACAATGTTCTGTGGTATATATGCTTACTCTTACATTGACCATGACGTAGATTTTTTGTATATGGTCTTTTCCCCTAATATTAATAGGCTGTTCAGGAATGTGTTGTTAGGGGAAAAAGTGTCGGGGAAAAATAGGACGAGGAAAAAATGTCCGGTTTGGGGGAAAGTTTGTTGGGGTAAATTTGTCCGTTTTGAGGAAAAATGTGTCGGGGGAAAAATGTCCGCAGGAAAAAACAACTAGGGAAATTTTGTCCAGGGAAAATTATCCGGGGAAGAGTTGTCCAGGGGAACTGGGTCCTGTTCCCGAAAAATGACGCATAGAGCGCAGTCATAACATTTTGGCAGTATGTTCATAACCGGACATGTACAACTTCACAAAACAGGAAATGACCAAAGTAGATAACAGTGTTCTGGATAAAATTCACACTGCACTGAAACTTGTGCTTCGTAATATGGCAGTTCATAAGTGTGTTTGATTCTTTGAAGGAAAACTCATATTATATTACTTTAGTGCCGTAAATGGCTTGTGAGCTTCCCAAGGCAACGGTCCGTGGAGCTGGAGCTGTAATGAGTAACCATCGTTTTCAGGCGTTAGGCAGCTCTTGTAAAAAGAGTGTGCAAAAACAGAAGCAACCTCAAATGGAAAGGCACTTCCTAATATTACCAGTACTATACTTTTTATCAAAATATGTTTTATATTATTGTTAATTACCTTAGCGCCATACCACACATGTTCCTACTATAGTTTGCTTTTACTGGCCACAGTGGTGGTATCGTGTATACAAACTATTCTATGACACTTACATTTTGAAGGCACAAATAGCATTTGCAATACGGATTAGCGTTAGTGTAGTGTATATTGGTTTTTTGATTCATGTATGCAAACTTTTAATAAGTCTTCTGAGGAAAATAAATACAATGATTATACTTGCTATGGGATGACTATTTGCAAAATATTTCGCCAAAAATTGATTCTGCAACACTACTGCACCACTGCAATGCTACTATATCACAGAGTGACAATATACGGCACAAGTTAAATCCGGTTCCTTATCTATACCAAATGGAAACATAGTATCTTATATATGACGTCCTCGTAAGCCGTTATAAGATTTACAACACAAAGTACGAGGTTACATTAATATTGATGTCCACACGAGCACTTACATTAATAGGGAGTTGGAGTTATGTTATCATACTTTATAGTTTCTGATAGGCATTTTCTTAAATGTTTCTTAAAATGTTCTCGAAAAACAGGGAATTGAAACCGACATATTATGAAGGTCACTGGCTACGTAAATTTAGTCCACGCGTACTATGCAGTTAGACAATTTGGATTGTTTCAAACTTTTTAGATAAACATTGACTAATTTAAAATTAATCAATTTGGCTTTTAGTCCAATTGATGGCATACAGCTTTTTGTTATCCAATGAAACTGAAAATGTTAATGAGTTTTAAACAGATTGAAGCCAACACTTTTATTTCCTGAGTAGCTAAACTGAGTAAATGGTTTTTACAAGTTAAAAATGTTCAAACATCTCAATTTTTACCAATGCTCAAAAGTCTTGCAAAATGACTTTAAGGGAGGAATACCAGTTTTAGTTCATACACAACTTCTAAAATATATACATAACAGTGAATAATGGGTGGCAGCATGCAAAATGTAGTACCATGGGAATTCTATATTGATATTGTGTTTTGCTTTATATCCTGGGGCAGAATGAGTGAAAACAATGTTGTCCTCCAAAAATAGAAATCAGCCAGACAAGCAATTTGCTTATGCGTAGGATGTACGTACCAAAGCTGTTAATTCATTTAAACATTAAAGTTTATTAAATAAATATATGAAGATTTTTTAAATATCTTTTTCTGAATTACATATATAAGCCCATACTTTTTAAAGCATGAAAATCCAAACTATGCAAATTACTTACCAACTCACTGCTTATTGTATTAATAACTCCGCTTCATCATCAACAAAACCACATGTTGGGCATGGATTTATCCACCTTATTCTAACATCGCGTACCTGAAAATTGAATAATCAGACTAGCTTACATACACACGATAAACAACTATGCTCAAACAAGCTCTACTATATTTGCGTATTGTCCTATACCATACCTTATCAATATACAACTGATAGTTGTCCATAATATCATAACTACACCGTGTTTGCTTATCATCCCGGACTGAGTTCTGATAAAACAACTTATTTAAATTAAAATGATTTGTATGCTATACGTTTGCATTTAAGGTTATTTTACCACTTTCGTATGAGTCCCAATAAAGTTGGTCAAAGGAATTTCGTAATACTGCGACATAAAATTTAGGAATTCCTCAAATTTTCCGGCCCATAGGTCTTGGACGGGAATGATTTTTAGTGCATATGACGAAGGATCCAGTTTTGGGTTTTTATACCCATTCCCTGCTGAAATTCCTTCGCAGTGCCAAAGATGCTCCAAAAACTTTGATGTCTTTCTCCACACTCCGTTGTTAGTCTGCGTGCTGTCTATAGACACAGTGAACATGTGAAAGTTATTGGCGGTTTTAATTTCATCGCACCACAGCATCAAGGCAAAGAAAACATTTCTCATTGTAAACACTACGTCATCTGACTCTTTTTTTTGGCTGGTCTGCCACGGAAGATGTTGAGTCTGGATTCTGTAATATTTCACCCATTTCTCTTGAGGATGTACATAGTAGCCAGAAAAAAACAAGAAGTTTGCATAAACCCCAATAATTGTGTCAGTACAATTTTGTTTGCTTCCCAGTAGGTCCTTTTGAATAGCACGAAATTCCTCGAGTGATATATAAGTACCATATCCAGTGTATCTGTCACCCAAGGATCTCAAATCCAATTGTTCTTTGGCGGAACTTCGCTTCCGATGTTTTTGCAGTGAACAAAAACTAAACAATTTGCCAAGTACCGGGTAATATGCCGTAGGTGCAGTAATGCCAGCCTGTGCAGATGTACCAGGACTTGTGCCAAACGAAGTTGACGGAATGGCTTTATTGTTAGTGGTGTGTCTTATATTGTTCAATTTTGTACTAAACTTATTTGAAAAATTGAAGGATTTTGCAATTGTATCGCGACGGCTGTTAATGGTTGGGCTTTGAAAACTATCTGAAACTAAAACTGCAAGAGCGGATGGTCGGATTTCTTGATTATGAGCTATCATTCTGGACACTAAGTGGTCGAATCCAGGGCCAAATGGTAGTTTTTTCAGCATAGGAATATTCATATAAATTCTGTATTTTCTTTCAAATGGTTCTCCAAATGGGTGTGTTCCGTGAGTTGAAACGTAGTAGAAGATGCATCCAAGTGAAAAAATATCTGACGATTTTTTCTAAATATTTTTTTTTGTATATTGTGTGTCGCTCATAAACCCCTTTTAATATAGAATTTAATTGCCACAATTCAAAAATTACCATTTTGCTGCTTTGCTTTCTGTCCTGGCTGACTGCTTTATAAATTTCCGGCGCCATCCAATCTGTTGATCCTCCGCACACAGAACTAACCGTAACACTGCTTGATTCTCCAGGAATTTGCTGGGATAATCCAAAATCCGACAGTTTAATGTCGTTCTCTTGATTGAACAGAATGTTAGTTGGTTTCAAGTCTCCATGTAAAATATTGTGTTCGTGCAGGTGAGCCAATCCCTTAGTGCATTTTTGTAAAACCTCCAACATTTTTCCGTTCAGTTTTTCTTGTCTAACTGCTTCCTCTAAATTCATGCGACAAAGCTCCAGAGCAATATATACGAAGTCTGAATCTTGTTCCATGAAAAAGTATCGCACAATATTGCTATGATTTTCTAGCTTGATTAGAAAATTGATTTCTCGGGCTGCTCTATGCGGATCAGTTTCATGTTGATTTATGACTTTTACCGCTGCAGTTCTGTTATCAAAACTTCCCTCGTATACTTTTCCGAAGCTACCTTTACCAAGTACTTTGTTTTTGTTGTACCATATTAAGCCAAATTTTCGCACGTTGGATTTTTTTAGAATATTTAGTGCTCCAGTCTGGTTTGTGGATTCCAGGGCTTTCAGAAGGACATCAAATGCGCCAATTCTAGTTTTGATGATATCATAAAAATGGCTGGACTGGGCAATCGATTTGTGGTGTCCAAAGCTCTTCTGTAAAATTTGACACAATAAAAATTATACCCTTAGTACAAATTATTTGTTTTGAAATAGAAAAATTAATACCAGATGTTCAACATCTGAAGTTCCAAGAATCTTGGCTGATGTGAAATGAGAAATAAATTCGGCGTGGCATTTGGTCAACTTAATTATATCAACCAAATTTTTCTGTATCAAGTCTTGCTGGTACTGTTCCATAATAGAATCCAAACTTGTTCAGTACAGCAACACTCAAACTCTTTTGCAATTACAAGTATGTCAAAACTCAATTTTGTTAAAGGTTTTTAAGAACAAGTGCAGGTGCAGAACATTTACGTATGCTCCCATTACCTGAATGCCTGTTTGTAGTTTGTATGTATAGAAAATAGATTCACACCTAAATTCTCAACTGAAAAGTGAGTGTATTTTCCTATATTGAATGACCAAGTGTGCAAAAATGAGGTTATCACTTTTTTATTTTTCGGGCGTCAGCACTATTCTCAAACCTGATAAATTGTGTAGTGATTATTTATTGATACAGAATACTAATGCTTATGCATGTGAATACATGAAGATGAGACCTATAGAATGCGCTTATGTATATATAGCTGGTATTTTACAGCAGCAGTCTTATCAGTTTTTGAAAGCGTTTCTTATCTACACATTAATGTTTGAAATTTTGTCACATATCTGATATCTAACACATTTCATATTGTTTCCCAACTTTTGATGATGTTTGATATGTAACGTATGCAAATGTCACTCCAGTTTCAATATTTTATACATTTTCAATTGAAGATGAGAAAATACTTTAACTTGTTTTTTGCTGTTTAGTTTCATCAAAACATATTAGGGTGGTCTCGAACGGTTTTTATTTGAGTAAACAATATAATATGTGTCGCTCTCTTTAACAGTTCAAATGATTGATACACAGAAAGCTCAATTTATTCGCGGTGCACACACCAATATGTTCACCATTTCTAATTGCCCTCATTTGTTGGCAAGACCTGGTTACAAGAACGAAAAAGTTTAGCATTGTTTAGAGCCAATTTAGCCTCGTTTAGAACATAAAGTCCTTCGACAGAAAGACAGATCCACACGCGGACACCAAGATATATAAAAGCTGTTTTGCTGAAGCAGCAACCTAATGATGAATTGTCATGTTGCCGAAATTAAAAGGAAGCCGGAATTAATCTCAACAATACAAAACAAAAAACATTATAAATATATTGCGGCTAATGAACCAAAATTGCTTTTTGGAATATGCGGGAAAAATTCTTGGCTGTGCGTTTTCCGCAACTTAAACAGTAATGCCTCAGACCAGTTTGTCTAAGCCAACAAAAACGGTTTCAGAACATGGTCATATGGTAGACAGTTTCATGTTCATATCGTCTTTAGCAAAGAGTATCTTTTAATGCATTATCATGGATGTCTTAAGCCCGTGAATTTCATTTACAGATATAATATCAAATATCAAAATCGTTACTATACATATCCCATTAAAACTTTCAGAAGCCAAAGCATTCATAAAAAATGTCAGATTTTATCTAATCAGAGACGTTGCTTGCGTATGACATCTGAATAATATTGGACAGTTTTCTGTGCATTTTCCTAAGAACTTAATGATTGATTGTATCTGAATATATTTTGTGCATGTATAAAAACGTGTGCATGCTAAAGTTTGTAATTTAGGTCAGCAGGATCAGCATACCAGTTCTTATCATACTATGTGCAAATCTAATCTCAACATTTTGAGTTTACTGATAACCTGTTACTTTGCATTTTCCATTTGTAAATCGTCTATGTAGAAATAAACCACACAATGTGAAGTGTTGCTTTGTAGAACTTTGTAAGTCAATGTAGATGGCCTAAATCCTATTTACGTAAATTTTAAATCTTTGACCAATTGTTGTAATAAGTTGTCATAGAAACATACGGAAGTTTTCTTTTTAAAATCTGGATAAAAATATTATAAATTCAAGGTTTTGATTACGTTTGCATGATATCTAGACAAATTATATCATCTTTTCAATACATAATCTTCTGCTTTGGTACATTTGTTTCATACAAAAAATTACAAATGAAATGTTCATAGTTACTAACTATGCAATAGAAAGTCTACCACTCACACATTCTAGACAAGTTTACAAATATAGATGACTATGGAAAACCACCAAAGATCCCATATTACACAAAATCTGGATCGGCTCATAACAAACACAAAATGCACAGAAATATTTGTGTCCAAACTCAACGCCAAAAAAGTTTTGTCAACCTCAGAAGCAGAGGAGTTGGTAAGCTCAATATTCATTAAATTCGAAAAATCAAAGGTGTAAAGAGAACCTGTTTGGTTTTTAGCTAAACACCGTTAACCCTTTTACGAAAGTATATAATCTTTACGGCATTTTGCAAACAAGAGCAAACGCGTTTGAGATTTTGTTGGAAGCACTTCAGGATACCCAGCAGACAGGCGCTTTGAAAATACTGAAAGAAATTGATGAGTATGAGATACTGGAAACGGAAAACACAGTTTCATGTAAACTCCGCTATAGCAAGACCCCTATCAACAAGAAATCACATGTCAACAAAGTGTATGCCGGAACATTTGGAGTAAATAATGTAGCTGTAAAAGTTGTCAAATTTGATAAAACCACAAAGGAGTCTGCCACTAATGAAGTCAAAATTCTCACTGAACTATCCCAACATACCACAGAATACATAGTTCGTTTCTATACCGCTTTGTATCGAGCTGACTCCATTTTGATTATCATGGAACTTTTTGATTATGATTTAGCTCACGCCATAAAATCTAACCAAATAAGCGAGTTTTCTAAATTAGATATTCTGCTACAAGCAACCAAGGGCTTAAACTTTCTTCATGATCCACAACGAAATATTATCCATATGGATTTGAAACCGGAAAATATTGTTCTAAAAAGGAAAGATAAAGACAGTTTCCTTGTCAAGCTAGCAGATCTAGGGGTTGCCGCAAAATTAAATGAAGAAAGGGAGACAACAATTACAGTCACAACCACATTCAGAATCGGGACTGTTGGATGGATTGCTCCAGAATTGCAAGCCCTAAACGAGGACCATGTGTCCACAGCCACCGCGGTAAAGCACTTTATTTTATCAATGTACTAAACATTTTCAGTTTTTAGGTGGAATACTGAAGGAAATTGATGATATGAAATTTTCAGACACGAGCATCGGATATATTTTCGTTGGGTTGTGTCTTTTATTATGTAATTTCTAATGGAAAACATCCATTTGGCGACCAACTGCATTGCATAGCAAATATTGCTGACGACAAAAGTCAAATGAAAATTTTATATTTTCAACAAAAATGGTTTGATTTGTTTTGGTTAATTCGGTTAATGATAGCCCATGACCCCGATTCAAGGCCGTCTGCCGAACAAGTGCTAGACCATATTGCTTTTTGGAATGAAGACAAAGTAATTTCTTTCTTTTCAACTATTACATCATTGTTAGAACGGGATGCTGAAACAAGCAGAAATGTGTTACTTCACTACAAGCAGTTCCTCGACTCGACATTTGGAACTCAACTGCATATTAATACATGTGATTGGCTAAACCTGCTTTGCCCAAACGTTCGAATGTTTGTAATTTACCATGCGCTATCTAAAACTGAAAAGCTAGCTGTGGAACAACTGCTGCATGCAATTTTATATCTTTATGACGAGCAGCTTTGTTTACCAGATAATGTTAAAATGATGTTGAGCAATACAACCCAAAACTATATTTTCTATTGGAAATCAAGGTTCCCATATTTGCTCTCCTCCATGTGGATTTATTTCTCTACTTTCAAAACTAAAAGAAGAATGAACTTGTTTTATTCAAAATTTTCATCAATTTGTTGTAGCAAAATAGCAACACAAACAATTAAAAAAGCAATTACTGAACTTGTTTTAACGTGCAGTACATTGCAGGAAACTAACATGTGCAGTTTTGCAAGCTTCAACGTATGCAAACAGCATCTATACGGCACATTGTATCATAAAAACTCGTAAGTATTTCTGACTCTGACTACTATATATACGTTATGTTGCTATTTTCGAAAGTCTCGAATTTTTTAAATTGTACTTTAACTGTTTTGTAATATTTATTTGTTATTTGGAAATACTCAAAATGTGTCTATTCACTGCGGGAATGGGTTTAATAATTTCATTTACTCTAGCGACGCGTACACGTTAAAAATATTTTTACTGGTTTACTGTTGTTCGGGGTTTGTAATTTTGTTTTAGGAATCTGGCGATCGGTTTGTTAGACGAGAAAGATGACTCTAATCCAAGTCAGAAGTCCGCGGATAAAATAGGTAGCCAACAAATTGATAAATGCAATTAAACTTACACTAAAACTGTTGTAAAACCTTTTACGGTGTCGGAAGTGATCTGATATTAATTATTCAGTTTCTGTAGTTTTCAATGATTACCACATTTTTAGAGGACTTGATGAGCTGCTTAGCATAAATAAGGAATTGCTTAGGGATATGGTCTCAGCAGATGCGGTCATAATTACCGCAGACGGAGTTCGAACAAAATGCCATACAAGTTTTCTGTCGGGTAACGTTGCAAGCTTAAAAATTTATAATTTTATATCATGTTTTAAATTGTTGTTATCATTTTGTCTTTTTTAAACTATCAGTTCGTAGCAGGGTACTAAAAGAGACCATCCAATGTGTCAACTATGACTCTGGATTAGCAATTATTAACATGCCAGAACTAAATCAAAACGGGGTTGAGGCTCTCCTTGAGTATTTGTACTGCTGGGACTTGGAGAAAGCTAGCAAAAGTGTCTCAGTTGTTATTGAGTTGTGCTTGGCTGCTAGTAAATACAGCTTTGGTAAATTAGAGGAGGACCTTCTGAGATATAGCATCCATCAAGAAAATGCCTGGTTCTTAACTGCCAGTTATGAGCTTTTACTTTGCTTCTTAAATCATAGCACAAATGAAATACCAAGGGAAATTGGGGAATACTACAACTTATTAAAAACGAAAATTCAGCACATTATGGAAATGTAATGAACTAAATGAATCTAACTGAATAATTCTCTTACTCTAATATACTCAATTGGAGTAATGGGCAAACTGATTTTTTATATGTTTAGAGAGTCCTTGGATACAAAACCTGAGATGTGGATTGCCCCAAAAATAGAAAGAGAAGCTCATGTCTATCAAACTGAAATGGAAGGAATGCTAAAAACCTTCCAGTTCATTTTGTATGAAGATCTGGAACATGCACATGCTAACCAATTTACAAAGTGCTGCTTGTGTCTCAAAATTGATAACGAAGTACAAACTTCAGCTTTAGCTGCTAGAATGTTCCAAGAATCCATCGCCAATGTTTACGCACAAATTAAAGCTCATACCATGCATTATAAACGAATGGCTATAAGTCGTTCATTGAAACTGATTCAGTCATCAAGATACGCCTACAAGGAGGCAATAAAGTTAGCACTAAAAGAAAATCCAGATTTGAGTGATAAAAGCGGCCACAAAACTATGCAAGAAGTACTAGACAATTTTGAAAGAACATCACCGGTCAATCGTGATTCTATATTGCTTCAGGAACATTTGGAGCGGCTTTTTAGAACTCTGGAAGAAGAATTTTGTATACAAAAAGAAAATTCTAAGTTCCGTCCACGAAATCTTTAACACTCAGTTACAAAGAAAAAATAATACAAGTATTCTTTTCTAATGACAAAATGCCCAAGTTTACAAAAACCAGTGGATTAACGGAGGTACAAAAGTTTGACCACACACGTGACATAAAGGCCAATCTTGATTCAGCCATTGGCATCGATCTAGGAACAATATTTTGCTGTGTTTCCATTTACAATGGTAAGGAAGTGTGTATAATTCCAAATTCACTGGGGAATTTCACAAAACCAAGTTACTTGCGCTTCCAACAAAATGGTGAATGTATTTTTGGTGATGTTGCAAAACAGGGAGCACATGAGGATCTAGGAAATACCATATATGATGCCAAGCGCATTATTGGAAGGTCATTTGACGATCAACACCTTCAGAAGGATATACAATGCTGGTCATTTAAAGATTTAACACTGAAACTGAAGTACCATTGAATGTTGTTAATGACACAACAGTACATCCAGAAGTAGTTTCTTCAAAACTTCTTGTAGAAATAAAGCACAATGCTGAAGCATATCTAGGAATCCTGTAAAGAAAGTGGTGATTACTATCCCTGCCTATTTTGCAGTTGACCAAAGACAAGCTACCATTGATCCGGGATAATTGGCCGGTCTTGACGGTTTGACAATTATCAGCGAACCTATTGCGGCGGCTATGGCATATCATCTAGAGTACCCTGCAGCCGGTGTTGGACCTTCCGAATTGGTATTGGTTATTGATTTTGGAGGTAGCACGTTTAATATTACATTACTACGCGTTAGTAACGGAAGTATTCAAATTGTCCATGTGGATGATGGCTATCACCTTGGCGAAAAGGACATTGACAGGAATATGATGATATACTGCGCATTGGAGTTTACAAAGGTTTACAACATTGACCTTTTGGAAGATAAGAATTCCCTAGATGAGAAATTCGAAATATTGATAGTCGTTGCACAAAAAGACTGCAAGCAGCATGCGAGCAAGAACAAATACTTCTTTCTGGAACAAAGCGCGTTAATATTTCCATTGAGGGGGTATACCAGGAACTGGAATTGAATCTGGAAATGACTAGAGATACATTTGATAAAATTAACAGCGACATATTTAATCGTGTATTTGATACACTCGAGAAGACACTGGAAACAGAAAGAGTTGAAAAGTACAAAATCGATGACATTGTTCTAGTCGGTGGTTCTTGCAATATTCCTAAAGTTCGAAAAATGATCCAAGAGAAGTTTTATGGAATAACTATAATATACACTATTTACTATCATCAAGCGGTAGCTTACGGTGCTGCACTTGTTGCATCACTTTTTAGTGAAACCATCAGTAACCAATAGATTTTAGTTACGTTTTAGTCGTGTTACGCCAGCGAAAAAATAAAAGCAAAATTATTAAAATATTTTAAGATGATAAACTAAACTACAATTACTTGGTCCTGATTGCACATGACATAATACAAGTGGAATCTGTCGTTCTAGTTAGAAATTTTGAATTCCAAACCCAATTCAGCTCCGAGGATGTTATTACTCTTTCAATTAAAATTGAAGCCAATTCAAAGCAGATAATGCATATTTGAGAATATTTAATTATTACTTATTCTTTAAACTAGATATAAATTAATATCTTTTACAATATTGTAGCATAGACGGGGAATTTATATTAAAGGTAAACTGTATTTATAGCAATTGTTGACAATTGTATAAGTCAATTTCTACTGGAAAGTCTGCAATTCTATTACCATACTACTTCTATGAACCCCTATTGCTTTCTATAAAATATTTTCGTCTGTTGATGCTAATGCGTAGGTTGTATTTTTTATCGGTTGCTCCAATACATATATTTGGCTAGTTATTAACGTTTTGTCCTAAATTGTTCATGTATACGATTGCACAAAATGTGTATCCAATAATGAAATGTGTGTGTATAAATAAGATTCAGTAAATGTATTTACAAAGTGCCACTATATTTTTCTAAAGTTTACAAATTTGTATTGCTACCGTTTATCCGTTTATTATGTATCCAAAATATCCGTATAGATTATACAATTTATTAGGTTCACAAAATCGCATTTGATAATTGTTTGTTTCATTTTTTCAACATCACACACACACAGGTTTATCATCAAATTTACATTTGGCTTATTTAAAATAAGTTATTTTATAAAACATTGTTTTATGAGCGTGTAAGCAACACTTGTAACAGCATGATCGAAACAAAAGTAATTTAAAAAATCATGGATTGGCGTACTTCGTTGGTAATGCAACCGAAAATGAGAACATAACTGTTTAACGTACTCCTGCAATGTTTTCGTTGATTTAAAAATAATATGAATCAATCAAGCTAAAATTTCCTTACGACATTAAGACATATTCAGTTAAACATAATTCAGGAAGCGTTTCTCTAGCCTGAGGTTATCTTTGAGCGTACTGACATATTTGGAACAGACCGTAGCGTACGTACATACGGAGAGTAGCCGAGAAATGTAACCCTTTTAAATTAATTTGCGATTGTTCACAGTGATCTGAAAAGTTTCAAAGAACGATTTTTTCATGATAAGCTTTCATTCATATTTTCTTGAAATAGCTTTCCTGTAAAATCCCGAACACACCAGTCAGCAAATCCAGAACTCCCAAAACTTTAAGCACTTCAGTTTAATCTATTATTGAACGTTTCTCTTTGCTGGATGAATTTTGAAATACGTTTGCACTTGATTTTGGATTTAAAACCGCTTACACGTTGCTATAGTATGCAGTTCTGAAAGCGTTTTACATAGCTGTGTGAAATGCCTACAATACTACTAATGTTTTTTTAAGTGGAAATAATTTAAAATTAAATAAATATTTAGTACGTTGTAAAATATAAGATCATTCATAAATATCCGGTATGGTCAAGGGATGAACTTGAACATGGCAGAAGTGCAATACGCTACGTTTATCATTGAACCTTGCATTTTTTACCTCGCATATCTTATCGGTCTTATTTGTGTGCAAAACTGATAAAGTGCTCCTGTCTGCAGTATCTGTCAGTTTGAAAAGCTTGTGCAATCAAATTCCTGAAAATGCAGAGAATATGAGATAAAAAAAATTCAGCATCGATAACGCTTCACCAGTACATGCATAAGATGTATAGGTAAGTTAAATCAAACCAGAACGTGTGTTAGGGACTCGTAGAAGTAAAGCTTGAGCTTTGTCGTGATACAATTTGTATTATTTTTTATCATTTGATTTTCCAGTAATCTTTAAACAACACTGGAATCATTTTGAAGTTTTTTAAAAGTTATCGTCAAAAATCTGACGTACCTTCGGCAGCTTTCAATTTGCTCCTTTGCCCTTACAAAACGGTCCAGGTACGGCGTTAAATGATGCGTGTGTACTTAAGTACAAATTAAGATTACGGTTTGAAATTGTGTATGGGTGCTCATTGCACATTACCGCTATTAGATGGATGAAATGGAAGTGAATGAAATTATTGCTTGGGTTAGTTCCTAAGTTGATGTACACATTTGGTTCATAGTCAGTTATTTTATTTTGACGTTCCAGAAACGTATACTAACATATCAAAGTTTACATATGTTGAAATATTTAAGACAATCTTATTTGGTCTACTCAAAAAATGTTATAAACAAATCATGCTTTGAGGTTTTTATTACAATATTCTTATTTACCGATTCAAACGATTAATTACGTTGATTAACTGCCCAATGATATTTGAGAAGCTGAAGAAATGTTTAAAGCAATCTAAAAATTAAATGTAAACCTAACCCTCCTAAAATGTGCTAACGTGTACGAAGTGATAGATAAATGCATAGATTATTACAAATGTAGTTATTGTATACGGTCCTACGAAATTGTGAAGTATCTTAATGGTGTAAAGTACAAATATTAAGAGTAAAATGTATTAGCATAGTACTAAAATATCCAATGAAATTTATGCTATTATCAATTTTGAATATTTAGCCTAATGACCTGGTGTATGGCAAGTAGCTACTTCCAAATTTGAGGCAGCTTTATGCTAGAGTTGGGCGCGCTCTGAAAAACAGACGGACAGGACAGACAGCCGGACTAGATATGTATCAAATAATAACTCCTTAACTACTAATTACAATTTTACAAAACCGGAAATGGTATGAGTAACTTCATCATTTACCACTTAAAAAATTAACTTGAATCAGCATTTTCACCGTTTTTAAAATTTTCAAGACGCCGACGATTTACTTCTGTTTCAGTGGAAATAAGCTCGGCTTCTTGTTTCCCTTCTTTTACAATAGTGCCTGATACAGGAGGCTGAAGCATGATTTTCACTTTTTCATACGCTTTATCATGTACGATTTTCAATTGTGCTTCTCCCTTCTGAACAAGCTGCTTCTTGACTTTTTCAAAACATATTGCCTGAATAGCATTCTTAATGTCTGTCATAATAATATGCTGGAAATCCGTGATTGTGCGGAAGTTTGAAATTGTCTCACTACCATCACCCATAACTTCGGGTTTCAGGTTAGCAAGCGAAACAACAAGCAGTTGTAGAAGCTTGTGCAAATATTTGTCAACATTTTTCAAACTATTTTGAAGCTGAAGTGCTACCTC
This sequence comes from Entomobrya proxima, assembly GCA_029691765.1. Classification (NCBI taxonomy): domain Eukaryota; kingdom Metazoa; phylum Arthropoda; class Collembola; order Entomobryomorpha; family Entomobryidae; genus Entomobrya; species Entomobrya proxima. The sequence goes on from CM056169.1 coordinate 48,657,836, forward strand.
ACTTGTACCCAGTAATGGTTCTAATGCTGATGAAATGATTTTGTTCGCTAAAGACAAATTGAATCCTAAAATTTCATTATCTTGTTTTTCAAGCAATTCCAACATTTTATTTGTACCTGTGATACAGTAAGGCTTTGCTTGCTTGAACACATTTAAAGCAAATGTTTCAAATTTTGTTAGCACAACTATCGCAGATTTTGATGACTTCTGTATCTTTTTGTTAGCCATGTTTAAATCGGGATACTGAGCTAAACTCTCTAAAACTTCATGCAGTTCCTGATTGCCTATAACCTTCTGCTTTACACCGACCATAATTGAATCTAATAGTTTTGACAAAATCTGATCTGCTAGAGTACCCACCATTGGACATGCGCGTTTGCAGATTTCTCCTTTCTGAATGAAACTAAGCATGGGCTCTCTTGCAACGTTTAAGAATTTTGTGAACAGTTCCGATTGCGTAAACTGTGGTGCCCTTAAAGCAATAAGACTTGATGGATTAACGCCGTTGACAAGATATGATGCCATATGTCCTACTCCTACACAGCCTACTGCGGTAAGTGTAGTTATAGTTTTTATTTTTGCATACTCCTCCCAACTAAATCTTCCTGAACTAAATGACTTGAGGCTATGCACAACATCGTTCATTCCAGTGAAAAATGTAACACCACCTAAACTTAGTCCAAATCCGGAGTATGCGAGCATAGCTCCGGCCATCATTTGACCAGCGCCAAAAACAAGAACACCAGTGGTGTTAATTAACATTTTTGTTGTGAAGGAACACGAATACCCTATTATGCAATCTAATCCTAATGATCTTAAATGAAACTGTTCTTGAAGATAATCTGCTAAAATGTTTGAAGAAATTGTATGCTCTAAATGTAAGCTCTCAGATAAAAACTCACTGTCATCCTGTAAATTCATGTAACCACCAAGTTCCTTTAAACGTTCTCTTAACTGATAACAAAATGCTTTGTTTTGAAGTTTAGAACTTATGCAAAGGAATGCAGAAACACATTTCAGAATGTGAAAAACATCTTCGTCTTTTGTATTTTGAAAATTTGGAAAATTGTCAGAATCTACCAAAACGTTACCCTGAGCATCTACGATGCCAAAATTGAGCAGCATTTGCTGAATCTTGTTTGCTTTTTGAGCAGAAATGAAAGGAAAAATGTAGGAAATTTCTTTAATGTTAAGTTGTTTCACCGAGCTGAAATTTAGTAAACTTGAAATTGCAGATTCTTCTGAGTTGGGTAGAGGAGCAGAATTATCCCCAGTAATTTTATCGGGGTTGACGGTGATACCTTTGAGAAGATAATTAGAATATGCCTGAGAGATAAACTGCTCAACACAAGATTTCGGCAGGTCTATGGAAATGCATGGATTGTCACTATCAATTTTACTTAAAATTCTTAGCTTTTCATATTGATATGCACATTTTGCAACTATCATTTCTAAAATTTGGGTTTGCAAATTTTCAGTCAGCAACTGAAATATAGACCCCTGCCCATAATTTTGTTGGTTTTGAATTTCCTCTAAAATATCATTTGTTTGCAGGTAGCCATTATCATGAATTACTTCTGCTGTTTTAAGCTCCTCATACAAGGCAGTTGATGTTCGTCTATCAATTGAACAAAATCCTTCAAAGTCTTTTGGAACTAGTCTAGAATACTTTTCAAGCTTTAGATCGCGTAATCTCTGAACATTTACTGCAACCACCATTTCTTTAGTAGCAATCTGTTTGTCTCTGCAGACAAGTTGGTGCAAATCATCTTTATTCAAAGAAGCTAGTAAAACTACTTCACCGTCAAAATTGGCCAAGTCTGTATTACTTGTAGTAAGACATACGGTTTGACCTTGGTTGTACTGATTCTTGAGCCAGTCTTGTAAATGATTAGTACTGTTGGCATTCTTGGATTTGCTTATAACCAAAAACTTGGCTGAAATTTGAATAGCATTTTTAATCTCTGCCAAAAACCCTTTGGACGAAATTCCGTAAAATCTGCTTTTTAACTTTCTTCTATTTTTGGTTAATTCCCTGTAGTTCTCATTCACTAAATCTTTTTGTATAGCCAATGAGTCCAAGGGTCGATTATTAGGGTCCAGTTTAGTGTAAGATTTATTGGCCAGGTTTTGAAGTGCTTCAAAGGATTCTTCGTTATCCAATTCTGAAAACATAAAAACCATTAGAATTTAAGATACAAGTGAAATTTGTTTTTTAAAATATTACTTACCTTTGTATTCAGGATATTGCAAAACATTCGCATGCAAAAGTTTTCGATGAAGCACTGTAGCCTCCACAATATCATTACCAACCAAATCAATAAAGTCTTCAGGTTGCACATCCATTTTGCCAATGACCTTACTCAACGAATTGATGTACATTGCTAACAAGCCTGAGCGAGCTGTTTTCTGTGACGTCAGACCTTTCTGCATTTGCACATTTTGCTGATTCACTAATGTATTTCCAGAAACGGCTTTTGACATACTGTTTTGAAATTCATAATGCTGCTGTAGTAACTTGATAAGCTTGAAAATGTCTTGAGTCAACTGATTTTGGCTACCAAATTGACCCTGCATTAATTTTGCTAAACTCAGGTAGTACTTCGCAACTGTCGTTGGCATTGTTGCATCTTCGTGCTTTTTCAGAACTCCTTCTAAAATTTTAGTTGCCAGTGTCAAATGCTTAGACTTCAAATATGGCAGGGCAGCTTTTACAGCCAAGGATACGTCTGATATTAACGGCTTGTTGTTGCTTGTATTTCTCCCGCCAAGAATTAATTCTGTTATTTGGCTAACTTTTGATTTTCTTGTGTAACTCTCAATTTGTTCAAATGTTTGGAATTTAGTAACAAATTCAGAAAGTAGATTAGCGTGTTCTTGTTTGCAAAACTGATGTTCTAAGCGGGAAAGATGCTTTCTGGGTTGTGTGACGCGTAAATGAGTGGAGTATTTGTCTAGCCAAAAAGTCCATTCAAGGAGCATGTTCTGAAGTACAATTTGTTTGACATCTTGACTGTTTCCTCGCAATAAAGCGTCTTCTTCAGCTGTATTTGTCTGACAATATTTTGTGTACAGTTCCTCAAGTTTTCGTCTAGTCAAATTAAACTTTTGCTTGAACTCGTTGAATTTTTCTTCCTCGCAACGTACTACGTTGTTGTAATACCGCAAAATTTCTGAAATTCTGCTTTGCTCCTCAGCTTCTTTTTGTGTAATATAATCTATTGGAGAACTTAATGTTTGCTGATCATTCTCTGAATGTACACAAAATATTAATCTACCGCTACCTGGATTTCCGGTTCTGCCCGCTCTTCCCATTCCCTGCCATCTAATTCTTGAATTGTTTGGCAAGTATGACAATATCACATGTAGACCCCCAGCTTTTAACAAAGCTTTAGAAAGTTTGATATCAGTGCCTCGTCCAGCCAGATTAGTAGAGATTAGAATAATCCCTGAATTAAGTGCTTCCTTGCTTGTAGCAACTTCGCAATTTTCAGAGTCTCGGCGGTATAAAACCACTTGGTGTTTGGTATTTTGCTGACGAACAAAGGCATGAATTTGATTGACCGTTTTAATACTCTCGCAAATAATCAGGACGGATCTTGTTTGTTCTAATTTTTCTTTTATGTCTTTATATATTATTTCGTGCCATCTATTCTGATTTTCACAAACAATGGGCTCCTCTTCAATAAAGCTACTTGGAAATGCTGTTGGAATCACGAGAAAGTTTACATTGTATGTTTGTTTAAGAAAATGGCGTTCATAGTTGGATCCAAGCGTGCCAGTAAGTCCCACCATGTTTTTGTACAGATTGAAATATGTGATGTTAGAAACAAAAACTGATTTTAAGCTAAGTGGTGCCAGCTTACATCCATGCTTTAGCTGTAAAAATTGATGAAGTCCATCGCCCCAATGAGAATCCTGCAAATCTGTGCCGGTGGCTAAATCAATTATCAGAATTTTCTCATGTTTGTCGCCATCCAGACTGAATCTGTTAGTGTGCAAGACATACTGAACACCCTCTTCCATTATTGTTGCTTGATGCGCACTTTTTATCCAGTCCAAAAGATGTAGCTCTATAAAACCGCACAAGTGGTTTGGAACAAATTGTTCAGTGGAGTGTAGTGTCTCCTTAAGAATTATTATTAATCCGAGTATTGCGGACGTGTCTAGTTCCAACGGAGCTTGTACCAGCTTAGCAGGATTAGCATCAAGAACATCTCCATTTGAACTGATGACACCAGACTTCAACAAAATCTCCCAAATCTTTTCTGGGTCTTCAAATTTCTCCAAATGTTCTTTTTTCAAAATTGGTTTGATTGTACTCAAAATTGCGTCAAAAATTTTCAACGGTTGGTAATCATTTCTGTTAATCATTTGCAAAGTAGCTTGCCAAATGCAAAGAAAAATTCGTTCTAGTGCATCTAATGTAGCTGGATGATGGGATAGGTACAAAACGTTGTTTCCCTTGTCCAAAAACATGCTGTCAACCTCATCAATGACTAGACCCTCAAATTGTCGATCCCCACGTGTATTCCGGTTGTAGAAATGGTCAATCAGATAGTCTCGCTGAAATTGAGAAACTTCTCCGTAAACAACAGTTTTCTGATATTGGATGGCCCGTTGTTGGGAATCCTCGGTAGTTATTGTGCCAGCTGAAATGCCAAAAAGTCTATAGATTTTCTGAAACTTTCTGCAATCTCGTTCTGCTAAAACAGACGAGCTGGTGATGATATCTGAGCGAAGACCATAGAGAGCTCTGATAATTGCCAAGGCTAAAACAATGTAACTTTTCCCTTCTCCTGTGCTTACTTGAAGCAGTATGTTTTTGAGATTTTCTTCTGCGTCGTGGTTTTCAGATTCAGAGCTTCCAGGAAACAATGACAAAGTGTAAGAAGCGGCAGCTAAAATAGATATTTTTTGAGTGTCGTAAAGTTTATGCTGAAAATTATCGTAAATGGCATGCTCAATTTTTTGAATGATTTGACAAACTAAAATTGCATTTTCTCTTGATTTTGATTTATGTAATATAGATTTTAACTTTTGTTTAAAATCTGCAGCCCAAGGTTTAAGTTCGCTTTCGCAGAATTCCAAAAGTTCTATGTTTCTTGTTTCTGTGTACTCTTTGGAAATTTCTATTAGCTGATTAATTTGCATTTTGCTAGCATCCGTTTGCCTGTCGGCATTGATGATGTTGCTTAAATCGAGGAACGTTCGGGGCATGTTGGATACCACATGATTATCCATTGCTCTGGCAAAAGCCGTGCAGGAATCGGACACAATCAACAGATTTAGTGCGGAATCATCAAGACTCCACCTACCGCTGTGAAGTTTTCCCAGAATTGAGGAAAGTTCATCAGCTGCCCAACTTTGACTTGAGGCTTGTAACAATTTACTGTTGCAAACTTGTAAGAACTCGTCCAATTTTGGAAATTTGTCAACTATATTATAGTAGTAGTAAAACAGCTCTGATGTTTGCTTTGGTTGATCAGTTGTCATAAAGTTTGGAATTGCCCTTTGAAGTCGATTCATACAGTAAATTTTACTCAATTGTTGATGCCATTGACTTATAGTTGCCATGCCTTCTAACTCATCATATGGCGATGCGTAATCAAATGGTTGGTACTTTTTCAACTCTACCAGTTCGTTTTTCAGAACAGACTTGACAAATTCGTTGGAGTATTTTGAGCTGCTTTCTTTTATCAAATTAACTAGATGGCATAAAATGATGGCAGGAAGTTCTGCCAAAATTGCGCGATATTCCTCATATGTTTTTGATACGGAGTCGTAGTCTGAAAATGTCTCTATCATTTGGTTCTCAAGAAGATAAAGACAGATTTCAGCAGGCCACTGCAGACAAGGATAAGTTAGAAGAATATGAAACAATGGAAGGAAGTCAGAATTAGTGTAAAAGGCAGTTGACAGCTCCTGAAGCATCAATTGGGTGGCATGAATTTCCTGTAATGTGTTCGGCTTTATGTGCAGAATAACTTGAAGAAAAATGTGGGAATATTTCCTGGGCCAGATATCTACAATTTTTTCAATGTTGGATAGAGACTCTCTTGTCTCATTATCACTACTAGTCTGGTTAGTTGGGAAAGTGTCCACTAACTCCAGGTTGTCAAGCCAATTTTCCAAATGTGTCCAACTTCTACAGGCTGCTGGCAACACGCGCGAAAAATTTAGATTGGAATCCAAAGCAAGAAATGTGTCAGTGTTTTTGACAGCTTTGTCTTGCAAATTTATGTGCAAATAACATGGACTTTTTTGATTATTTTCAAAAATCTGTAAGTCGTTGATTGAACTCCTTACCAAAATTTGAGCCTCATAAGTGTTTATATGAATAGAATCATTTGTTAGAACTTCTTTTAGAATTTCTTGGGCTTCAGGATGTTTAGCAAGCTGCCGTTTGTCCAAATGGCCGATGAAATCTATGCCTTCAGACGAAACTTGTACTGATAATTCTTTTTTTAATGCTTCAAAACGATTGAGTAAATCTGCATCCAGAAAAGGGTGTCGTGAGAAATTTGTAAGGTTATCAAATACGTTAATTAAATCAGTGATCCAATCATCAGGACAAGATTCTGAAATAATTGCGAGCAAATCATCCACAGCCTGAAGCCTTGTCTTTGTTGCCTGATGTGAGTCCAGAGTTAGAGTTCCAAAATACTTTTCCCCGTATAAAGCATGAAAAAAAGAGTTTGGTCCAGGTTCTGTTGGTACCTTAAGCAGACTGGATTTCCAAGTACTGCCATCCTGAACATTGATTTTGTAGCCTTCTAATACTTCTTTGAAACCTAAATCTTCAGTTTTGTTTGCTAGATATGTTTTCAAAATTTCTGCAAAGTTTTCTTTAGTTTGATTTTGACTAATTGAAAGCGTCGCTGCTATTGGCGATCTGATATGTATGTCAATCAGTTTAGTTTCATTGATATCACGGTTTCTAACTTGCTCTAACTTTTGTCTTGACCTTGTTGTCAATTCGTTCCAGGTTTGGCCATTGCTTGCCACATCATTAGCAGTGCTTGTGTGAATCGACTCAAAGTTTCCTAAATTGTTGATAGCTTTGCTAATGTTGATAGCAGACTTTTTTACTGCCACCACTTGATTAATATTTATCTTTGTGGTATCAGCCTCATCATGCGTGATTACAGCAGAAGCTTGTTTTGTAAGCGTTGGTGAAATTTGTCGATATTTGTTGTACTTTTTGCACCAAAAGCTGTCTTTCGTTGGTTTTTCCGGTTCGCGAATTTGAAATTTTTTTCCTGTGTAGTACACCGGATTTTTCCATAAATAGTAGCACACCATTCCAACGTCTTGTCCAGGTACTCCAGTCAATCCCGTTTTTCCACCCATACCTTGCTTGCCACCGCTGCCAGATTTACCCGAGCATGCTTTGATTTTTGGGTAATTTTCAATTTCTACAGGCTTGTTTTCTCGAAAGAGCTGAACCGTACCTGGATATCCTCCCTGACCACCCCGTCCACCTGAACCTCCTGATCCTCCAGGTTTTCCTGCAGTTCCGGATTCACCTTTGAATAAGACATACATGGATCTTCCAAGTTTCCACTGGGAAAAGCAATACTCGTATTCAATGTTGTTTTCCAGTGTTCCACAATAGTAAATATATCTGTTTGGAAAAGCTTTGTTTCCTACTTTACTTCCCTCATCGTTCATATTTTGCTTTGCTTTGACAAAGTGCTTGCTGTTGGACCTTAGGTAGTTAACAGCTTTTAAAATTTTGTCTTGACGATTGCCCGCTACATGAAGTGGAGATTCAAAATGCTGCTTAAATTCTTCGAATGATATACAATGTCCATTTCTTCCGTTTTCTCCATTTCCACCGTCACCTCCATGCTGCCCGTGACTTCCGTCAGCACCGTTTGTGTGTATTAGTAGCTTGTTGATATCCAAATATGTTTTTGCAATCATTACAATATTCCCACCGCTTTCACCTGAAATTCCGTCCTCACCATCGCATCCATTTTGACCAGCCATAGTAGCGCTATTGGCTTTACCCTGACCAGTAACGCTTTCGTTTAGACCACTGACGATCCAATGAAAATTGTTTGACACGCAATTTATTTGGTCAGCAACTATTTCTATGTTCATTCCGTGCCAAAGTTTGTGCTCTAATGACTCATTTATGTAAAATATATATTCCGCTTGAAATTCGACTTTTTCAATGTCCTTACAGGTTTTTAGTTTTTCTTCAACTAGTGGCAGGCATTTTGAAAGAACCAAGACTGGTTGATTGACAGAAATTATGCGCCTGTCATTTTTCAATTCCACATTCAATTTTGGTAGGGTTCGTATTTTATTAAGAGTATTTAGTAATGTTTTTTCTTGTTCCGCTGTAATTGCACCAAATTTGGTAAATTCGTCAATTAATTTGGCAACAATGCTTTCATGCTGATTTGAAAGCCGTTCTGCGTCTTTGCTGTACCAATTTTGAAAATCAAACCAGTCTTGATCAACATTTCCTAAGACTTTTCCACATTTTAGATTTTCTAAAAATTCCGGATCAGGAATTAGGAACTGAGTTTTAATGTCCATCAAAAACTCGCTGAATATGTCAAACAGCTTTGATGATGATAGCAATTTAGAAGCTTGTTGCAATGCATTTCCTGTTTCGATTAATTCGGTCAAAATTTTTGTTTTTAGGGTGAAACACATATATTGTTGCTTCTCTACGCTAAGTAGTGGTGCAGCCGTTAGCAATAGATTTGCATATTGAGACGATGAAAAAATTTCATGTGGGTTTTCAAACAGCTTTGCTGGATTATCAAGGTCAGCAATAAAGTCTTTTAAATTTTCAAGCAGTATGGAATCTCCACACAAGAATAGTCGTATATCGTCGCACAGGTTTATCAAGCAGTATTTTATGAATTTTTCTTCAATATATTCATCTTTTGTTTCATGAGAATATTCTTGAAGCAAGTCTTTAATCTCGGTTAGATGTTTGCAGTTTGTGACATTGAGACGAACTATGTCTCTAATTGCTTTTTGTGAGATTTTGTCCATGATGTCCTTTGCGAATTCTAAAAATGGAATATACATTTACTGCGACAGTGTCAATGTAAAACTACTACAATTAACAAATTACTTATGGTGAATCAAAGTAAGGGGTGATACGATATCAATGATGTAAACTTGTTTGTATCAACACAATATTTATATTCCTGAAAAGTTTGAAGATGCATGATTTACAAATGATGCAGTGTGGAATTAGCAAATGTTTGATAGTATCTTAAGTCTAAATTGTATGCTATGAAATAAAATAAAATGCAATAGACAAAACAAAACATTAGATAAGACCAAAGTTAATTGAAATACCAAACAGTGTTTGGCAAGCAACTAACTCAACAAAAACTGTACTAAATCTTAAAGAAGCTTTAAAAACAAACATTAAAAATGCTTTCAAAATTCATTTGGTAATATTTTATTTATCTGAAGATCTGACTTAGTTTGTTGCAGTTTTAGGCAATTTCTCGCATATTGAAAATAATTACACAATTTCCGATTGTTTGAAGCATAGGCGACGCCTATGTGCACAGTACCAAAGTAAATTTGAATTGTTTACTTTCCTCTAAATTTTCTTTGCTTTTACACAACAGTGTTTGAAACAATTTTTACTCAGAATTTTGTTGCACGTTACCGTAAAGTATTTACTATTCTGGCCGAGAACGTATCACGTACCTAATTATATTTCATTTGCGAGAGATTACCTGTCTATCAGCAAACCAATGTTTTTACCGACAAAAAATTAAATGCCAATTCTTTCCAACATCATACAATGATTATAAATAACTGCTTACTACGAACAGATGTGAGTTATATGTTTGTGCATCCAGGTTTAAGCTTTTCTAAAAACGACATTCTTGTGGTTTTGGTAGGCTTTTCTTTTAGCTTTAGTCGTTTAAAAGCAAGAAATAAATTACTACAAATAAGGTCAAATTCCGTGTTTACCTTTAGATCCAATTACATCAGTAGAAATCATTCAATATTTTGACAAAGGTTGGGCTGCTAAGCTGCAACAATGTATGCTTGAAATAAAAAAAAGCATAATTTAGTTTTGTAATGACGAATTGTTAAATAAAATAACAAAGATTTTTAGTTAAAGTGGGATGGACAAATATGATTAAATGAATACTAACTTCACTATGTTGACCTACGTTATCAATTGGAAAACCCACGACTTTGATAACTAATAATATGTTGCATATCACAACGTTTCTCTTGTTACTTGTTACGGATAAATCTAGTTTATCAGGTGCATTGATTGAAGATTTTAACAATGTGTTTTATGCATGTAATTTTTTGTCAAAATAAAATATTCATGTTGTTATTGGGCCGTCTTTTACTATTCTCTATTCTATTCTGGCGTAAAACTAATCATGGCCTTTATATAATTTTTTGATGGATAAGAAACTGTTTTGAAAAAGCATCTACAAAATGTCTTATGTACGTGTTCATGTTTTCTGAATATAAGAAAAATCTAGTTTAATAAGCCAATCAAAAATCATTTCGAATACGCAGCTAGCAAATTTGATTATTCGTAAAATTAATTCACTGGCTCATGGGGTTCACCAAATCTATTATCCCGGGAATGACAAATCATGCTAAAAATTAATGGGGTTCTTGTTCTGACAGAGTGAGGAAGGGTTCTTACAAGTCATAAGGTCACGGTAGTTACCTCCCTCAATTCCTACAGAGAAATGGCCAGTTTGGGAAAGTGAGAAATGATAAAGAAGGGGCAACTTAAACTCTGCCCATTTTGAACTTCTCCGGGAAAAAGCTTTATCCTGTATCTTAAACTCGGCTGTACACTGCAAACTTTACACTACGTTACTTCTCTGGAATTCACTACAAAATCTTAACTTCTGCCATGATTATAACCCACAACTTTGATTCAGTTGACCCGCGACCTCAATCCTAAAGTTTTTATTACCGTAATTCCGATCCTCAAATTTGACTTAACTTGAACCTGACCCTCAAGTTGGACACAACGTTATCCAGATCTTGAACTTTTATCTTATAGAATAAACCATGATTTTCTAGGTAAAATTATGTACTTTTCAGTTTATTTGTGATGTTTTCGATTAAAGTTTTAAAAATTGGAAGAATGGATTTCTTGTATAATTTTCCACCCTTTTATTTTTCTTGTATAATTGTAATATTTTAAAATATTGAATAGTTGCTAACTTATAACGTAATTGCCATAGGTCAACTAGTGTTGGAATATACAAATTTTAAATCAGAGTGAGAACGATGCCGGCAAATGGAAAGTCCCTTAACAGAATGCGTTGGTAAGACAAGAGTGTAAAACACGGGTTCATGCAAAAACTCACGTCATAAAACATGTGTATTTCCTAACACACTGTATTTTTTCAAGTTTATGAGTCATGCGAAAGTTTAAAATTTCAAAAATGTTTTATAAAATTCAGGATGGTTTTTAATGCATAATGTGAATTGCTGTTTTAAAATCTTACCTTAGTATCATTTGAGGATACTGGGCACATATGGTTAATTTTTTAGAAAAGTTAAGTGATGAGTAGCAATTATAGTTGACAAAGGTGTACGTTGAATTGGAACACTAAAGCCAAACCACTATGTTACGGCTTAGTGCAATAAAAGATTGAGTATATTTTTTCTGATACGTACATATCTACATTCAAATAATCTGACCTATGTATCCTGTAAAACATACCGAATAAAACGCAAGATAACACACGTACACTATCTATATTATATAAATAATAAATAGTTATAACATTCTCACTATATGTAGTTGCAGCTGCCAACATGCATGATAAACCTAAAAAGATTAATGTTTTAATGCATGATTACAGATTTCAGCGAAATAAAAAGCGAGAACTTTTATAACATGAGATCAAAGGTTTCAGATAGTAGACAAGCGCGTGCACGTAAGCACTTATTTTTCAAACATGAAAAAATATATAATAATTCAACAACCATAGAACAGTATATTATTATACTGTATAATAAAGGACTTTCCAGGACCTGAAAATTGATTTTATTCCTATACCAAGCAAAATAAAGTATAATTATGCAAAAATGTGCATGTGTTACCAGGCAAGACTCTGAAGCCACTTGTCTTTTTTGCGACGCAGATTTATGCAAAGTTGAACAAAATAGTTCTCAGGTGACATCGTTCTTATTCTCACATAGACAATGGGATAAACTTGACAAGCCATAAATATTTTCTGCTCTATATGCGTAGACATAGACATGCGCTCTACGATTCTTCAATATATTGCTCAATCACGCTGTACTACAATATTTTGACCATTCCTTCCACAATTCAGTTGTAGACAAATAAAGTACCAACACATTTGAGCATTTCTATTACCACCCAAATGATCATGACATCTTCAAAATGCAGCGAAATGAAAGGGTCAAGAAGTAAGGACAAAGCTTACATTGCATTAATTGGACTAACTGGATCTGGTAAAAGTAGCACGGTACGTTTTTTATATTCATTTAAAGGTTCAGTTTGACCTAATCATTTTTTAAGACAGTGATGACTACAAATTTACAAAAAACCTCTTCTAAATAGTTGAATGCCCTATTTGATCGAGAATGCCTTGGAAACCTGGACAACACGCAAACCAAATTTGATTCTACCACAAAAGAGATAATCGAGTATCATGTTACCGTTCCCGTGCCTAATGACAAAGATTCCACACAAATATTAATTGTAATTGATACTCCCGGCTTTCACGACAACACGGATGTCGATTTCAAAGTTAAGGACTCAAGAATAATGGCTACAACAGAGCGCTATCTAATTGATCACGAAGAGCTGCATCAGTGCTACCCTACAGCCGTTTTGCTGGTTGTAGATTTTGAAGACGAAAGAATAAATGAAGAAGATTCGTATTTTATTGATTTTCTAAAAGCACTTGAACAGCTAATAGACAATTATACACTAATTGATACAGGCTCACAAACATGTAATCTAATTTTAGTACTAACAAAATATAAAAACGCTAGACAAGAATACCAGGAATACCCAGAACACCAAGTACGGCTTATAAGAGGTTTAATCCGAGCGTTTACTTCAATTCCGCCAACTTACCCTGTGGTATTTGCAGAAAATATGGGTAAAGATTTTAATCTTCCACAAAAGCTAGGCTATTTTGAACTTCCAAATGGGGATCCTTACCCATATAATTTATTTAGGGCGATTCAAAGCGTTGCTATGAACACGAATGATAACTGCGGAGCGTCCATAATTGCTAAGGCGTATAGTAATCCTTTATTACTAAAAAAGCGCAAAGGCCATACCATGTCATTGCTACCTGCTGATGATAAACACTGTTTAAGATACTTTTATGGTAGCGATCAAAGTTTTCAGGAAAACGCTATGACACGAACACTAGCTGAATATTGGCGGGCTCAACCATCAGAACAAACTGAAGGTTATGGCATTTTCCTCCAAATTGCCAAAGCTGTGTTTGTAGCTGAAGGAATTGAAGATAAATCCCATATGCCAAAGAAAACAGAAGACGTTTTAAAGCTTTTACAACAGTTACCAGTGCACCCAGCTTTGGAAACTGTTTTGAGAAAGCTTGACGTCATGCCCCCACCTATTTGGGAATGCGCCAAAAAGGTTGGTTGCTTTTACAATATTACCGGAGACAGCGCTACAAGTATAAGTCCATTTTCTCAAACCGCTAACAAAATTACCAAAATAGGATTTGAAGCTCCAGATTATTTGCAAGCAGATATAGTATCAAATCTTAATGACAAAACTTTCAAAGTGGTTCAAAAATATCTAACTAGAGAAGCATATGTTTCTAAACGACTTGCCTGCTTGAAGGTCAAGTTTGATTCCGGCAAAGAAAAAAATTTCAATGCAGGTTTCCTCGCGGGTCATAATTTAGTAACAGCTGCTCAAATCCCAGAAGAAATTGCAGGTGTGGTTGAATATAGGGAGTATTTTGTTTCTTTAGTCAATCGACTGTCGCTTAAGTTGGACTATGTTAAAACATTGGAGAATCTTCCACAAACTTATTTAAATTACAATACTGCCCTGACAGCATGGGGCGCTCATTTTGCTGGGCATGGTACTCATGTTATCCAAGGTGCGTTTCTAGGCGGTCTTGTAGAAGTAACAGCACGGAAGAGACTTTCTGCTGCAAAACACGGAAGCGTTGATGAGGTACTTGACACTTTAAATAATGTCTTGGAGAATATTGGTATCTCTACAGATTTTAGAGTTAATGAGGTAGAGGGCTGGGTATTTGTTATCAGTTATATGGGTGGTGATATGAACATGTATAAGCCAACACTAGCTGAGGTATTCAGTGAAAGTGGATTAAAAGATTTTGCAAAATGGCGTGATTCTCTGAAAAGGAACCCAATTTTGCTTACTTCAGAAGTACAAGTTCAACACGTCTCATATTTTCTTAACGTGGAGAAACCCACACTTTCTGAAGTAGTCTCTAGTGCTGCAAATTATTGCATTGGATGTAGTGAGTACGAGAATTTAGACAAACCAGTAACACGGTCAAGTATATATAACTGTAATATATTATGAAAAAATATTTATTGATATGTGCGTATATTAAACAATACTTAAATAATAAAAATTGTCAGTAAACCTGAAGTATTCGCATTATATATAACTGTCATATTATATATGTCATAACTTGATTATATGAAAGCATATAACATATGCACAAAATATAAAATTGCACTTGACTGGTAATTCAAAAGTTCCAAGTATAGCAATGTTTGCGTAACTAAGGTGAATTAGTAAGCGTTCACCCACCGGCTGACATATTCACAGATAAACATGATGGATAATACCTGTATAATGCATAATTGTATATCCCATGAATTAACAAAAACTTCAATTACTAAATGGAAATGCACCAGATATTAAGCAAACAACAAACCGCTATACGATTTCATTGCGCAACACTTGCTGTTATCAGTATTGTTCTGTGGACTTTGTTTATCACACAGATTTACCTGACATTTTACGACTAACGTTTTACCACGTAAGCTTTTAATTACAATACATGGGTAAGCTCTTGAACGAAATTTAAGTCCTGTAAGCTAAAATAGTTTAGTGGCTACATGGGGATGAATAAACCAAAACTTAAAAGGTGAAATGCAAATATTTCTCTGTTAAATGTTAAGCAAACAATATACCACTGCGCATATAGTTTGTTCTGAAATTCACATCGTGGACTTTGGATATCACGTAAATGTGTGGGTTTATCAGAAGAATATTAAAATATTATACTACTTGGCACTTGGCGTGTATAACTCATGACCGAAATGACCGCAAGAAGTTTTAGTTGAATAAGTTGTAGTAATTAATTAGTATCTGTGCTATCAAGTTCTAGTAAATTTTTAAATGAACATTGCAGGCTGATTGAAAATTATTTGCTAGTTTTTTAAACCTTGAATCAAAATGGGAACGGTTGGAAACGCCATTGTTGAGTATGGGTCAAACTTTTACCAGTATGTTCGGGAGAAAGTATACACATGTATTAAATGGTAAGTGTTTCACTACGTTCTATTTATGCTTAGTTTTACGGTATTAGCAATTATTGATATTTGTAAACTGTTTCAGGTTTTATCGAGGAGATAATCAAAAACTGCTTTTTATTTTTATTGGAATACCACGGTCCGGAAAAACAACAGCGGTTAGTATGAAAAGTTCTGTTAGCCTATAATGTGGAACCAATTTTTCAAAAATTGTTCTTTTGTTTTTTAGATTAGAAACATTTTTGGTGAACCAGAAAAGCCTGTAGCTGACTGTGGAAATCCAAACCAAATTCTGGCTACCGAGCTGGTTTCTGGTGACTCAAAAAACTCCATCCTTGACGTGCGAAGTTTGTCAAGCTCAAAAATGATGGCTACTAACGCCAAAATTTTGGCCTCCTTGCAAAGCTACTTAGAAAAACAAAAATATATTCCCACTATTGTATTTGTAACTGCACGACTATCCGACAGTCGGTTTGAAGGAGAGTCATCTGAATTTAAAATGGCCTTGAAATCCATTAGACCATTAAGAAATGAGCTAACAGACACTAGTTGTTCCAATATTGTTTTATTGCTTACACATGCAGATCGTCCTGATGTTCAGGGGACAAAGCGTGAAAGGGTGCAAGCATATAAAAATGCTTTTAAAAGTGTATTTGATGTAGAACCAGTCTGCATTATTATTTCCGACACCCCATTGTCCAATCACACGTTAAAAGAACCAGATGAAGAAACCCATTCTGCAAATAGCTTTCATGGGCTATATTTTGATTTTGTAAACAGCTTACAATATAGTAAATCTCCAGAAAATCATGTAACTGCCCCACGCATACTTCCGGGTTATAGCACTATAATAAGAGAGTTAAACTATGATCAATCTGTTTACCAAAAATATATGGACGGTTTAGAAAACTTAAATGAAGTGTCATGGTATGCTAATCATGCTATATCTGTACCGAGTATAGTAGACATACCTTTGGCAGTTACTGATAAGTATCTTCTGACAAACAGTTTCGGAGAATACAAAAGTTATTCTTCATTACACAATCCATCAGAAAATACTGTATACAACTTATTTTCTTCTAGATCCAAAATATTACTTCCTAATAAGTCCATGTTAAAACTTAGCAAGTGCATGGTTGGACAAAAAGTGTATGGGCTTAACGCCTCAATTGCAATTGTAACAAATATATTTCCGGTTTATGGCGATTCATTTTGTTCTGGTGGAAATATAATGTGTGGGAGGGTATACATGAAATCTAGAAATGCCCAGAGAGGCATAAACGGCTGGGATAGGTACGTTACGTACTACAATGGAGAATTTGGTGATGATTTGGTTGATAAGGCTCCTAAAATAGGAACGAGTATATTAGGAAACGTAGTTTATTACTATGTTGAAGTTAATGGAGGAAAAGTTCCATTTGTAGTAGATAGTTATGTTTGCTACTCAACTGGAATTAGGAATATTCTATCTGAGTACGATGTTCCTACCCATACAGAAATATCATTGTCAGATTAAAGGCTCGCTAATTTTGTACTGACTGTGAAAAATATCTACTTTGTTCAGGTTTGATTTTGTTTTTAGTATAAAAATTTAAATTATACAATATGAAATTAATTAGTGTGAAATATATTTGAAAAAACCCTTTGAATTATTCAAAATAAAAAAACAAAAGCATCTCTTATAATCCAATATATTTGTTAATGCGGAAATGCCAATCATTCTGCATGTAAAAACTTACGTGCTGATATACCAACAACCTAACTATACCATCATAAACCAAGAAAATATTATGCACAGCAGTTTTCATTTCCAACCAAATATGTATTGGTGGAATAGGATTTTTCAAGATGACTATCACACACAATCTACACATTTACGTTAATTACACAGTAGGTAGTCAAACTTGTAGCAGGTGGTTCACAACCAGATATGGCTCGCGGGTTAAAATCTAGGCCGGGTAACCGGTTTTTGCCCAGGTTTTAACGCCCCCACTCGGCACCTGGCTGGGTTTTTTGGGCAATAATAAAGCCCTATTTTATATTTAAGCCCATAAATGACGCCATTTTCTATGACCCCATATACATGCATGTATAATAAAATAAAACCCGTTAATTCCCATTAATTCCCGTTAAAACCCAAAAACCCGTTATTAGCTCGCTGCTTCTGCAGGAGAGCTATTTAAGATATCGTTGTCCGTTTGTCTGTCTGTCTGTCCGTCCGTCCGTCTGTCCGTCTGTCTGTACACTTTATTTTTAAACCAGGCTAAATGGGCTCTAAACCAGCAAAATCGGCTTTAAACCAACAAAATTGGCTTTAATCCAGCAAAATCGGCTCTAAACCAGCAAAATCGGCTCTAAACCAGGCTAAATGGGTTCTAAACCAGGCTAAATGGGCTTTTAAGAAGCCCAGGTGGGCTTATATCAGCCACAATGGGCTATTATTAGCTCGCTGCTTCTGCAGGAGAGCTATTTAAGATATCGTTGTCCGTTTGTCTGTCTGTCTGTCCGTCCGTCCGTCTGTCCGTCTGTCTGTACACTTTATTTTTAAACCAGGCTAAATGGGCTCTAAACCAGCAAAATCGGCTTTAAACCAACAAAATTGGCTTTAATCCAGCAAAATCGGCTCTAAACCAGCAAAATCGGCTCTAAACCAGGCTAAATGGGTTCTAAACCAGGCTAAATGGGCTTTTAAGAAGCCCAGGTGGGCTTATATCAGCCACAATGGGCTATTATTACTTACTGCATTCATCAAGGATATTGTCGTAGGATCTTTTGACTACTTAGACACTCATCGTTGTTAGCAGCGAGCATTTTTCAATGGCTTACCATGGATGTTTAGCTCGCTGCTTCTGCAGGAGAGCTATTTAAGATATCGTTGTCCGTTTGTCTGTCTGTCTGTCCGTCCGTCCGTCTGTCCGTCTGTCTGTACACTTTATTTTTAAACCAGGCTAAATGGGCTCTAAACCAGCAAAATCGGCTTTAAACCAACAAAATTGGCTTTAATCCAGCAAAATCGGCTCTAAACCAGCAAAATCGGCTCTAAACCAGGCTAAATGGGTTCTAAACCAGGCTAAATGGGCTTTTAAGAAGCCCAGGTGGGCTTATATCAGCCACAATGGGCTATTATTACTTACTGCATTCATCAAGGATATTGTCGTAGGATCTTTTGACTACTTAGACACTCATCGTTGTTAGCAGCGAGCATTTTTCAATGGCTTACCATGGATGTTTACCCATTTAAACCCAACCCGGCGGGTTTAAATGTGGAAACCCTCGGGTTTACCCAACTCTGTTCACAACAAATGTCTTTTTTAACCCACAACGCCTAAATATTTATTTTGCATGTGTATCAATTAAATGACTACCAAATCGTTAGGTCTTGCTAGATTTTCACGTAAATGTGATTAGATTCTTAAGATTCTGTTTCCGAAACTACTTTTTAGCAAAGTAAAACAATTGTGATAAACATAGGATTGAAACTTTTAAAACATACAATAAACATGAAAGACCATATCAGAGAAGCGGTTATCAGGCATTTGCCTTGTCACATTATCACATAAAAAAATTTCTGATTCGCAACCTGCGTAGTTTGTTTATCATTCATCAATACTAAACCCAAAACAACCATAATATAACTAACAAAACCAGAGCTAGAAAAACTAAACGCAAACTTTAAGAACGCGTTTTTGGGAACAACTTTAAATGCTAGCTTTTTGCATACAAAATGGAATCTACTAATGACCAGTTTTCGAAAACTTCAACACAAAATTACAAAGATTGGTTTATCTACATTTGGTTCAAATACATGTTTGGATTCACGCAGAGATTCCAAAATTGCAAACTTTGACGACTCAATCTAAAAATACATGTTTATTTATGTGAATAGATGATACTTTAGCATCTTCTGTTTGATAAGTCTTGGTTTTGGAAAGATACCGCTGAAGTTTTTTCTCAGTTTTATCTCCTGAACAAGCGCTTTCAAAATTGCTATTAACATCGAAAATCGAAGGTGGGCCCGGGGGTCAAACGTTGGCCTGAAATAGGACTGTTTTTGAGGGTTCTCGAACAACCCAACCAAGGTTTAAGCTTCATAACGTTTGCAACTACAAACATTTTGTCCTGATTTTTTCTACAGTCGAATCTACAGAATAGTCTCTTTTAAAATTGGTATTAACATTGATAATCGGAGGTGTGTAGTGGAAGCTATAACGATTTAAAAGAAAGTTGTTCCGAAAAACACCTCCAAGTTTGACCTACCACAACTTCGAGGTTTGCAAGAAGACCACTCTAGTAACCTCTGAAAAACATCCTCATTTAACGCTCTTTTAAAAATGCTGTCAAAATTGGAAATCAAAAGTGGGCACGATGGGTAGCCACGAGTTTTAAAAAAGTGTGTTTACTATGGGGCCTTATGGGAGCAAAAATTAGAAACTCCTTCATATCTCAACAACGTTAAGAGATAATGACATACTTTAAATTGCAAAATTGTAGAGCTTTTAAAGTTCTATCAGAATCGTCAACTAACTGGGAGGTCAAACTTTTTGCCCTTAGGTTGCATAGTCCTTTCGTATTAATATTAAGCAGCTATGAATTTCATATAAGTCTACTGGTGCATATAACTTACATAAAGTAACTCTTTTTTATTTTATCCATTAAAATGTTGTAATTATGCCTTAATTAATCAATACACTAAAAGTAAGCCAACTTACCTGACAACTATAAAACGCTGCAACTATATTTATATGTATGTTCAGTTTTTCTAAATTGTTCTGTTTGCATATATACTTTCTTAATCATAAAAATATTAGCAAAAGTGAAACTGTACAGGCACAATAAAAGCCTAATTGATGAAAAAACCAATTAAAGGTGTACCATGTACCATGAAACAAATTCAATCCTGACTCCAGTAAATAGGTCAAAATGATTTTACAATCCACTACGAAAGCTTATCATTTACCCAAAAATTTGTGACATTGTACAGTGCAATTTTTTATGATGTTAGTATTATGTCCAATATTGAAATAGGAATCCACAAATATTGTGGCTTAAACACCATTTTAATAAATAGAACAAAACGTAAAATAAAGTAATCATTTTGTAAAACTGTGAATAAAAAGTTAAGTGAAAGATAAGTATTTATTAAAATATAAACACCATTTAATGCATGCAATGTCATTCTAAAATGGACAATACAAATTAAAAAGCCAACAACGTGGACACCTGGAATAGCAATATGTGAATCTGGTATGAATATAAAATAGCTTGAAAAACATATCAGCATAATATTATAAATATATCTTCCATGTATATACGCTTGGTTGTTTTTATACTTATATTGCTATAATGAAAATAATGCCAATATTCTACAACAAAAACGTTATACACCGCTCCTGTTCTCAAACAGTAGGAAAAAAGAAAAAGCAGTAGCGGCAATAGCATTGCACAATACAAAGTGGCAGCTCAATAATAACATGGCAGCGCTTGTATAACAGAAACGGTGTTTGGCGGAGGCAGTAGCTGTTGAGTGGTGTATTCAATAACTGAGCAGCTGAGCGGAGAGAGTAGAGCAGACTGAAAGTAAAAAGGCAAAACAAGTCAAGTTTGCTGTGGATTAAATTTGTAAAATAAAAGCTTTTAAAAAACTAAATTATATAATATTTTCTTGTGCAGAAATACAAGGTGTTGTAAAACCAAATTAGATTTTAAAAACAAAGTATTTAATAAACAAAAAAAGAAATTTTTGCTGACTAACAATGAAAAAGTTTCAATCGAAACAGTGTACACTTATCCAAAAACATTCCGTATTAACTCAGATTTTATTGCTAATCAGTTTGCTCTAACTTTTTAAACGATAATAACCGAAATGCTGGAAATAAAAAACATTACTGGTGCTGAAACAGCATGGTTTCGTGGTGGTGGCCGGGGCATAGGCGCTCTGGCAGATTTGTCCGAAGGAGATGAGCTAATAGCAGTTTTATTTGCTATTGTTAGCATATTTATTGGAGCCTGCTGCTTATGCATTTGCTGCGTTAGTTTGTTCCACCACGCAAGAAAACGCTGTAGAAAAGACGATTACGACGCAACGAATACTGAAGAAGACAGTGACCGAATTGAATTGGAAGTGGACTCAAAATTAAGAACAATAAATGAAGATACTCAAATATAATAGTCCTACAACAGAAATTACAACGGGGTTGTGCAACAAATGAACCAAAATAGTGAGCTAGTAAAATAATCTTAGACAAACCTGCGCGCAATTTTATGTCTTTCCACATTTTTGGCAATAAAGTTGTAAACGAAAATAGTGTTCAATAGGTATTCAGTTACGCAATAAAGTCCAACCTTGCATTTAACATGTGTTCAAAATAGTGGTGTTGATGTTCTGTTGTACATTTATTGAATCATGCATAATAATAAAAATTTCCTACATTCTTCAGATACGCTTTTATATCATAAACGAAATATTGCATTAAGGTAGAACTTTCATTCAAAAGAAAAAAATCAACGTCATATCTATTATTTTCAAACCAGGTCTCATCATAACGTCATACCATTAAAACCGTAGTAAAGCATTCTTGTGGATAATTAGCATACTTTTAGGCTCGCTACTTTTATCACAATACGGATGAATACATTGATAGACAAACATATAGGCAGATTCTGTTTGCTGCGTGCAATACAGAGAGAAAGCTGAGAATATGCAAAAACGTTTTTGCTGCTCTGCATCTGCCAAGCTTTTTATAATGCTAAATCAATATTCAACCTGTTTCACATTTGGCTGCTGTGCAAGCAGATTGCTCTTGGTGGGGCTGATATGACCATAGCAGAGAAAATATATACAAGTTTATCCAGCAGGCATGGGTTTCACAGCTGGTATAGATAAAACCTTGGATGCTGTTTATGTTGCTTTTTTCACCCAGTGCATAAAACAGCAGCAGCAGCAATGTTATAAACATTCCCCGACATTGTATATTATTTTGTGAGTTTTAAGTTTGTTATTGCTATAGTATAAAGCTCATGCATAAATTCGGATAAAAGTCTTCATGTGCATATTTGCTATAAAATTATTTGACCGTTTATATTCTGAAAGTATTTTTAATCAAAGATCACACCATAATCCGTTTTTACTGGTTCAGTTAGCAATCAAAAATAGGTTGACGACTTCTACATCAATATTATTTTACCAAGCCCTCAGAAGCTATTACTGCTGTCAACCAGAAAAGAGTACATCAATCAGTAGCACAATATTTTGTCGTCATACACTCAACGCTATGTGGTGAGAAGTTCATTTTAATGGTTTATCTTCTTATGCATTTTCTTGTTCTGTGAGGTTGATCAGTTGATTATGTTCGTCATAAAAGTTCTGCAGTATGGTATTAACAGTCTAAAATATTATTATACAGAACCCATGCATCACTCCAAGAGAAAAATTAGTTTGTTTCTTCCTCTTCAATTTTACTGTAATTTGTGCAGTTCCTATGTTCTTCTATGCATGATTAAATAGCATGTAAATATAATTACAAGAAAACGGCACGTCTATCAGTCATTTCTATCAGATAATTAAAAGGGTTTTACTTCCTTCCTTTTTCTCGTAATATTTATAATTCATGTTGTAACTGCTTGGCTCAGCACAAACCAGATATCTTATGAACAGTTCAAGGACTAAACTCAGATAAATGCAGTCATGCTGTGTGCAGAGAAGCAAGTGTTGACGTGCATGCATATAAAAGTTGTAAATTTTAAGCTTTTTAAACCAGATCAGTGTATTTAAATAAAATAGTTGGGAGTACATTTATCAAAGTTGGTGTGCTTTATCATCTAATTAACAGTGCACGGAAAAATCATCAGTTTGTTCGTACTATTCCTTGCTTCATACACAAACAAGTAAATTCATAGATGTGACATATGCTTTACTTTAATATTTGGCTTTTTTATTTCTTTTTATCAAGAATCCAGGAATAAATGCTAAAGCGTCAATTCGTCCAAGCAGTTACGGAGTAGAACTGCTTATCATTTGGACAAGCAGTTTGGAGACTTATTCAACCAAAATCGTGACAACAATTTTGGATTTTGGGATACGGAAATATTGGACAACAACACACGATTTCGTGGGGTAAATATTTTGCATTTTTGCAAGTTATAATTTATTAGGACAAATTTAAACTCAGATGTTCACTGCATTGTAAATTTTAAAACCCAGCAGACAAGAAATTTAAAGACGTTCTAAAGCGCGTTAATAGTCATACCAATCTGATCGATGTTCTTCACAAATTTTTTGAATGGTTGTATGAGTATGACCATTTGCTTACAAGACTTGACGTTGCTATATTCGCCTCCAAAAATGCACTTGGGGTAAGCGAAAGCTCAAGAGTCTATCAAAGTGAGCTTTGATGTGCCTCAGCGCCATCACAGCGTTGCTATGGCCGTGTATATATATTCTCTGCGAGATTACTACAACTTTAGAAAAGGCACTAGCAATTATGTGAGTCTAAAAATCCTTTTAATTTTACCTTTTATATCTTATGCGGCTTACAATTCTATTTTATGTGTGTTGTTTTTTAATTTTGGTATAGGTGCTACAGCAGATGCAGATACTAAAACCTGTCTGAACGCCAATTTTAATCTCGGTAAAAAGTTCTGGTCGCACAAACGCTTTTACTTCTCAAAATGCAGTGATGAAGAAATCTCGCGTCATCTTCAGTTAGAAATTTCATCGTGTGTACTGCCTAATGGAGTGGATGAAAGCGACGTGCATGGAAATTATTCTCAAAGTGTACCCCCAATTTTACAAAACAGTGTCAAAATTTGACTAGAAATTCATCTCCTGTTTTCAGCGATGTATAGGTAAGTTTCTAGTTTTATCTGCATTTCATTTTGTTATTGTTATTTTTTAATTTCTATTTTTATTAAATTTTAGGATTACAACAATTACGTGTCAACAAAGTGTTTATAAAAACAAATGGAAAGCCACGACAGGCGACCAATGTGATTCCGATTGATAATACTCAATGTGGAGCTAATCAAGTAGATAGATTGGGTTTATTGTCAACAAGTATCCTCAAAAGGTACATTACACTTGAGTGACATAGATTAGTTACATTTTTTTTTAGAAAGTACATAAGACATAAGTGATTTTCCAAAAACATTAACAGAATTGACTGATTTAGTTACGGTTTCGGGTAGTTGTAGCCATTTTTCTATTGCCGTGTATTTGAAAGATTTTCTTCCCCAAATTCCATTGCATTTAATAGCAGGTGCGTTGTATTGTTGATTGCGTGTATTAATGGTTGGTGTGGCAGAAAAATCAAGGTAACCATTTATAAATTCATTTGGGTTTAAAAAGGTCATTTTGTAAGCAGTAAATATAGAGTCAAACCATACCTTATATTTTAGGAAAAACCATTCTAGTTCATTACATATGAGTTCGCTACACGAATCGAATTTTTTACAATTGAGTATGTAAGAACACTAAATAAGGTCAAGAACATACAAATGCATTAACAAGAATGACTTTTTTACCTGGTTCAAGTACTTTTTTAAGAGGATATAACATAAATAAGTTTTTATAGCACTTCTTAATTACATTATTACAATGTTCTTTGAAGTTTAGGCATTCATCTAGAACTAGGCCTAATACTTTTATTGATTCAACTTTTTTAACAGGAATGTTATTTATGGTAAGGTTAAAGTTGACGCATTTGTTTAAAGAAAAGACTCGGGTTTAGTTTAAAGATAATCTGTAATTTTCATTAATGCATGAGTAGTTGACATTTTCCTTCTAAAGCCAAATTGATTGTCATTGAAAAGTTTGTTTTTCTCAAAGTACTCCAAAACTTGTACAAATATGCATTTATCAAATAGCTTCATAAAAATAGGCTGTATTGAAATTGGACGTGTTTCGTTAGGTAGCTTTGTGTTTTGTACTTTAGGGATAGGTACAATACGAGTTATCTTTAAGATATCTGGAATATTACCATCAGTACAAAATGAGTTAAAAAGTTTGGTGATATGAAAAACAAACTGTGTGGATTGCATTGCATATTTAATGCTTTTATTATTGATACCTAGCGGATCAAGAGAGAGATTATTTTGATTTTTCATTTTTTTCCATGCATTCAACACATCTTTAGTTGTTATTGGTTTTAATGTAAATGTTGCATTATTGTTAGTAAAAAGGTTGTGAGGCTTTTCAGGCAAAGGCTCATTATCATGAATTTTGGTTGAAATATTTACGTAGTAATCATTTATAGTATTTGGCTCAATATCTAACGTGTTGGTTTTTGATTGCTTGAATCCTAGGGTTTTTTCAAGACCTTTCCAAAGTGTTTTCTTAGAAACTGATTCATTAATATTTTCTTTGATATCCCTTTTGATAAGGTTTTTAACCTGCATGTTTAATGTTTTTAATGTGCTTGCTGAGCCCATACTTGGTTTACGCTTGTTTAATCGGTAAGCTCTTTTGGCTTCTCTAATTTTTAATTTAGTAAGCTTAGATAGTGGAAATTTACATGATTTATCCGTGGCTGTTTTGGTATAGGAAGGAATGCATTTGTCTAAGGCTGATTTGAATGAGTTAATGAAAGCTTCAATATTATTCGATCTAATTGTACTTTCATCATTTAGCGTTTTAATGAATCTAGAAATATTCGCTGGGTTGAATCTACGTGATTGCATTTTTACCACTGCTTTGGTCGGTTGCATATAATTATATGTGCATTCTGTCAAGAAATGATCGGCGATAAAAGCGTTAAATACATTTGTAGTTAAAACTTTTGAGGCATGCTTTACAAATATAAGATCCAGTATGTTGTTTTTTCTAGTTGGAACGTCAATCAATTGTGATATTTCTAAAGCATTACAAAAACTAATTAACGGTTTTACCGTGCCGCCTTTTAGATTGAAGTCACCTAGGATGATAAATTCATTATCTGTTTCCATTAAATTGCTTATAGTATTTTTTCTGCATAATATGTCATTACTTAATATTGCTTTTTTGTAATTTGGATGTCTGTAAAAACAGGCTATTGAGATACTTTTAAAATGCTTGTATTGAATTTTAATTAATGCTAGCTCGGTATTTTCAGCGGTGAAATGACTATTTATTCCCCAGAATTAGAATTTGTCCGCAATAAAAATAATTATACCCCTATCACCCGGTTTACTTATGTCAGATCTATATACATTATAACCTGGGATTGTTGGCAAATTATGGTCTGGTTTCATAAAAGACTCTGTTATACACAGCACGTCATACTTATGTACAGAAATTAGATTAGTAATAAGTAAAAACTTATTTTTGATTGATTGAGCATTAACATGACCAATTTTAATACTATTTAGTTGATTAGTTTTACGAATGCTTTTCCTTATCTTCTCTGTCCTCCTCCTCTCGTCGATCCCCTTCGGTTCCCACGCTGAGTTGTCGCTCCTCCTCCCCTTGTTACCCCTCCCCTTGTTCCTCTTCCCCTTGTTTCTCCTCCTCTTGTTCCTCCTACGCGTGCTCCATTGGATTGACTTCGAAGAATCCGAGGTTCTAAAAAATCAGCGTTGCCTTCATTTCGTCCCCTTTTAGCCGGTGGTTCTCGAATATTTTCAGGTTCATCTTTGTCACTGTCATCCGAAGAATCAGACTTGTAAGTGTCAGGTTCGGTTGTGAGCACTTCCCCCCGTTTGATCACAAATTCCGTTCCATCGTCAGTTGTAATCGTCTTATTTCTCCAGTCAACAGTGTGATTGATTTTGTCCTCGAATAACTCACTTCTTTTTTCACGAATTGCTTTATTGTCTATACGTTGCCTAAATGGGATGTCTTCATTTAGAAAGTGCCTTTTAGGCAATTTGTCACGGGCTTCAAATGCACGTTTTCGGTCACTAAAACTGTTAAAACGTATTCTGACAGGTCTGTCCCCACCAAAACGTGATATGCTGCCACAACGGTATACTATATCAAGACTCAGTTGGCATTTTGTTATTCCATTGAGAAGATTCGAAACTAGACTTTTTAATTGCTTCTCATTCTCGTTCGTTTTCTCTGGTAGTCCTATTAAAATGAGATTTTGGAAATTGACGGTTTTGTACAGTTTGTCATTTTCTTCTTCAAGGGCTTCAATCATTTTTTCTTGTTCAGAGAGTTTTGTTTTTAGTAGTGTAATTGCTTCGTTGTTGGCGTTTACATTTTCCTTGATTTCAGAATTAATCTCAGTTTGCTTTGATGAGAGTGCGTCGAGCTTTCCGTGCGCAAGCCTGTTGTCGGTTTTTATATCTGATATTTCCGAAAGTAGTTTCTTAAGAAGCTCATTAGTACTAGCTTCATCAACAGGTGTGGTTGCAACCTCCGGTTTATTTTGAGTATATTGAGATACGTAGTCAGCTGCCACTGTTCCACTAGGTGGATAACAATTAAAACTGTTTTGGGAACTTTGGGTTACGTTTCCAGATTGTGACATTGTAGTAGATTGAATCTCACTATGGCTATCTTGAAATTCCATATCGTTCTCAGTAAGACTCATATTACAAAAACTACTATCTATATCTGATATTTTATGCACCTTAAAGCTTGTGTTCAGGAGAGCAAGTCAAAGCATGACCGTCAAGTTGAAAGCCTCAAGAAGGAATGAAAGCAAGTAAACAGGCAAATAAAAATAATATTATAATAAGTATTTCTATTCAAATATATATTTTATTACAGCTTTGTTCTCGTAGACGCAGTTTGCAACCAGGCTACTTACTTCAAAATGTTGGCTCCAGAAAACATTCTGACAAGTGTATGCTCATTAACCCGTCAACATTTACCATAAAATATACAAAGTGTGGTTTTACTGAACCAGACAACTTAACTTGGGATTTGCTGAAAAATGCAGAAACCACCAATACTTTTTCACAACACTACACAATATTTGCATAGACACATTTGAATGGAACTCTGAGTAAAAATAAGAAACGCACTTTGACGATTCCACATTTCACTTGCAATTCAAAGAGAATTCCGAACCTTATTTGCGTCCTTTATTGAACACATTCTATGCTGCTGATTTTGTGAATTACGAGGCACACTGACAAAGACATTTAAAAAGCAATAATAGATAATAAATTAGACAAACGGAACTAAAACGGAAACTCAGTATGGCAGATTTTTAACAGTGTAATTATTTCTGCAATTTGTTCTAGTTTTCTTTTATACATGCTGCGTTTATAGTTGGTATAAAAACAGTCAACATTTCCAACTTTCCAGACAAAACTATTACAAATCAAAGGTTCATTGATAATCAAAATGCTTCAAATCAAATTACTAATCAAATTACTAATCAAAATGCTTGTTTACATTTATATTAATTTATATTTTTGTTTTAAACGTCATTCCAGTTTGCAATATTTGAAGGAAAATGTTACTATTCTGGCCATTGTAACTATCAGTTTTTTGGACGAAATTTTGTCTGGATTATGCAGAGAGACAAACCATCAATGCACTCCAACTGCTATAATAATTATTGGAAAAATGGTAAATTACTTATCGCCTTTGGCTTGGTGCTTTGGCAAGATGTACATTTGAGACAGATTTTTAAGGATGCTTTTTGCCCAGATCGTCGGGTTTAAGGAAAACATAACAAATGCTACCTCGAAAACATCAAGAAATGCCCACACCATGTATATTCTAAATTTGCGATACAAATAAGTGAGCCATGAATGCATTGTGGATGCTGGGAAATAGCCGCTTACAGTTGGGTTAAATAGTTTTGATGACTAGTCTAAGAAAATTTACAAATGATTTAAGATTTTCAACTATAACGCGTGAGTTATAATTACATGTGTAATAATCGACAATATATTATGATTCTATGTATTTAATCGCTATAATTTTTGCAAACTGGATTTTCGTAAAACCATCTGTTTCACTTTTGCAACAGTTTCTAATTGTCCATCTAATAATATCCAGTTGGTGGATTACAATAAAAATTCACTAAAATTTAATAAATTTATTACAAATCCACGCACAAATATCCACATTACTGAAGTATTTATTTCTGCATACAAATGCAAAACCATGTGTTGGTCAAATAACCGCATGTAGTAAGGCTACAAATGTCAACATAATAAGTAGTAGAGTATTTGCTGAACTGATAAAAGCGGGGCTGCAAATTTGCCAAGTCTATCTGCACAAGCAATTTCAAGAGCTCACCAATGCCAGTCATTGGCATTTGCGTAACATTATCGTCCGTGATCTATTAAAACCACCGTATCTGACTTGCTCTCTTAATATTGTAACATCTTATCTACGTTGGTCTCTTAAAATTGAAAAGCCTTAACTACACTTTTTTGACTTTTGAGCTATTTTCGAAAAACTACAATTGATGATAGTTGAGTACAACTTCTAAAACGTTCCTGTGTAAAATTTACAAAAGTGCCCAAAAAACTACCCGGTTGCTCTCAAACTAGAGAAATTAATTTACTAGAATTAAAAAAACATGAATTGGTTTCATGCACGCAGTGCTTTTGTAGTGTATTTTCCAACCAACACTACTGCAAAAGAGCATGTGGTTATTTGCGGCCACTCAGACCGGCATATCATACAATATTAAGTCAAGCACACCATTATGTACAGAATTAAATGGAGAATCTAATGAAAATAAAATCTCACAACACCCCAAAAGTGTAGTTACGTTGTTTCCACACTTAGAGACCAAAACAGATACGTTGTTTCCATTCATAGGGAGCAAAACAGATACGGTGGTTTCAATAGATCAGTGTCGTTATGCTGTCTCTTTGTACATTAGCGAACACTAAACTCAACCCATATATCACTTCTGCATGCAAATTTGCGGAATGGTTATGCTGTGCTAAAACGCATGATGCAGATTCACGGAAATAAAGGGTCACCTCAGGTTATTCAAAGATTCGTTTTTGCAATTGTCACTACTTATGTGTTTTAAATACCAGGTTGGCCAACATTAAGACCACTGGTTGACAAGCAGGATTCAGAGCAATGTGTAATTGTAATACATGGAAGAAAACACATAAATAGCTTTCGAATTCAAAACTCTCTAACATAAAAAGTATCTCCCTAGATAAACATATGCATACTTTCAGATTTTTGCTTTTACATGTTACTGATTTGTCTCCTTCACCTAATACGGTTCACACCTAGAATATAAAATTGCATGTTGGTGGTACTTTCATTCGCAGGGAAATAACCAGCGTCGTTTCTTATATTTTCAAACCAGGTCTTATAAGAACGTCATACAATCGAAATCATAGTATAGAATAGAATAGAACTTTATTAACGTGTTACTATACGATGAGACATATACAGGAGCTACCCCAACTTTACAAGTATGACATTTGTAGTAGACAATAAGCATATTTTATTGCTCACTGCTTTCTTCACATTACGAATGAATACATTAAATGGAGGAGTAGATAGAAGATTATATTTTCTGCATGCACCACCGGGAGGTAGTTGGGATTCTCAACTTGGAAACATGCAAACCGCTTTTGCTGCCCTGTATCTACCAGGGTTTTTATTGTTAAATCAATATTCAACATGTAACCTATTTTAGAATTTGCTGCTGTGTGAGCAGCTTTCTGTGTTTGGTCTTGTTATGTCCATAGCAAGGTTAATTTGACAATAAAAACCTGGGTGGCAAATGAATTTGTTCAAGAAACAATTGCAAACATATCATGTTTTAATGAATTTAAATATTTTATAATTTTATATAAATATGCAATCTTCAAATCTCAATAAAACTGTCAAGTAAATACTTCCTTTTAAAAACGAGACCACCTTGAATTCAAAATATTTTTCGGTGCAATATCTAATATACCATTTTACAAACTGGATGGGTTTTGTTTAAATTTTTAATTGCAATGGAAGTACGAGTAAGGCTGTTGGTAGAATTTGCATTAACTAAACAAACCTCTCCACATGAGGGCTTAGTTTTTACTAATGTTTACTGGTTGTCCAAATTATTTTGACCGGTGATCCATTTTACGATGAATTTGTGCCACGTAATCTTATCTGGCTTTGATCCACATAGCACTTTGTACTTTCCAAAGTCAATTGAAGTAGAAAAATACGCAGTTTATACATTTGTTTCTGGATTTGTCCTTTTTTTCGCGTAGTGGCTCCACACATTTACTAATGGTCTGTTACTACCTGCTTGTCATATTAGCGATAAAAACTTCAATAACTATTTAGCTATGTTGCTGTTTGGTTGTGGCTTATTTATTTCCTAAATACTCCACAACCTTTTATCACCAAAAATCCAAATTACCAGGAATCCATGTTGTCTCCATTAAATCAACAAATGCATTTTTATCAACTTAACAGGCGCTTATCAGAGTATCAAAAGTGGACGTCCAACGTCCTTTTTTGGATGACATTGTCAACTATCCACTTTCCACTGGACAGCATTACCTCTAGTATCCAACTTTTCATGTCCACCATGTTAGTGGACGGACAAAGTGGGCAATGTCCACTGTCCATTGATTCACTGGCGCTTATATTTTATGACGGTTTAGATGAAAGTTATTAAATTGTGCAAACTTTGACGGTTATCTTAAAACTTGATTGCATAGTTCTAAATTAATTTCTCCTATGTGCTGACAGTGCACTGCATGCATTCATTTGGTACTTCACATAACGAGGTTAGATATAACCTAATACACAAAACGTATATCAGGCTGAATGAACAGTGTTGTCAGAGATAAAAGCAAGCTCACTCCATATTCCGGGGCTACGGATTAAAAAATATAGTAGCAATGCGCTCAATAAAAATGAATCCTGAATAAGACCTACAGTTTCATTGGATATGCGCGGTCATTGTGCATGCATAAAATATGCGTAAGCATATGTGATTGAGAAAAATATATTATGCGCATAAACAGCATACAAACGTATGCAAAGAATACGCGCAAAAATTGAAGGTATTTTGTCCACTCAATATATATCTAATCAATGCATTTCCTACGCATATTACAAACTGCAAAAAAAACATCTGCTTTTTATTAACGAATTTGCTTTGCTATATGAATACAATTTGCTTTGACACATAGTGGAAGCACCTGAACGTTTACATGACCACTGCCTAAAGACAAGTGACCGGTTCCTAATGAACGAAGGTCCTTCTCCGTTTCTTTGGTGCTGGTTAAATATATTTTTCCGGTTCTCGGGCTGACGAAAGGCAGCTGGCTAACCATTGATTGAAGGTACCTCAGCATTTAGTTTGGCGCTGGTAGAAGAAACTGCCTGAAAACCTAATAAACCAACCCGAAAAACACCGGATTTAATTCCTTAATTCTTTGATAATTGTAATCAAACTTGTTATTTGCATTACCGACACCAGTTAATTCAGCTATATTTCATTTTCAAATGTCTGTGCTTTATGGAACAAATGGTATGTCAAGTACAAAGGATGCTGCACTCGTTATCCTCTATTGTTTACCTAGCTCCAGGTTTACCTAACACGCAATTTGGTTTATGCATTGACAATGCGTTGTGTATGTGGCAGAGTCAGAATGCTACTGAAAATTTAAAAAATCTATTCTGCGCATAAAACATGCGTGGTTACATTAATTTTCCTACAAAGCATTTTACGCGCATATTCCATGAATCCATCATTTTATAGTTATTGATTACGCGCAAATTATTCCTTTAAAATCAGCTCAATAAATGGCAGCGTTGTTGCGACACGGTATCAATTTTAAATCAGAGCGTTGTAAATTTAATAAGCGCATATACGATTGCTATAATCTAATATTGCAACCAGCAACGTGAGTTATGCAAAGTTGAAAAAATACTTTGTAGAATTGTAATTGGCGCAATTCAGCGGAATTAAAAAAGCTGCATAAAAGTGATACTGCTAAAACTTTGAAGTAATATATGCCGGTATAGAACGGATATAATTAGAAATGCAATCGTTCGTTAAGCAATGTTTAGTATTAGGTTGGCACTAATAACGCAACAAACAGCATTTTTTAGTTTTGAATTGAGAATTAAACAGCATTTTAACAAACTCATTTTTCCAGACTGCACAATTTTAAAAAAAAAGTACTCGCACAACTACACATATGGGTTATTCTTTAATTTGGAAGTATTTGGAAAGGTTGGTTTCTGACATCTGAATATTTTTATTGAATATGAATATTGATATTTTTATCTTTTTTAATGAATATTACCTTTTGTGGTATTGTCACCACACACCACCACACACAGTTTAAGGACATCACAAATGTCTACTTGGTGGAACAAATACGTTGCCAATAATTTGCGACAGACAACAATTGGGGCAAACTATGATGTATGTACTGAATAAAATACTAAAGCGATACATAACGAGTCTTATTTGCAGTAATTACGTCTCAAAATGTTATAATTTCTTAAATAACAACAAATGGGGTAGAGTTCAAGGTCAAGGTGCAGCCAAAGAAATACTTCTTTGAATGCATTCGTGACGGAGAAGCTCACCAGTTTCAAAGAAAAAACACATTAGACTACTTGAGTACTTGTTTTGTCGAGTCGGAAACATAAATGCATTCCGGCAAACGTACCTTACCTAGTCCAATAAACAGAACATGATGAGTTCTAAAGTCCTGCTGGTTCTAATTCCAATGAATTTGGATCCAAATCAAACGAATATTTGTTCAATTATGATAAATATTTAAAATATGAAATAAATTAATTATACATTTTTGATCTGATTTATTACACCAGCAAGCGTTAAACTAAAAGTTAAATTCCTGTAATATTCGTAAGAAAACATAGCACCATCTACCTGTTGTTACATAGCAAATCACATAACTCATTATCTTTTTATTGTTTTGAAATAATCTCAAGGTAGTCAACTTAGTCTTAAAATTTATTTTTAAATCACTGGTTATGTCCTGATGCATTATTAACTTGCGACTTTAGAAGCAAGTTATTAGTTTTGTCCTGTCCTTCTGTCTGTCCGTAGATGCTCTAGAAGCAGCATCTTTCATTTTTTCAAAATTTCTTTTTGCAAAATGTTTAGAGGCATCTTTGCTCGGACAAACTCGAAGATGGGCACTAAAGGTCAACTCTAAGGTCAAAGGTCACGACGATTTCAAATTTTTTACAAGTGGCATACAGCATACAGCACATGATTTTAGGTCAGTTTTTGACCAAATTAACGAATCTGATATTTAATTTTTCAAAATTCGAAATTTTAAGGCCGTTAGAGCAGTTTCTATATTTGAAAGGCTCCAGAAGCAGCATGTTTAAAGATTTTTGGAAAATTCTTTTTGCAAACACTTTGCAAGCATCATAATTCAAACTTATCTGAAAATGAGTCCAAACGCCAAAAGGTCAACTCTAAGTTCAAAGGTCACGACGATTTCAAATTTTTTACAAGTGGCTTACAGCATGCGGCACATGGTTTTAGGTCAGTTTTTAATCAAATTAACGATTCTGATGTTATTTTATCAAAGTGCATAACCGTTTGACCGTTAAAGTCGAAAAAGTTCAATCAAGAGATCAAGCATTTTAAAGCTACACGGCATATGGGGTATCAAAAGAAGCAGAATTTCTAGACAAATGAAAATTTGTTAGCAGAATTTCAACATTGTAATTCCGGCTACACATTTTGATCACAATGGTCGCAAGTTTCCTATATTTTTCCTGTTTACAGGTTTATTTAAAATTACAAAGTTCCACTCTACAAAGCCATGTGTACTAAGTGTTGTTTATGGGTCATAAAAAACGTTATACGTATTACTATGTGCTGGTGGTATTACAGAAAAAACAATACAACATGACTTAATAATTTTTTGCAAATTTTAATCATATCCATTAAAATCAAGTAATCATTCAGCCAAACATTAATAACATGTTTGTTTAACCAAACTATATACTAAATGTTATATTTTTTGTACATGAAAGGTTTAAATTGTCACTGGTACTTCAGAAGTTATGCTAAATGCAAACTTATGACCATAAATTACTATTAAAAACGTTTATCAATACATCATGTTAGACTCCTCAGAAGAAATGCCATAGCAGCCACATCTTTCAAAGATGAACCAATTGGGGGTCTCTCTAAGCAATGTCAAAGCTAAAGGTAACAGAATCATAGTCAAAAGATTCATCCCAAACATACTCTGAATAAACCGAAAATGGTATTTGTTTTCAAGTTGAAACCGAGACCTCAGAATCTAGACATAGTTCATAATTAATTTATATAGCTTTAGTAACTTTTGAAATTTTATAATTTCGAACGTTTTGTGAACCTGCATATCAGAATCCATTTTTTCTTTCACCAGAGCAAGCTTAGCGGTTTCCAACTCAAACATTTTTGCTTGGTTTCTTTTTTCTAATTTTTGATTTTCCAACTCCCGCGTTTCCCGTTCAACTTTGGCAAGTTCCAATTCTTTCGCTTTTTCTAAATACATACATACAATATAGAAAACTTAAGTGTACATGGGCAAACAGACGTCATTTTGTCATATATGTGTAATACATCTTTAGACTGCTTTTGCAGGTTTTGTGAAAATTTCATTTTCACAAATAATTTTAAACTACAATTTGCTTACTTCCTATTCTTTCTTTTCGTTGTTAGCTCGCTGCTTCAGCAGGAGAGCTTATTAGGGAGTATTGTGTCCGTGTGTCCGTCTACTTTATTTTGTATACCAGGGTATTAGGATTTAAACCAGGGTAAATGGGCTCTAAATCTAGCTAATGGGCCCTTTACCCAGCTAAATGAGCTTGAAACGAAGCCTAAAGAGCCCTAAAACTTTATTCTTGAAAACTAAGTTGTTGTATTATATGTAACGGCTTCTAGAATTGATACCAGCGGGCGTTTTAATTGTCTTACCATTGACTGGTTAGGATATCGGTGTCCGTTTGTCCATGTGTCCGTCCACTTTATTTTTAGAGCTTCAAACCAGGCTAACTGAGTTTTAAACTAAGCTAAATAGGGTATAAACCAGCTAAGCGCGGTCTACCCAAGCTAAGCTAAATTGGGTCCATACCAGCTAAATGGGATCTACCAGCTACATGGCGTCTACAACAGGCGAAATGGGTCTAAACAGCGTAAATTGGGTCCTAACAAAGCTAACTGGGGTCTAAAAAAGCTAAACGGGGTCTAAACCAGGCTGACGGACTTTCAGCACGAACGAACGACGACTCTCAGTTTGCAATTCCTTATATAGCCAGAATTCTTCTCCTTTTGACCCCAGCCAATCACAGACATTTTACAATTTATATTAATTAGTAATCTTAGCAACTAACACTTAATCCTAGGTAAACGTAACGGCGACGAACATCACGGACAGGCAAACCCATCCATGCATAAATGCACTAAAACTATCAATATGTTTATATCCATATGTTTCCCATATGCTATACAGTACTAAAGATATGGATATGTTGGTATCAATATGTTCGCCCCCACTAACACACAACAATCAATTAAGCTTTTTTTAACAACTTTGGCTATTTTGACTATGTTTTGGTGAAATGACTCCGCCATTTAATATTTTGAGTTTTTGTAAAACCCATAATTAAAGTTAATTGCCATGTTAATTGCTACCCTAATTATCTCGTTTCATTTAGATTAGAGTGCTAGAAAATTTTTCATTGTAAATCGAATCTGCTAAACAAGCTCTATCATATCTAGCACTTTGGGAGGATGCAAGATAATTAGGGTAACAATTAACATGGCAATTAACTTTAATTAAAGTTTTTGCAAAACATTGAAGTTTCAAATCGTAGAACTAAGTCGCCAAAAATATTCAAATAACCAAAGTTATCAAAAACTTGGTAATTGTTAAAATATTCTGCTAACTTACGTTTCATAATTAAATTTAAAATGCTCATAACTTGGCAACGCCTTAACTAATATTAAAAATTCTTTTTAGTTTCAAGTCAGGAAGTAATTTACTTCCACCCCAGTGAAGTCATTTGGTTCTCTATTAATATCGCAAATATCCCACTTGACGTGACTTTCGCCTTAGTTTTTAAATCTACAAGTTATGAATTTTTACTCAAACAAAGATTTGTCTAAAAACTATTGCATTAGAACGCACATTATAGCACAAAATATGCAACATCTGGTAATTTTCTGAGAGCTTTTCTTTATTTTGGTTTGGAAATCAGGAATTGTTAACGCACAATAACCGCCAAGAAACTCAATAATCGGCACAGAGAGTGCCAAAACTCACTTTGGGTATTCTTTACATGTACTTCTTTTGAATTCCGTGTTTAATTTCCATATATAAAACACCAGACTTTTTGTACCTGATTTAATGTGGCTCCACATGTTTGCAGGTAGATTTTGAAAGCACTCTGAATTTAAAACTTCCATAGCGGACGGTCGGATATATTGATCGTAAGCTACCATTCTGGACACCAAGTTGCAAAACTCTGTTTTTAGAGACCTATCTTCAAGAATAGGCTGATTTTTCTGAATTCTGTATTGTCTTTCATAACATTGTCCAAACGGATGGGTTCCATATGTTGAGACATAGTAGAAAATGCATCCAAGTGAAAAAATATCCGACGATGTTTTCTAGAAACATAATTGAAATTTGATTGAAGATAAGTTACTCGTCGTCAAACTTATTAATTTGTTATAATAATATCTAAAACTACTATTTTGGCGTTTTGTATTAATCCTTGGCTCATAAGGTATACTTCTGGGGCCATCCAGTCGTGTGATCCACCAAATACCGACCCAACCGTTACACTGCTTGATTCCGCAGAAATTTTCTGAGACAATCCAAAATCTGAAAGCTTAATTTCATACTCCTGATTCAACAAAATGTTGGTTGGCTTTAAGTCACGATGTAAAACATTGTGTTTGTGAAGATGGGCCAAGCCCTCTGTGCACTTTTGTAAAACCTCCGGAACTTTTCCATTCAGTTTCCCTAGTTTCACTGCTTCCTGTAGATTTATGACACACAGCTCTAAAGCAATATACACATAGTCTAAAGTCTGTTCCGTGAAAAAATATCGCACTACATTTTTGTGATAGTCTAGCTCGATTAGAAACTTTATTTCTTGTTCAGCTTTATGAAGGTCATCCTCGTCGCGGCTTAAAACTTTTACTGCAACATTTCTGTTATCAAAGCTGCCTTCATAAACTTTTGTTCCGTTGCTGCCTTTCCCAAGAAGTTTGTCTTTATTGTACTTAATCAATCCGTATTCGCGAATGTTGGGTTTTTGTAAAATATTTAGTGCTCCGGTCTGGCTGGTGGATTTGAGAGCTCTTAATAGAACATCAAACGAACCTATTCTTGTTTGGATGATTTTATAAAAACGAAAGGATTGATCTGTGGAAAGCCGCCCAAAACTGTCCTACAAAATTTAAAAAATTGTACCGGTAAATATTTTTCACCTCATACAAGGCAATGGGAAATCAGTTGACAAAATAAGTTTTGGTTAGAATTATTGTTTTGAGTACCAAAATTTCTATATCAGCTGGTCCTAGAATTTTAGCAGATGTGAAATAGGAAACAAACTCGGTGTAACATTTGGTATGTTTGATTAATTCAACCATGTTTTTCTCTATTAATTCTATCTGGACGTTTTGCATGGCTAAACTAGTATGCAGAAACGACCAGCGGTAATCCTTCAGAAAATGCAATTTGAGTATGGATATATGCTTTTGGCAAAAGCTCAGAAATCTGCAAAAATGATTTACAACACTTTCACATTGCATTTGTGAACGCACACTTTCACGGTATAACAACATTTCACTACATACTTTTAATAAATTCTTTCCCGTCAAAAGCAAAGCTTCCAAAATTAATGCAGGTCTTCATGACTTTGATTTGGAAATGTTTTACTCAAGTATATCAATACCAGTGTAGGTGCTTCACTGCTTGTTGGCAGGGTTGATAGTTCTTTGGAGTTAAATTGAAGTAAAATAAATTCTAAAGTAGTACTATACAATATTTCTGAAAAGATGTATGTGTGTGTCCATATTGAAGGTGGTGTTTTTAGAAACTGCGAAAAAGCACGGCTTATCATTAGGAATCTGCAGATTCTGACACCCCACCATGATAAGCAGTGCAAATGTATTGAGTGCTCGTGATAAGAACTAACCAACAAAATAAGAGCTTTGCTTCAAAAGTCCGACTCTAAAATGTCTCATGTATGCAAATTTTCCTGAGTCTTAAAATGACCGTTAAAAACAGCATCTTATTCATGGAACGCATGCAAGTTTTAAAGACTTGCCATGCATATTATTTTCAAAACACGCCTTTTTATATTTTATTGCAGCACATACATTATACAATGTATTTTTTTGGTCATTTCTGGTGACCACATTTTGAAGCAAAGATGTCTTCAGGACCATCGCGGTGTTTTGAGAGTTTGGAAATTTTTCCTATAGTCTTTTGTAACATAAAAAAACATATTGTTGCATTAGTCTTATGTGCTTGAACTTACAATAATTGCTTTAATTGATTTTAAGTGAATATCAATTACTCAGGATTGCAACGTGAATTATCTACTGATTAACCTGTTTGCTGTCACGGAATCATTCAACTTCTAGAAACGTTTATGATAATGTGCGACGTTAATAAATTGCTGAAT
Source organism: Entomobrya proxima (assembly GCA_029691765.1). Lineage (NCBI taxonomy): Eukaryota > Metazoa > Arthropoda > Collembola > Entomobryomorpha > Entomobryidae > Entomobrya > Entomobrya proxima. The sequence continues at coordinate 48,697,908 of CM056169.1, forward strand.
TGCTTGTTCAAAAAGTGACGACGTACGTTCAGTAGTGTTCTTGTAAGTTTAAAAAACAATAACGGTTCTACCCATTGATATTCCCTTTTAGATAGTAATGTTGCATTTGTGTAATGTTTTGAGATGCTGTTGTCAGCAGTCGAGGATACTCGTTCTGCTGTCATGCAAAACAATATTGATATGGCATAGTAGAAGTGATTGATGTTGATGCATATTATGGCCTTGATCAAACAAATTTGCACAGGGTCAATCAGGTCAATCGTCTCAATGGTTTGCCCGAAATCTTTGAACGTGTCAGATTTAATATACTCAATCATATTTCCAAACGACACGTGTAACAAATTCTTCATGTTTTGAAGGGCATTGACTGGGATCTCCTTTAGCAAGTTGTCTTTTAGGCTTAGCACTTGGAGTCGTTCTGTTTTCAAATCAACTGTAGGGAATGTGTTCGTTTCGTATCGGTTTGCCCCATGGTTAGAGGTCTTTGTGTGCAGGATTGCTGCGATAGTTTGAGATATTCCCATGTTTGGCTTGTAGAATGAGAAATGAGAACAAAGGTTGGAGGAATGGTTTAGTTCCTCTGCAGAGCTCACCGAAGCCAGAAGCAGAAGTTGGGAGTTGGGTCTGGTTTATTGGCATCATGTGAGTTGGCATAAGGCATAATGGGGAACTCATGGGATATCGGTGTTAGCAGTATAACCTGGGGATTGGAGGTACTTCAGGAGGGAAGGGACCTTACAACTCTACACTTGGCGAATCCTGCGAGCTGCTACTTCCGTATTTTCGTAAGTTTCCGAGATTTCCAAGTCTCTTCCGGTAATAAGGTACGTGTGAGCGTGTACAAAATAATTGATCATGATAAAAGTGTGTGCATTCCCAACAAACATTTTATCGTCTAAGTAACGTCGTTTCGACGTCTCGAAAAACCCGTCGATTTGACGCTTAAATGGATCACTTCGTGGTGTTAAAACAATATCTACATCAAGATACATATTAAGCGTCTAAAAATCGACGTCAAAACGATAGCCATTGATGTGGTATCGAATTAGTGTCACAAAATGTTTGTTTCTAGATACTGAATAGACGACGTTTTGATAACTACTATTATGTATCAACTAGGCGTCTAATTTTAGTTGCTAAAAGTGCTGCAAAAAATTAATTAAGAAAAAGTCATATTCATTGATTTAATTAAGCTGGTAACTGTGCCGGTCAGTTACTTGCATTTATTGACGACTCGTACTTTATTAGTTGACGTACACAACGGCACAAATTGCAAAAAACTGACTGAACCAGCAAAGAGTCGTTTTGTGTTGCACCGTCTACCTATTCAACACTTCCAAAATGGGAATGTCCGGCAAGTTCCTATACTAACTATAAATTCCGTGGTCGTCAGTTATTAAGTTCAATGTAACTTCTTAAGAATTTTTTCTACTTAAAACATCTAACTACACAATTTTTAAACTTGACTGTAGCTGTGGAAAATAAATGAAACACACAAGTTCCAGAGCAATAAAATCTAGCAAGCCCGAAATGAATAATGAAAGTCATCTGGGCGAAGTTGTTGATGAAAATAATGAGATTGACGTATTTTCGATGATATAAAGACGCATATTCGATGCCACGGGTTTAAAACGTTACGTTAGTCCAACTATCTAATTTTAGATAAATTTTAGTTGTCTTTTAGACACAACATTACCGTCGCTTGAATCCTAACTAATTCAAACACACATATTGTTCGAAGCTCAGAACAAGATGCTAAACTGTAACTTTAAAGCGCTACTACTAAAATGACGACAAGAGACAAGTTTCACTTTTAACAGACTTTATTGACAGACAAATTTAGTTTACTATTGGCAAACGTACAGCAAGACTGACACTGACCGTTGGGAGCGCACTCTTTTATACCCCGAATTTTCCCCATTTTCCTTCCCAACCAATCACCGTTCAGTCCTAATTACAATTAACTAATTTCCTTAGCAATTAACATAATACTGCACGTAAACGTAACGTTGCAGTCTCACATAACCCCAACTACCGTAAGCTCCCATGCTTGTCACTCGCGAGTGACAATATGCAATATATTATGGTCTTCCCAAAATTACTCTCAACTTCGACCATTTTCTATAACACTATACATATGCATTTACAGAGCTATTTTTACATACATTTTACTACTATAATAGAATACCCGACTCTTACGCACTACAACACATATTATGTATCAATTAAGCACCTAATTTTAGACGCTACTAGTGAACATAATATAGATTCCACCGGGATGTCGATTTGTCGTCTAGAAATTGATGGAGCATTTCCATCGATTTTTAGATACAACTTAGACGTCATTATAGTGTCTTAAAATTAGCTTCTAGTATCATCTAATTATAGACACCTTTTAAATGCCAATTAGATAACAATTTTGGACGAATGAAAATAAAAATATAAAACTAGACACCAAATGTTTGTTGGGTTATATTGTGTGTGTAAAAAGGGAGTGAGTCCGATTTTAGTTGTGATTTTATTTTTGTTTTAAGGGATTCTCAGATCCCGTTCAGTTCAGAAACATATTATTACTTGTGAGATTTGACGATAATTTTTTTTTAAAACGAGTATTTCATTTTAACCGTGCCGTACATCAATTAGAAGAAGAAATTTACGTGATTGATCAGATTTTGGTACTGAAAAATGTTTTAAAGCTGGTAAATTGATTGTAAAATGGATTCGAGTGAATTAAATTACTGATATTTAACCTAACTTTTGACATTAAATCTGAAATATTCTAAAGCAAGCTAAGATCAGAAACATGGCATGTGAGCGGTTGTTCTGCTCGGTTTGTGAAGGTAGCTTCTAGTCCACTTATTAGGTTAATTGTGTTGGATTATGATGATGGTGAGGTGGTGATGGCTAAGCTAGTATGGTCCCACTGGATTGGGTGATGTGGAGAATACGATGAAATGATCAGTGTCAAACAGTTAAAAACAATGTTAAAAAGGCGAGGACGATCAATGATGATGCTTGGGTAACAAACAGTAACGAAGGCTGCCTTGGACTTCTCAAATGCGCCACCGGAGGTGGTGAATGAAATGTACTGAACACAGAGCAGGTTAAGTTCAAATACTGAAGAAAAACTTGGTTTATTTTACAAGGCAAAAAATGATAAACTGACGCCGCAGCAAAAGGTAAAGTCGACGAGTCAAGTTGCAAGAGAGAAGTGAAGAGAAAATGTCAAACACTAGACCAAGAAAACTTCAGTAGACCCAAGCTTCCAGAATAATCTTTGACGAAAATAGGTCGCACGTAAGCGGAAAATTACAGATAAAAATGACAATGAACTTTACAAAAGGTACTTGGCATTGAATTGATTTTAGCACAAGAGTCAAAAAATACATTGGTAAGAACATGTAAAAAATACACTAGTCAGATACATAAAAAACGAGAATGAGTCGGTACATAAAATAACATGTGATCATTTCATGAGGAATAAGCGGTGTGAGAGCTCCCCATCGCTGGCAGGCTGGCTTTAATTGGTAGACGTAGCAGTAGAGGCTGCTGGACAGACTGAGCTGCGGCTGGCTACTGGCAGGCGGTGAGACCTCTTGATGCTGGCTAGTAGTAGTGCAGGCGGTGAGACCGCCTGTGACAATGTTACATTAACTCATATTGAAACGTACGTTTCAACATCCTGCCCGACCGTTGCTGGATAAGCAAAAAATATACTACATACAAAATTACAATGGCAACGAATTTTAACAGAAAAATGAATGAAAAATTAAAAGAACTCTTAGCAATCACGGCCAATGGAAGTCGCCGGAAATGGTACCAGCAGGCTCGTACCGTAGCTGCTTCCCCCAATGTTGCACGCGCAAAGTCCACACTACATCGACCTTTCTAGGGCCAACGCAACATGACTTGGATGCTTGGAAGGGGCAGCTATATCCGGACTACGACCACCAAGGACTTTCTAAGAGACATGAAACAAATTAAAACATCTAGATTACAGTTTGTAAATGGAATTGGACTTGTTAAAAAAAGAAAGAATCGATTGGTAGAAGTGATAACTTGACAACGGGCCGGGAGGTTTCACCATCTTGAGTGCGTAGAGTGGCTACCCTGACGTGGCCATCAGTTCCGGGGTGAACTGCTAAAACTCTGCCAAGTTTCCATTTAAGCGGGGGAAGTCTGTCTTCTTTTATGACGACAAGTTGGCCAACCTTGAGATCTGGGTTGACCTTCATCCACTTCGGGCGGTTCTGTAGACGAGTGAAGTATTCGAGTGACCATCGTTTCCAGAAGAGCTGTCTTCTCTGCTGGATGAGCTGCCAGCGTTGCAAGTGGCTTTCCTTTGTGGCGGTGTGGTCTGCTTCTGGCGATGATGTGAGCGGTGCACCAATGAGAAAGTGAGCTGGCGTTATCACCTCCAGGTCGGTTGGATCTGCTGATGCTGGGATGAGAGGCCGAGAGTTGAGTATTCCTTCAATCTGGGTGACGAGCGTGAGTAGTTCCTCGTATGTGAGGATAGTTGATCCCATGACTCTGATGAGGTGGTGCTTAATTGACTTGACACCAGCCTCCCAAAGTCCCCCAAAATGTGGAGCCCCAGGTGGGTTGAAGTGCCACTGAATTCCTTGGTCGGCACACTGGTTCTGGATCTCGGAATTCCTAGACACAACAAAAAACTCACGAAGGGCTTTATCAGCCCCTTTAAAGTTAGTACCACAATCACTAAAGATGTCAGACGGGTTACCGCGGCGGGATGTAAAACGTCGTAACGCATTAAGGAAGCAATCGGTCGATAGGCTGGTTGCCACTTCGATGTGTATTGCCTTCGTGGTTAAACAGACGAAAACTGCGAGCCACGCTTTGAGGGTGGCCTTAGAGCGTACCATAGGCTTGATGCTGAATGGGCTGGCGTAGTCAATCCCGACCTTCGAGAACGGACGCGACGGGTTGACACGGTGAGTAGGGAGGTCTGCCATGACTTGACTCATCAAGTTGGCACGGTGACGGGAACAAAGTACACACTTCCTGATGATTGCCTTAACTGCGTTAAGACCGTCGCTTATCCAAAACTGCTGCTGAAGTACGGTTAGTGTTGCAGAGGCGGTAGTGTGAAAGTACCGCTTGTGAATGTCCATGATGAGGTTTTCTGTGATCTGATGGCTTCGTTGTAGAAGCAAAGGATGCTGGCGGTCGTAGGAGATGGCTGCCCTGCTTAGTCTCCCACCAACACGCATGAGGCCGTCGTTGGCTGTTGCTGAATCACGCTTGCATGCAATCATATCATATTCAGGCAGGTGGTCGTGTAAAGCGTCTGCTGACAGGAATGGCTTCAGTCCTTTCAGCTTGCTGTTGTCGGGGAGTCCTTCCCCTTTGGACATAACCTTCCGTTCCTTGGAAAAGTAGGCTTTCTGTAAAGAGAGAGCAATAAAATTGCGAGACATGGTTAGTTCATCAACTGATAGTGGGCCTTTGAAACGCTGGGCTGCAGGTTGAAGGCAGTTATGACAAAACCGATGCACGAATGCCATAACTCGACGGAGGCGGTAGAAACTTGAGAATTTCGTCAGACAGTTGGATGGGCTGCACGTGATGAGTGGCTGCTTTTGCTTCTGCTTCAAGCTGCAGGATGTCATGTTCAAGTAGCTGGATGCTGCAGGCGGTCACACCGCTTGCAGTGATGGCGGTGTCACCTCTTTCCCTTCTGGCGGTCTCACCGCCGGTAGTACAGTTCTTCCAAAAGTCCGCTGATCCGTTTAACCACAACGGGTGATTGAGGAGCTCATCCCCTGAGATTCCTCTTGATGCACAGTCGGCTGGGTTGCTGATTCCGGGAATGTGAAACCACTTGGCGGTTGGTGCGTTCCGCTGAATCTGGTGGATGCGGTTTCGCACATACGGCTTCCATCGGGACGGCTGTGACGTGACCCAGTGGAGGGCTATTGTTGAGTCGGTGAAAGCATTCACTTCGTCAAAGTGGAGATGAAGTGACTCCATAGTCGCTTTTAGGAGCTCGGAGAGGAGGACACATCCGTTGAGCTCGAGTCTGGGTAAAGTGGCTGGGTTGACGGATGCCACACGAGTTCGGCTGGTTAACAGTCGACAGGTAGGTGGATGCCCGTTGTACTCACATGCGATGTAAGCTACGGCACTGATTGCCTTGTTGCTTGCGTCACTGCAGCCAATCAGATACGTCTTGATTGGGGATGCAGGTATGATGCACCTGGGAATTGTTATCTTCTCAATATCCTGGAGAGAATCTCGAATTCGGCTCCATTCGTGCTGTAAACTTGCCGGTAAGGGGTCATCCCAACCGAACTTTCCTTTCCACAGCTCCTGCATAAAGAGCTTACACACAATGATGACTGGAGCTAGCCAGCCTAATGGATCATAAACCTCTGCAATTTGGCTTAAAATGTTTCTTTTGGTATTTTTACCTGACATGTCTGGTGGTAACGAGAGGCGGAAGGAGTAGCAATCCTTGATTGGGTCCCAAAAGATTCCCAAAGTCTTGATGGTTGCGTCATGCTGTAGTTCAATAAGAGAGCTGGTCTCTCTTAGATGCTCAGGAATGATCTGAAGTAGTTCCTGGCTGTTGGTGGTCCACTTTTGGAGTTCCATCCCACCAGACATGCACAGGTTGATAAGCTGAGTAACTGTTTCATTTGCCTCCTCTAATGTTGCACAGGAGGAGGCGGCGTCATCCACGTAGAAGTTGTTTAAGACGACTTTGGCGGCCAGCGGGAAGCGGTGTTGCTCATCCTTCGCCAGTTGCCGTAGGCATTTCACGGCTATGTAGTGTGCTGGTCCAGTACCATAGGTGACTGTCAGCAGCCTGTATTCTTTGATTGGTTGTGAGGGGTCATCCCTCCATAAAATGCGTTGATAATCAGTGTCCTCAAAGGCAACACCAATATTCCGGAACATCTTGGCGATATCAGCGGTGAAGGCAATAGGATGCAGGCGAAATCGAAGCATGATTTCCCAGATTGAGTCTTAAAGTTGGGGGCCCACCATCAAGCAGTCGTTGAGTGATGTGCCGTTTGAAGTAGATGCGCAAGCGTCAAACACAACCCGGAGCTTGGTTGTGGTGCTTGACTCTTTGAAGACGGCGTGATGGAATATGTAGTAGACATTCTTGGGTGGTACGCCTCCTGGCGGTACCACCGCCATGTGGCCCAGAGCTTTATACTCGTTCATGAAGTCCTTGTAGGCTTGCCATTGTTGCTGCAACTGACGTAATTTGTTAGCATCAGTAATATTTTTGGGGTTGTTGTACTTACTCTCGACGCTCAAGAAACGTCGAACTGCCATTTGCCTGGATAGGCCCAATTCCATAGGGGGTTGTTTGAACGGAAGTTTAACTGTAAAACGTCCTGTAGCATCTCGAGAGTGGGTGGCAGCAAAGTGGGCTTCGCATGCTGCTTCTTCGGGGGAGTAACATGTTGCACTTTCTGGTTCTTCTTGCTCAAAGAACCGGCGTAGGTTGAAATCCAGGTCGGCGGTGGATACATGAAATGAGGCGGTTGTTGCCGCTGCTGAGTGGTTGGGGCCTGCCACCAACCATCCTAATGTTGACTTTATCCCAAACGGCTGCCCTTCGAAGCCTTTAATCCGACCATCCTCTAGAATATCCCAAGCGTGGTCGGTTCCCAGCAGAATTTCTACTTCGTCAGGATTGTCGAATTCTGGGTCGGCTAATTGTAGTCCCTGCAGGTGGGGCCAATCTTTTCTTGCAAGGTAAATGGAGGGTATGTTTCCGCTAATCTTGTCCACCACTAAGGCTATTGCTGTTTGGACTACAGAGTTATCACACCAAGACTAGACTTGAATTTGATTATTTGATATTGGAACTAGAGATTTGTGAGTTACTTGCGTTATGGTTATTGACTTTGAAAAAATGTATGGAATTATGCCACACGTGCAAACAAGGTTATTTTACTTTTGAAAACTAGTTCTGTGAAGAAAAAAATGTAAATGTTTGAAAATTTGAATTTAAAAAGCGTTAAGAATGAAAATTATAGCAAGGTTAGAGCTCTGAAAGATATGATGCCACCACCAGCTTCAGTAGAAAATAAAAGTTTAAGATTTTTAGACATTTATCATCGGCAATTACTTCTGTTTCGACTATTTTTGGACCAATCAGTATAGAAATGAAAAATGTGTGCTTTGTTATTTGAAAAGACTGAAAGAAAGAGAAAATTTGAATGAAAGAAATTTTGTTTCGTACTTTGAAGAGATATTTTGAATATTATGTTTTTACGGACTAGACTAAATATTCAAATTACTTATTTATTGACAAGTTCCTACAGGAACAGAAACTTAACGTGAATTGCGTTGACTAAATTTTTAAAAAAACTATTGACTCGATGTGTCAAAAGAAATGACGGAATAGTCTCATATTACTGAGTGATGGCAATGTAAAATACAGACAGAAGATTATCAAGTCTTATAGAAACTGCGGTTGACGAGATTGATCACCTCGATAGCCCAGCAAAGTGTTGTATGCCAGTAATTTCGTTAATTTTTATGAAGACATAGTAGAGTTAAATCTTAAAAAACATAAAGAGGAAAGAAAAAGTAAGAAAAAATCGGTTTAAAATGAGGTAGTAGCGTATCTAAAGCTTTGGAAGATGGCCACTTCTTGCGTTGCAGAGTTGACTAAATCGAAATGAAGGTTTTGATTTTGATGGGAAAATAGATGAGATGAATTGAACATAAAATGGAAATGAGATTAAATTTGTGTTTAAAATAGAAGCATTTTTGTTGAACGTAATAAAATATATCCACGATAGTTTTGAAATCTGATATTTTGATTTAAAACAAAGTATTGAATTCTGACATATTGATTTGAAAGAATGTTTTGAAATCTGATATTTTGAGTTGAATGTAAGGGGGGGTTGCGGATGGAATTTGGATTTTTAACATGGGAGTGTATTACCGCTTAGCATTGGAGGTATTGCGCCAGGTAGTGATGATGATGATGGGTAAAGGGTCTATGTACAGGAGTGTATACCCTATACTATGATGGGTATTGTAGACTATGATGATGATGATGTAAGGCTTATGCGGAAAAGGGTCTTCATGTGAGCGAAGCCCAAAAATATGCTAATCCGGAAAATGGAAATTTAATGCAAAAGGGTTTGCAGAGTATGCAGAGTAAATGCGACTTATACAAAAAGGATCATTTTTCTTTGAGTAAGATTTATGCAGAGTAAAAAATTTCAACTTTTACAAAAGAAAGGATTATTTTTTAAAGGTAAAAAAGGTAAGATTTATGCATAATTTCTTTCATACAAATATACAAACTTACACGCATATTTACATACAAAAACTTATTCTAGCCGAATACGCTTTCGTGCATTGGCAATCTCTCCCACCTTCTTTAAGTGAAAATCGTGATTGATACGATCGTACTCACACATGTTGTCCCGGATTCCATGCACGTAAGGCTCAAACATGTCCCTGCAAATGCCTTGATCCCTATCATCCAAAGCGATATCTTCACGATACCCATACCGTCCATATCCACGATGATGGCTTCTCTGGTAATTCCCCCATGATCGCCAAGATTCTCGGTTATCAAAAACTTTGACTGGACAGTAAACCCCTATTTGTCGTAGTCTGGGATTTCAGCTGGCATATTAAAATGCCCATCATAATACCCAGGTATACGACAGGTAGGGTCAAACCGTTCCCACTCCATGCTTCGGCGAAGGTTGTAATATACTTGAGTGGACTCGAGTAATGTTTCCTTACTCAAAGCCAAACTAAAGTTGTTTGGGAAGACGTCATGTCCGAAGATGAAAAGATCAGTGGCTGTGGGTATATGTCTCTTCATCCTACGAACGGTGTGGTTGCATCCGTGATACAGGTACTCTGAAAACAGCCATGCAGCATAGAGGGAAGTACCTTGAATAATCCTGAAAAGAAAAAGAAAAGAAAAGAGGAGATTAAGTATCGGGTTTATGCACATTACATACACATTTCTAAAGCTTGAGTACTTACGGGAGTCTTAGCTGAACTTTTTGTATACGGTTTGCCCGATCCTCATCCGTGCTTGTATCATGTTGTACTACACGGACATGGAACCCATGTTCGCGAAGAAAGGCTACGATTTTGTTGGTATACAAGTTACGCACGGTGTTTCTGTTGTCTATCTGATGACGCATGTTGTGTCCAAATATGGTGGCTCCCTTTTGGATACTTCCATCGTCACGCGTCAGAGCTCTTGTAATAATCAGGTTGCAGTTGCAGTCGCCTTGGTCTGGAAATGATAACTCCACATAAAGAAGTACCCTGTGCGGATCTTGTTGACTCCATCGTCTGCCAATGCGAGGAAGGGGTACTCAGGACAAGGTGTAGTTTCTGGATGATTACAGCGAGAGTTCATTATGAAATGTCGACTTCCATCCATCCCTTCGTGCCGCTCAGCATCCGTTCTCAGCAGTTTCCTTGGAGGCTCATAGAATTCCATATATGGTCGATCGTACATCAGTCCGGCAATAATTTCACATTTTCGGTTCAACTTCTTGCAGTTATCCGAACATTTGTGACCCATTGGATGGTTGGCAGTTATCTCCGGAGCAATGGTAGATTTGAGGCGAATGCGGGCAGCTCGATTGTTGCGGACAGCGTTGTAAATGTTGTCCTCAATTTCCATGTCGGACACGGGGAGATAACCAGCTTCCATCTTGCAGCTTGTCGATTGGAACAGTTTCAAACTTCTTCAAAGAACTTCTTTCTTGTAGTCAAGTAGACGAGTGAATGATGTCCACTTCCAAAAATTCTTGGGGTTTATATACGCAGTCAGAAATGGGACGGACGTAAACGTATATCTACATTCAGTATGCACAGAGACTCAAGAAATATCAAGGTACGTGACTTTTTTATTTTTTATCAACCCTTCTAAAAATGCATAAAGGATGAAAGTATCCAAACTGAAAAAAATGTGAATAAAAATATTTTCTTCCGCGGAAGGGTTATTGATTTACTTAATTCCCATTGTGCATTTATGCATTTTCAGAGAAAAATAAGTCCAACCTTCGACCGTCCGAGTATTTTTAAAGACGGTAGGTACCTAAAGAACATTTTTTTTATACATTAAGTTTTTTACCAAGTTAAAAAGTTGAAAGTCAGAGACCATTCAAGTTTTGACTGTTGATTCGCTCAGTTCACTCTCTAGTTCTCAGCTGTCGACTCTTACTCAAAACGTGTGTGTGTGTGTGTTAGGTGTTGGCATATGGTAGTGTGTATACCTATACCACACTAATATATCATCGTGTGTAATAAGACTTAAACTTTAAAATCAAAGTTCCAAAATTTCGTGAAAAATTCTAAAAAATCTCAATTTTTTCAGTTTTTTTCAAAAATCTTTACAAAAAACAATAAAAAAATATTTCAAACAAGTTGTATCAGGTTTTTACCTAGTTAGAAAAATGTCTGGACACTCATCCAACTCTGTTTCGGGTGGTAACACCTCAAACCTAGAAGCTTCGGTTCCAAATGTCAATTTGAATTTTCAAAATCAAATATCTCAGGAACCGTTAGTCCAATCGTCTTCAGACCGCGAAACTCCTGTTCTCCATAACGGTAAGTACCCAAAAACACCATAAAATTGAATAATTCGATGTTTTCATGAAAATATTCTAAAATTTCATGAATCGGTACGTGTGTGATATTAAATCTTTAAAACAGCGTAAATGCAACTTTTGTGGCATGTCAAACTTTGCTAGTGCCGGTAGGCTACTTGATCATATAAGACAGGAGCATAACATAGCATATAGAAATTTCATAAATACTTATCAACAAGGAGAGGGGGTAGACCTTAGTGGGCTACCAGAGTTTGATATTCGTCAGGTTGGTGCATCTACAGATGGTTTAGTTGTTATGTACAGGCTTGATACAGAGGCTGTACAAGGCGAACATAATGAGCAGTTGGTAATATGGTCTGACTTTCTAGAATTCATAAAAACCATACGTAGGTCTTTGCATGAGAAGCTTGCTGCTTTGTTAAAGTCGCCTTTAAAGCTAAACGGTCAGACATTCCATCAATTCCGCATACAATTCCAGCAAGGAAGCTTGTACGAAAAAGATGATACAGAACAACATTTTGGTATTACCACACCCATGATGCTCATAAGAACAGAAAGCGACATTCATGATGTTCTTACATTGTTCACTTCATATTGTATACAGAGGCACGACGAGCATTGTCAAAATGGTTCAGGGTGGGCACATAAAGAGGTGAAAGATTTTCGATTTACCATATATCGTAGTAAGCCCATTACAGGAAGCGATGCAGCTAATCTATTTGAACTTCCACCCAAAATACTTAAAAAGAGACTGTCGTTACTACAGGTTAAAGATCCTAAGGGGCAATCAAACAAGTGCTTTGCACACAGTGTTATAGCATACTTTGAACGCATGAAAGCTCGGGTCGATCGGAGATTTGAGTTATTAGAAGAGAAGAAGGAAAATGAAAATAAAAAACCCAAAAAATCCAAAAAATCTTCAAAGGTTAAAGTAATTAGCATTGAAGAGCAAGAGAAACAAGAGAAGAAAGAGGGTAAACATCACACTAAAAATAGGTTGCAAACGTTGACCACGGCTTCAGCTTATAAAAAGCTTATTGAAGACGCAACAGGGCCAAACGGTTTAACATATACGCGTGAACAATTGTTTTTTGAAGAAGATGCTTTGTTTCATGAAATGCCCGCTAGCATAACTATAGATTTCTCAGGCATAAGCTTTCCAATGGCAATGCAGGACATGAAAAAATTTCAACGTCAAAACCCAAACATTGGGCTTTGCGTATTAGGGTATGATGATCAGGATGATTATGAAAAAAGGGAAAGGCTTAAGCCAAAGCAGAAGGTTCATATTACCCCGGGTGAAGAAGCACCAACATCAGTTCAACTTACTGAACAAGATGATGATGATGAAGTTGATGATGATGTTGAGGAATTTGATAGTGAGGGTGAGATTATTCCAAAAACACCTCCACCACCACCACCAAAACATGGGTTTAAAATATACAAAAAACGACAAATAGAGTTAAGAAAAAGGGTTCATCCTATGTATGTTACTCCATACAAAACAGACTTTATGATTGACATTTTATACATATTCCGTGATGATTACGGGCATTTTGTGCATATAAAGGATATGTGTAAGCTGATTGGTAATGGCAAGGATGCTCAGGATGTATGCAGGTTCTGCTTGCATTTTAAAGATAAAAAGAATATTGCTGAGCATGTAGAAAATTGTAGTGCTATAGGGAAATGTAAAACGTACATGCCAAAGGATGATTTGAGGTTTAAAGATTATCAAAGAACTCTTCCAAGCGCATACACATATTTCCTAGACTTTGAATGCATTCTAGAAAAAACAAATGAGAAAAAGAATGAAAACTTGACCATAGAAAGTAAGCATACTCCGTCAGGTTACACCTGGACATGTTTAGACTGGGAAAATAATATAGTAGATAAAGCGATTTGGCGTAGGGAGCCTGGTGTTGAGGGGAAGGATGTGGATGTAGGTACGCATTGTCTGAGTTCATTGTTATCGCATGCTGAACGTTTAAAACAGCAAGTAGAAATTTACAATCAAACTGCGCAGCATACAATGACTTTTCAGTCTGAGGCTGAGCGTGAACGCATAGAATCGATGGTTAACAATCCAGACTATGACTTTAGCAAAGAAAACTGTTGTCTCTGTCATAAGCCGCTTAAAGACTTAAAGTATGCAGATTTTGCTGAAGAAAAGGAAACTGAAAAGGGTAAAAAAGAAAAAGTTAATCACATAGTGAAACATCATATGCATTTACCTCCATACCCATTCATTGGACTTGCACATTCTTCACCCAACAATACTACGGCTAGAGTACGCAAAACGTTTTCAGTCTTTTGTCATAATTGGACTTCATACGATAGTCATATTATCCTAATGGCAGGAGAGAATGAGGATTTAGTTCAAGATATGCAGATGATAGGCTCATCAACTGAAAAAGTTACTGCTGCTTAAGTTTGTTGATTCCATAAGCTTCTTTGGTGGGGCATCTCTTGATGCTACAGTACGAAGTTTAGGTGATGAGGACTTTGATCTTTTTAAGCAAGAGTTGAAAACGTATTGTGCAGAACGAAGTAAGGAATTAAACGACAGAGGAGAAGAAGGGATATCATACACTGATGAACTCTTTAAAAACATGAAAGACAAAGGCGCATATCCATACACATACATGGATTCATTTGCTAGGTTTGAAGAAACATCATTAACTCCAAAATCAGAATTTTATAATGATTTGGGGGAATGCGGGTATGGCAAGCCATGAAAATTAAAAACTTGGGTGAATGGCATGATTTGTATTGTTTCATCGATACCCTTCTTCTCACAGTATGCTTTGCTAAACTTCGTAAAGTCATGTTGGCATCATTTAACTTGTGTGTTACGCATTACTTGTCCCTGCCTGCATTCACATTAGACGCATGTTTAAAATATACAAGGGCAAACATTGAGCTTGTAAAAGATGTAGACGTGTACATGTTTTTGGAGGCTGCTGTATTGGGCGGCTTATGCACCTTAGGTGATGTTAAAGTGGCATCAGCTAACAATGAATTTTGCCCCGAGTATGATCCTTCTAAACCCAAGTCTTGGCTTATGTACATGGACAAAAATAACCTTTATGCAAGTGGCATGTTATCACACTTACCAGTAGGAGAATACAGGTTTTTAAACGATAAACAAGTATTGGCACGAAAAAAGGATCCGAATGCATGGGTTAACAGAATGGGTGATACGGATAATTATGGTGAAATATGGGATGTGACTTTGTTTTATCCAAAAGAAAAGCATGACTATTTTAATGCATACCCGCCTGCACCAAGCAAGCGGGGCGTTATGACAAGTGAGGTATCATTTCATCAAAAAAGTTTGCACCATTTTTTAATGTTGGGTGAAACATCCTGGAAGTGTGAGAAAATGGTTGCATGCTTGAGAACAAAAAGAGTAAAATGTCATTACAGAGCATTAAAATTATGGGTGGAATTGGGTGTGGTAATCACCGATGTGCATAAAGTTCTTCGATTTAAACAAGCTGCATGGATGGCGGATTATATAAACTTTAACTCTGCTGAACGTGCAAAGGCTAAAAGTAAGGTAGAAATCAACCTTAGGAAGTTTTTGAACAATTCATTGTATGGCAAGCAAATACAAAATGCAAGGAGAAGGGTTAACATGGTACTCATTAATAATACCGTAAAGCGGATTAGGTATTGTAAGAAGCCTTCTGTAAAGCATGTGCATCAACTGTCTGAAAAGCTTACACTTTTGGTAATGGAAAAGACATCAGTCACATTGAATAGTAATATGGGTAGTGGTATAACCATCTTAGAAGTAGCTAGGAAATACATGTATACATTTTGGTACAAGTTTGTAAAGACAAACTATCCTTCAGCTAACCTATTGTACTCTGATACAGACTCGCATGTGATTAAGTTTGAGGTAGAAAATATATATGACGAAATGAAAAAGCATTCAGAAGAGTTCGACATGTCTGATTACGATCCTAAGCATGCTATTTGGGGTATCTATGATCCTAAAAACAAAAAGGTGGTCAACAAAATGAAGGATGAAATATCCAATGGTGTGCTTACAAAGTTTTGTGCAATAAAGTCAAAGTTGTATGCATATGAGTATGTAAAGGTAGATGACAATGGCCAGATTATTTTTCACTCGGTAGAAAAGAAGGCCAAGGGTGTACCAAAAGTAGCAAATACGAAGACAAAGTTTGGAGAGTATGTAGACTGCATTGAAAAGTTTAGTACAAAGCAAGCTCATTTTAAAACGATTCGTAGCTACAAGCATCATTTGCATACAATTAAGCAAACCAAACATGTTTGACAATAAGAGTTTTGAAATCAACCCATCAGAGTCATTAGCATTAGGGCATTGGAAAATTAAAGCTGATCTTAATAAGTACTATTCTTATGATTGGGTTGACTTAGGTTCCATCTTTAAGAGGAAGAAAGAGGCACAAATGTTTCGCCGCATGTGTGCAAGGGACTTTGCTATTGAAGAGACGCATTAGCCGCATAGGCGGCTTGAAATGATTGACCCACCAAAATCAATGATGTGTTGTACTGTTACACTGAATACCAACCAAAGTTGTTTGGCGACTTGAAGCAAAAGATACACAACATCCAGTTTCACCAGGGATTACCAGAAAAAGTAGCAGACGAAAATAACAGACACCGGCTTGTTATTCTTGATGATTTGATGACCGAGATGAGCAAAAGCAAGGATGGAGTGGAATTGTTTGTGAGAGGAAGCCATCATAGGAATGTTAGCGTGCTATTTCTTGTACAAAATTTCTTTTTTAAAAACCTGCGTACACTTACAATGAACTCAAAGTACATTGTACTCATGAAAAATGTAAGAGAAAATGGGTATGCTTCAGTTCTTGGACGACAAATGAACTGTGGTAAACGTAATGATACTTTAGAGTATGCATGGAAAGATATTATGACTAAAAAGTATGGATACTTGGTTATAGATTATGATCAAATGCAAAATGATAAATGTCGATTTAGAAGTAGTATTTTTCCTGAAGAAATGATTGTATACATGTCTTGATTTTTTTATATAAAATAAAAATTTATTTAACTATAAATCATTCAAAACTTTTACAATTCCTGTCATTATTTTTCCAGTCATTTCTGGATTACTATTCATCAAAGCCGCCAAAAACTTTGGAAACTTTGAAACTGAAAAGGTTTCTTTCTTCCAAGTTTTTAAATTCTTGTCATATTTTTCAATCAGCATAAAACTATCGTTTGAAAAGCTATTTCCCAATAGCTCGCATTTCAAAAGTCCTGGGGCAACTTGGTCCTTGTCATCCTCACCATTGCGTTTTCTTGAAGGCTCATCCATCCCTTCAAAGTCCAGTTTGCGCTTGCAGCTGGCTTCCATCATGTTTGCATATGAAGCAGGCTTCCCTCGTAAAGGCGCGTTGGGTGCGTTGCCAAGTGGTTCAGGCTCACGTCGAGTCAGTGGGAATTCTGTAAAGGAAAGAGAAAAAAAATGAACTAATTAGGTTGATCGTGTTGCTGTTTGGGGTGCGTGTGCGCGTTACCCCTATGGATATGCCATATACCTATGCCCATAAGGCATACATACGGCTATGCCGTAGCCCTACGCCCCATAAGGGCGTATATATACACTATGTGTATAGGGACTATGCTTCGCATATAATATGCACTATGTGCATAGAGGGGTCCCCCGCCGCCGCCGCCGCAATGGAGTCGGTGTGAGAAAAAGGTGTGGGGAAATATGAGAAAAACTTACCAATCAAGTCACTAAAGTCCTCTTGCTGGGTTGTGGTGATCGAGGCTGAAGAGTTATGCAAATGGTTAGGGTTGCCGCAATCACATTCTGTCCTTGGTCTATTATCAAGCCTCTTGTTGAATGGTCCGGTCTGGAGCGTGTCCACCACGGTCCTGTCCTGGAGCATCTCGTTCCACCATCGATTTTCGTTGAAGGGGCCGTTGAAGGCTGTCTTGTCCTGTTCCATTTCGAATAGCCTGGAGTATGCTTGCAATTTCTTGGTTGATGGCGTTTTGATGTTGGACTTGGATGGTCAGAGTTGCCACTACAATGACAAGCGCAATGATGGTGATGATAAATAAAAAGAAACAAAGTACTACTGGCCCCTGTTCCTGGTCGACTTGCTCAATTTCATAAGCAGTTTCGAGTGAGTTGCTTAAAGAGCTAGAACCAGAGGGTGAAGTAGTAGTGGTGAAGGAGAGAGATTCCATGGCTGAATGATGGATGTTGAAAAATCGGTCCCAGTTTTTATACGAAAATGGTACAAGTACCCAAAGCCAAGTATTTGGTGAGAGTGTATTGTTAAAGTATAGCAAGGATATGAGAGGATGACTCGTGTTGCTCAAAAAGTATGTAAAGTACTGTAATATGCTGGTATATTATGGTAATATGCAAGTAATATATGATAATATGCAAGTATATTATGGGTAATATATGCTAATATGCAAGTATATTCGAAATACATGTAAAGTAAATGGAGGATTAAGTCAAAACGTTCAAAAAAAATTTTTTTTTGTTAAAAAAGTACAATAGTTTTTTATTTTTAACCCAAAAATAACTTGAAAAAAATTTTGCAACAAGAAAAATCAAGACAAAAAAAAATAATAATGGAAAAATACAAAAAGGTTTTTTAGTTTTCGTCAGTTTCATCATCCAACTTTTGCTTCTTAGCTAAAGCTTCTTCATCAATAACCAAACCATCCTCATCATCCCCTTCTTCTTCTATCCATGACCGCGTCCCATTATGTATCTAATCTGAGCTTGTAAAAACTTCGTCTCCTGATAAACCTCATCAAGATTGGTAGCATAAAATAAAACAATGTCTATCAACTCATCCATGACGTGGGGCAGACCCCACTCAAAAAATGAAAAAGACCCTGTCTTGTTTGCTGAAAGAGTATACTTTAAATACATTTTACCCTTGTACTCTTCCTTCTTATACCACACTTTTATGTTAGAACCAACATCTTGTAAGGGGATAGGCTTGTCCACCTTTACAGACAATGGTTTAACACTAAAGCAAAGATCCCGGAACTCCTTTATCTTCTTCAGATCCCTCCACAAAACGTCCGCCTTCTCGTAAAAGTCCATCTGGCTCAGGGACGGTTTATAGAAAATTGCAGGGTTGGTCCTGTAGCAGTTGGCAAACATCTTCCAGGTCGCCGAGATGTCGAGGGGGTTGTATTTTGGTATCCAACCGAGGCAGATATCGTTGTACTTCTCGTCAATGTCCACCGGCTCTTCATCCATCAGAAGGTTACAGATGAGCTCGCTATGGGGTGGTGAACGCAAAGCTTGCTCAATCACCATTTCCACGATTCTATCATTGTCGGTGATGCCTTTGAGACTGTCTTGAAAAGCTATGTTGGTCAGCTTGTGTGAGTGTACATAGTAGGATAGGGAAGCAGGAACACCATCTTCCATTTCAAAGCGTGGTGTCTTCCCAGCCGCCGCAATAACCTTTTCCATAAGATGATCTCTCGCAGCAGTGTTCCTTAGATAGCCATTCACAAACTTTTCAAACATTGAGTTGGCGGCGTCACCCATCTTGTGGTGACCACGTTGAGGGGTCCAAGGTAAACAATCATCCCCCAACACTGATGGTATAGCTAATTCACCATCTGTATTGAGAATCTTGACAACAGCATAAGCCAGGTCAGATCCGATCCAGCATGGATTGTGCTTACAGAGCGCAATCCTGGGAGTGGAATTTTTGGGCTAAAGTAAGCCGGACCGTAAGGAGCCAAAAAGTCCAAAGCTACGGGACGCCCCGCGTCAATGTCTTGAACGTAGGTGGCACATCCGCTGGAAGCATTCTGATAAACCAAGGATGCGTCATACACACAGTGAAAGAATGGACAGTCCAGAAATTCGGTGTGCGTGTCGTCTGGGATGGGGTCGGATACAATAGCTGACTCAGGATCAAAAGTCTCGATCCAAGCAAAGGCCCTTTTTGGGGGAGGGGGTACAGGAGAACGGCTGGTTGGAGAATCTGGGCTATCCGGAGCGTAGTCAATGATGGGTGGTGATGGAGGAGATGGAGGAGAAGATACTTCGTTGGCGGGAGTGGCTAGGTTGGCTTGAGTAGAGTCCATGTTGACGAGTTTTGGTGACGAGTTTGTCTTGAAAAAGACAGTTGGTTTTGAGCCTTGAGAAAGACTGTTTGATTTTCAAAGAGAAAATGAGTTGAATAAAGTTGAGTTGATGAGGAGAGCTGAGGAGAGCAAGTGATGATGGGTCTCGGTTTCGACTTGGGCTTTTATACCAGAGTTGGACAAGACTTTGTACATGAAGGATATGACTGCATGCACAAATGTTTTCGTTTGGTGCTCACACGAACAATACGTTTGCGCACTATTGTCCTGTAGGTTGTATGCATGCTACGTCTATAGCATGTAAAGGTGTTATTTGAACAAATGCTAAGTCGACCTTTTTTGGGTAAGGGACAAAGTATTTTTAAAAACTCAAACACCGCCATCCTGCTTTTTAGGTACTTGAACCAGTTCAAACTTGTACCAGCTTCCTTTTATAATCTCTCCTTCAAGGGACTTAAGTATACTTATATAAGTGGTCGGCTTTGTTCTCTTCACCTTGTGTACAACGTATGGAGTTTCCCCATAGTTTTGGGCATAACTTTTTTCAAAAATACCCTTCTTTCTCGGAATTAAAACCCAATCGTCTTCCTTGATCTGGTCCGAACTAGTATTTTCAAGTTTTTTAATCTTTTTAGAATAAATGTTTTGCCATACTTCGGACACCTTGTCCTCGGTAACTTCATTAGGTGTGCATTTGATTGTGGAATGGTAGCTGTTATTGTACTGACGTTCAAAGTCCTTTAGCTTGTGAATAAATCGTTTTGATTTTACATGAGTCAAGTACCGTGCCACCCTCTGTCCAAACGTTCTGTTGTACCTTTCGTTAATACAACATTTTGTAGATGAGGCAGTCACAAAATGCTTAATACCCAATGTATCAAAGTAAGCTCTGAGTTTGGAATTTACAAACTCCTTCCCGTCATCTGATTGAAATAGTTTACATGTGCGTTTGGTACGCGTAAATATTCTTTTAATGGATGCAAGAGTTTCATCAGCAGACTTTGTCTTCATCCCTTCCATCCATGCATTTCTTGAAAAATGGTCCATTACCACAAGTATATATTTTTTGTTATAGTTTGAACGTGGATGTTTTACTTCAATCAAATCAGCACCAAACTGATGGTTAATAGTAGGAACAGACACAAATCGTCGTGGAAAAATTTTCCTCAGAGGTTTGTGTAATACATTGGCAGGAATCTTCCTCAATGCAGCATCAATTTCTTTTGTTTTAAACTTCTTTCCTTCTTTAGACTTTTTTACCGTGGATGTGCTTGTAAAGGCACAACTAGGCCTTACGCCTGTGTAAAGTTTGGTTATTTTCTCCTCCATTGTGAAACAAGTACTGACTGGATTTGGCTGGTAGTGGGGATTATATATTTCATGTGCGTACACCAAACATTCATTTGAGATTTACCCTTTGACTTGAACGGACGTTCTTAGACATGTGTTTTTAATGCCTTTCAAAATGCCTTCTCGTCGCATGCAACAGAACAAAAGGATCTTACAATACTATTTAGAAGCAGATAAGCAGAGACGTCGTAACCTGATTGCAGGAGCTAGAAAGGATCAGATTGACTGTTTGTGTGAGGCTACGTTGAACGTATTAAACAAGAATATACCTGTGTCGCAGTCTGTTCGTGATCAACTAGCCAAGCACAAGAAACATTTGAATAAAATTGCTTTTCTAAAAGCACCAGCAAAAGTAAAAAAGAATATAATAATTCAAAAGATGGACGGATTTCTTCCTCTTATACCCTCCACAGTACTTCCACTGTTAGTGAACCTCGTTAGAAATGGTTAAAAAG
Source organism: Entomobrya proxima (assembly GCA_029691765.1). NCBI lineage: Eukaryota > Metazoa > Arthropoda > Collembola > Entomobryomorpha > Entomobryidae > Entomobrya > Entomobrya proxima. The sequence goes on from CM056169.1 coordinate 48,719,407, forward strand.
TTTAGGCTGATTCCTGAAAAGGAATATGAAAAATACCTAAAGTGGAAGGAACAAAATGAAAAGATTGACATACAAGTTGAATCGGAAGATAAAGAAGAGGAGGTCCCTGACGATATCAAAATTAAACTATTGCAAGATGCTCAACGAATCAAAAACTTTCAAAAGGAAAAGGCGGAGAAGTTAGCTAAGATGGGTGCAGCCAAGAAAGCAGCTGAGCTTCTTGCAAAACATACAAAGAGTGTGGAGACTCAGGCGTCCATATCATCCGATGAACGAGGTACTTCTCCAATGCCGATGGATGTTGATGACCCTCCTCTAAGAAGAGTCTCATCCTCATCATCAGCATCAACATCTGCAACTACCACTAGTACTAGTACTGCAAGCACAGAATCAACAGTATCACCATCTCCTTCCACACTTGCTCCAGATGCAAAAGAAAAAATGCAAAGGGTGGCGCGGTCTTGTTTTCAATCGGAATCTCACACCAAAACGGAGTTGTATTTATGGATAATGCCCTTGTACCAGGATCAAATTATGTGAGCTGCATTCAACAGTTATCAGATGCCAGATACAAACGGACGGATGCCACAATGAAGATTATCGAAAAGCTGCGTACCCTTAATCAAACATATGATGATATATTTCCAGATGCAATAGTTAATGTAATATCAAATTCCAACAATACATCTCGTACAGAGTCAAAAATGTCCAATCCAAACAAGCGTGTAAAATGGGATGAATATAAATGAATCAATAAATAAAATTCAACCAAAACCCAAAAGATAAATTGATTACGTTTTATAATTTTTTTATTAATCATGATCAAAATCAATATCATATTATACATATTACATTTTTATTATACGTCTTGGACGTTTGCGAACAACAGGCTTTAGATTCTTATGTAAAGAAGGTCTAAACATTATCATATTTTCAAATTTTTCTACTTGTTTGTCATTCTCATAGGGAGTATGACGTCTATACTTGGCATAAAACGTTGAAAAGGTAGAGCCACATGCTCTGCTATACAAAAAATATATTGCATGTTGTCCACACACACTAGAGTCTATGGACTGTAAGTCAAACTTGCATTGATTAACCGACAAGTTATGTCTGACAGCAAAGTCATTAAAATAATGTGGATAGGTATCGATGCTACGACCAAAACTGCAAAAAAATTCCATTGGTCTCCCCGGTCCTTCAATAAATATAGCCACCCAGTGTTCCCCAGGTTGCCCGGAAGGTTGATTGTTTACAACATAGCAGAAGGGGTAAGATGTAATCTTGGTGTTTTGAAGTACATCGCATGGAATGACATCGTACTGAATGGTTGGGTTGGCTCGTAGTAATATTTTGAGTACATCCTTCACTTGGGTGGTGTCCATTATTGCTTTTGAAACTGCTTAGAGTTTACTCTACGGTCACTATGAACGTATAGTTCAGTATCATAGTCAGCATAACACAATACCGTCAATGCTTCAGTGATTCCCCTTTTAAACTTAAGTCGTATATTGAGTCTTCCAAACTTGGGTAGTACAGCAGCATTCACAATATGGTTGATCTTGAATGCAAACAGTGCTTTACACTTTTGAAATTCATCCAAAGTTAGTCGCAAGCCCGAGTCACAGTTGGCAAGATTCAACACATCAAAAAGTCTGTCGTATGCCTTCAATGTACGAGTATCAGCAAAGTCCACCTCAATCAGGTGGGTAACGGTATCCTCGCTATGGCTTGTAATTTCAATCTGCGTGAGTCCGTGATCCTTAAACACAAAAGGGTTGGTCTTGTATGTACCATGTAGATTGGTTTGAGGGACAAGCACAACTACAACACGGTCAGGTAAATGGCCCTGGAACAGTGAGCTATTATTTTCTTCCTGTGTTCCAATCTGTAGATTGTAGGATTTTAATCGCATGTCGCGGTAGTCAAAATCAAAGGTTGTTCCTTTTAACCATTGCTCAAGTCGTGGGTTTGCAACAGTGTCTCTAAGAATGTGCTTTTGCACTTCAAAGTTGGCTTCCAAGCACTTTAACTGAAGTCCGTCTAGTGGGTTTGTGCCTCCACTGACAATACAAAAAGCATCAGGTGCTCGATTAAACGTTAACTTTATATCAGTTGAAGGAGGGATCAGCTTTGATTGTTGAAAAATGTCCAAGTGAGGGCGAGCGTTGAGTTCAAAAACTTGACTTTTATCGCACAAGTTGATACGAGCTACCCATCCTGCATCTTCAAAGTTTGACTCGTCACTGGTAGGAAACCAGCCGTCACTTCTGGCCTGGGATTTTTGAAAGTCTTTACCTGTGCACAAAATGGTTTCAAGAAAGGCACGGTAATGGTAGTAGTGGCTGTTTGCGTTAATTTCCGTTTCGTTGATTGTTACAACCACATTACTAAACATTGAGTGAAGGAGGTTATTGACAGGAGCATAAAATGTCTTTTTCTTGTCTGCTTCATGGGGTATATCATTCCCATTCTTATCCACAATTTTAAATCGCCCGTATAGTCTACTGTTGTGAAGATCGACAAAATGACGGTCATTCCCACCAATGTGAAAAGTTAGAGGAGCGCTTTTGTTTGTAACAGAGTGAACAGGATGGTACTTTTCCATAAAGGTAGACCTGTACGTGGTATCATAGCATTTTTGTACTCCGAGCTCAACGTCAGAGCTTGTACATTGGATTACTGTACCCCCCATTTTCTTAGTCAAACAATGTTACAAAGTCACTCTTTTTAAATGAATGCTTCTTCTTGGTCGTATACTTTTTTGCCTTTTTGGATTTTCTGAGGGAAGGTCTAGGCTTGCGTGCCTTTGATGTTTTCTTTTTACTAATCCTTCGTCTCTTAAATCCGTTTCCTTGTTGAGAAGCCATACCCAGTTTTCGTTTGTTGCTTAGTCGACAGCCGTTCCCGTTCTGGTCCAAGACTTGACGTACTACGTCTTTAAGTACCCCCTTCGCATTATCACGAACACTCTCAGTAAAGTTTGCTCCGTTTAGCATGTCAGAAGCAATATTTTTTGCTCCAGTTACTACGTGAGGTAAAACGTATTGTTTTGCTACTGGTAAAAGGGATCTGAAAAGTCCACTCAAAAATGAACCAAATCCATGTCCGTGTTGACGTTGTACAGTCGGACGGTACATTAAAAGTCCGGGCTTTAGTGAGCCACCAAACTGATTACTGATCACAAGTGCTCCTGCCATTTTATATTCTTCAAAATCGTTTTCTTCGGAAATGAAGTGTTGCCGTGAAAGTTCCTAGCGCAAGTGGAAGATAGTGGATTGGATCCAGACCCGAGTTACGTAACGACATGTAGTGATTGTGAGTAAATTCCTGAGTTGTTGTTGTATCTTCCGCTCCTTTGTAATCAGCAATACGCAAAAGTGGGGCCACTTGAGACCCAATAAATTGGTTTTCAATAGAGTCACAATAAATGTACATCTTTTGTTGACCGACACCAAAAAATGGACGATATGATCCTCTGTGTTCCATGTGCAATGAATCATCAGCAAATCTTAATGCTATATAGTGAGGTTCAACACTAAGTCCAAGAACAGCACAGATATTTTCACGAAACTGAAATCTACACCGCAAGTACTCTGGCTTGGTAATACGCAATGTTAGCTTGGTATTATCATCTCTCCATAACATTTGCAAAGGGGCAATGTCTCTATTTAACTGATCAAGTACCAAATTATTAGCATCGTTTGAAAGCCCTAATTGATAGTGTGTTTCAGTCATAGCTTCATCCTTTGGTAGTTCTTGGTCTACAAAATCCTTGTGTTGTACTATCTGTGTACAGATTGGGGTTTTTGAATGCATTTCAGGGAATAGTCTTTCTCTGTATCTATACTCATCTATACTTTGAACAACGCGAACAGTAAACAAAGTAGGAATGGTGGAAAATGACGACTTGTAATTTTCAAATCGTGTTAACGCATTTAATCCGGCTCCATTGAATAGAATATAGTTTGTCACTTTACCAAGATCCAAACTAAACACAACATTTTCAAGGTGATTATTTAAGAATACAGATTTGTCCTCTGGGTTATAAAAAGTCTGCATTCCAAACGGCTTTAACTTTGAGTTTAAAAGTGCAATAAACGAATCCATAGATTCTGGGACGTCCTTGTACAGAAACTCGAGTACGTTTTTTTCACCCTCAATACAGGCTCACGTTTTGCCAACACATAATCGATTCCGTATATATCCGCCTTAATTATTTCCGCTCCTTTAGTATCAAAATACTCTTTTTCATCACTCTTGCGCATGTAAAATGTTTCGGTACTGTGTAATATAACGTCAGACGATGGTTGAGTAGTGCAATAAGGTGTGGTGGAGGAGTGTGTAAGTTTTCTCTTCTCATGCTCCGATTCTTGCACATATATATCTGCTAGCACGGTACCCATTTTGAACGCTGGTGCATTGTACACATAGCTACATTGTACTAATGCAACCTCATAATATTCTGAGTCTATGTCAATTCCATTAATCTGATTCCGAAAATCAGATATTGTATTGTTGGGAAAGAATTCCGCAGAGGAATCACTGTGTAAATGCACGAAAAAGTTATCCATCTTGAGAATGATGTGTGGGATGGTATTGGGTGCAAAATCAAATTACGACTGAGTAGTATTCACCAGTATCATTCTGACTATATATACTTTTTTGCCATTTCGTCGTTACGCGACATCACTCCGGGAGTGCTCCTTTTTCGTACTCACTAATGTGAGATACGCACTCACTTTGTGAGTGGCACTCTGTGAGTGCTATATGTGTTTTTTTACCTTCGATTTTCCGGTACGTTAAAAAATGATGATCATGATGGTGTAAAGCTTATGCGGAAAAGGGTCTTCATGTGAGCGAAGCCCAAAAATATGCTAATCCGGAAAATGGGAATTTAATGCAAAAGGGTCACTAATCCAAAAGGGTCACTAATCCAAAAGGGTCGCTAAGTCAAAAGGGTTGACTGCAATACCCATAATAGTACAGGGTATACACTCCTGTACATAGACCCTTTACCCATCATCATCATCACTACCAGGCGCAATACCTCCAATGCTAAGCGGTAATACACTCTCATGTTAAAAATCCAAATTCCATCCGCAACCCCCCCTTACATTCTACTATTTTGGTTTAGAAAAAGTTTCGATTGCTATCAATTAACGTTTCGTGTAGAATCTGATGAATTGGAATTAAAGTTTACGTAGAGTCATGTGGTATTTGTCAGGGTCATAATTAGAAAAGAATTGAATGGTATTTTATGTGTCGCAGAGTCGGTATTTAGAGCATAAATGGATTTTACAAGTCCATTCTCGTTAAAAAAAGAAAAGAAGTAAACAGTTTTAAAAAGAATTCGACTATTGAATTGGTTTAATTTAAAGCAACGTCATATATTTTTAGGAGAAAGGTTAATTTTTTTCGTGAAAAAGAATTTTCTGGTAAAAAACGAGCTATATTTTTTCTTGTGAGACTATGCAAAGTAATTGAAAGAGTTGGTATTAATGAAAAGTAAACAGGTTCCTTGTTTTGTTATCCACTGAAAATTTTGATGAAGGCACAATTAAGCTTTAGAATTATTGCGTCATTCATGCCAAAACTAAAATTAACTACATGATTTTCATTTTAAATTCGAATTTAAAGTTGCAACAGTACTACGAATCTTTTTAAAAATAATTTTGCTTTGAGTAAACACTTCAATTTATAAATGCTAGTGATTTAAAAAGTTGAAGCAGAAAAATAGCGAAGAGAAATTTTTTCAGATTCAAGTACCTTTTAAAAAAACTAATAAGAAAATATTATGGATTCTCAGATCCAAATGTATGACTTATTACGAATTAAAACATAGATCGAGTAAACTTTGTAAACAAAGTTACATGTTTAGTTCTTGAAGAAATATTCTAGATTGAACCGTACAACGACATTGACGATTCTGTTTGGAAGCTACGGACTGGATTCGAGCCGGAGATATACTTAACTGGAGCTTGCAGCCTAGAAGCAGTGTCAATTTTGTGTCCATGCTGGGTACAAAAGGAGTACTAAAAAAAAGATAAAATATAAGTGAAAAATAGAAATTTAAAATACGTTTACAAGTCATAAACTATTATAAAATAAAATTTGCAGTCATTCAGAAACCGTAAAACTCATCATTTGTTCTTATTATTTATTTTTCCGTAGTTAATCCGGTAACATTTGCGATGAATCTGTCTATAACTAGATCTGAAAATACGGACTGACTTTTGGATCATTAGCTGAAAATGCAACAAAGTACAGGCGTTCTATCAACTCTTCTCAAGTGATAAGCTGCCGAGTCATCCAACAACAGATACAGCCGTAAAGTTAAGAAAACTAAAGATCCTTAAATTGATTTCTGTTGAGAAAGATAAAAAAATTATTAGCTTATCAGGGCTAACAATAGCGTATATTGAGTAATAAGACAGATTAAATTGTTGTAGTTAACGAAAACAGGCTTAATTTTAGAAAAATGGTATTATAAAGAGAATAGATGTTTTCGGGAGGTCGGTCAAGCCATACAAATTTATGACAATCATAATATCGAACCTTGAATTACATCAAATGCATTTCTATTTACAGAGACAATTTTGTTATGCGTCAATTTTAGGGAACGTAGAGAAGATAGATCCAAAAAAGTGTTTGGCTTCAAGTCAGTAATTTTGTTATTGTCCAGACGAAGTGTTTGTAGTTTGGACAAATTTGTGAATGTCTCAGTGGAGAGAAATGGTATGTCGTTGCTGGCCAGATTCAGGTACGTGAGCCAGAAAATAGAGTGACAATTTATAAAAAAATTGTACAATCATTACATGATCATTTTTTAAATTTAGGGTGCTTGTGAAATGTTGAATACTGTTTAGACCTGCAAAGGCATACTGACCGAATTCCAAAATTAGGTTGCTGGAAAGGTCCAGACGTGTCAGATTGACCAACTTTTCCAAAGCAAAACTTGGTATATCAGTTGCTGATTTGTGATCTGTAATTCAGCAAGAAATTTTAAGTACTTCACTGGTAAACGAACACTTGTTAATGCCCCATTTTTAGGTACTAAGGTTTCAAGTGGCATTTTTGACCTCCACCAAGATGGCGGTCTCATTTTTGCAAAGATTGGTAAATTGTGAAGCAGTTATATTCTCTAAAATTAACATTTTGGCAATGATTTTTCCAGTTCCTAAAGCACAAGCAGGGAATATGTTCATCTTGAGAATTATTTGCCCCAATAATAAATTGTGGAAACCAAAATTGTACCAAATTCAAAAATTTGTATAGCGTTTAGAACAGGCTCTAATGCAGCATAATCATAAGTGTGAAGTTGATTGTCATCCAGGCTGAGCAATCGTAACTTAGGTAGATGTAGAAAAGAAGCCTCCGCGAAATGTGTTATTCTGAATTTTTAAAACTGAATTATGTACATCACTTATCATTTTTGTATTATTTCAATGTACCTATTTCCTCGCAAATCAATAGTCTTTATCATCTGTCCAAAGTGCTTCAACGTGTGTGGATGCTTGTTATACGACCTCCAAATGCCACTATCGTTAATTTGGTCATATGTTGCAATGCATGAGCTGGAATTTTTGTTAGGTTGTTACGTTTTATATGCAGCTCCGTAAGAGTTTCTGGAGAAAAATTCAAAACTAATTGGAATTACAAATTATGATAGCAACAACATATAATATTTCTTGTTACCTTCAAGTCCAACAAAAGCGCCCGCGTGTACACTAGAAATTGTATTTCCTTTTAAGTGTTAAAACTGCAGTGATGTTAGCTCATAAAAGTTGTGTCTACTTAGTTTCGTTATATTGTTTGCTGACAGGTAAAGTTGTGTTAGTTTTGCCAACTTTTTAAGAGCCTGTAAAATGTGTGTAAGTTTATTTCCATAAAGATACAAATATCTAAGTCTAAAATATACAAGAAAAAACATACCTATTCACATACAATGAATACTTTACCTTTCATCAACACAATACTGAAAAAATATGAAACAATGGAATATAGCATGTTACAACATACTCACTAACAAGGTATGCTATTTGACTGTTAATCGTAATTGGAGATGCGATATATCACATCTTGTTCAGTTATTGCGTAGATTTCAAATCTAGTTTCAGTTTGGTGTAAAACACAAGTTTGGAATTTTAAACAATTAATTATTAATCGTAATTAACGTACAAATGAACCCAGGAGCATCCCTCATGTGATCCTCTCTCTACACACACAAAACAGTGCAGCGCTGCTTCGTGTGCTGTGATGTTGCTCTTCCGCAGTGTTTTTGTGTGTTGTGTGGGTAGAGAGTGGAGCACCGGGGGGATGCTGCTGGGGTCAAGCGCGCGTATTTGTACGTTCATTACGATTAATAATTAATTGTTTAAAATTCCAAACTTGCGTTTTACACCAAACTGAAACCTAATTTGGAATCTACGCAAAAAGCTGAACAAGATGTGATATATTGCATCTCCGATTGCGATTAACAGTCAAATAGCATACTTTGTAAGACCGGTAAAAGCATCATTGGGTAATTCGGAAATCTGATTTCGGGATAACCTAAGAAAGTTTAAAGATTTCAGACCAAAAAATCCATATTTTTCAGCTCGACAATTTTGTTGTCACCCAAGTCAAGGTTATATAAACCTGTCAAGTTTTTAATCGCATCCGTAGGTACATTGTTAATGTTATTACAGTTAAGGTTCAAATTATATAGACTGAAACGTATTTGAGATAAAATGTAAATTAACATTTGTTTTTACCTTTTATCGGATGATTACTATTAAATAAAAATTTTGAAAACGTACTTGCTATAGCCATCGAATGCATTTTGTTCAATATAAGATATGCAATATTGCCATAAATTAAGATTTTGTCAAAGCAGTTATGCCCAGAAATAAGAAATTCCAGAGAGTTGATAAATTTTGTTGTGAAACATGAAGTTCTATGAGGTTTTGTAGGCTTTGTATTGAGGACGGAAGTTCAGTCAATATGCCATTTTCTAACTTTAATCTCTGCAGTGATTTAATTCCGCCAAACGCCAGCTCCGGTAGTTTGGGAACATTAACATGTTTGAGTGTTAACTGCCACGTTTCCACTCCTGTAAATTGTAAATAATTTGTTTATATATAGATATGGATTAGCAAAAGTTTGCAGGCGGGGGGAATCGAACCCACTGTCTATCTGAAAGGCCCAGATCGTTATACCACTCTACTACGACTAATTATTATGACGCATTACTTATTACTAGAGCAGCTCGACAATGCTATTCTGGTTGACGAGTTGCCACACGTCCCTACTACCCCTTTTGCGGCGAAATTCGGAAGTAATTCGAAGATAGCTGTCTTTGTTTTACGCGTAGGTACTTATTTCTTAGAAAATGTCTTTGTCATTTTTTGGGAACTTCGCTGTGGCTATGTGGAGAGGCACGCGGTCTTGTTTAGCACTCCACCAGTTATGGATTAGCAAAAGTTTGCAGGCGGGGGGAATCGAACCCACCGTCTATCTGAACGGCACAGATCGTTATACCACTCTACTACGACTGCAACTTATGCTACTCTCAGTTTCAAAAGTGATCATGTCTCGCTGCGTGATTACCTAATTAATATGACGCATTACTTATTACTAGAGCAGCTCGACATTGCTATTCTGGTTGACGAGTTGCCACACGTCACTATATATATCAGTTTCTTGAGAAACGTTTCCAAAATATACAACTAGTACTTAAAACGATCAGTTTTTCTTACATTCAAAAACATAAACATCCAGTTTAGGCGGTCCAGTAAAGTTGAGCGAAACTTTTTGATATGTAGACTTATTGGATGACCAAAAACAATTAACAATTCTCTATGATTGCACACTGTCTACATTACGTACTATATTTATACGCTCCAAAGTACAATATTCCACCTCATGGCACGCCGGTAAATTATCTGAATTGTAAGCTACCTCAGTGTTAACTCTCAGTAAAATCATAGTAAAAACACCAAAAAAATTGTAAAATCCATTTTAGTAAATTTTGTCCTTTTGTTTGAGAGGTTCATATTGAATAAATTTTGAGCGGTTATCATTCAGCGTGGTTAACTAAATTGGTTTAAAAACGCAAAAAAGTTTAAACAAGCTGATTATTTAATCATTAGAGAAATAAGCCTGAGAATTTTTAACTTATAGCCAGTTTACAAGCTGTGGTGCTTATCAAAAGCATCTTACGCAACTGATTGAGTAAAAAACTGCGCATGTTTATCTGTTTGCTTTGACAAAACTGTTTACGTGAAATATATATAGCTTACTCATTTTTATGCAACAAGTATTCTGTGACGAATTTACGCTGGGATTGAGTTCAGCACATTTGACAGTGACAGGAGGTAGCTTGTCTCATTTTTAAAACGGGTTATGCATGTGTTTATTGGACTTTTCTGCTTACTAATGTACCAAGTTTGGCCTTGACAGTTGGTTCATCTCGTGATGACAAACAGGGTTCTTATATTGAATCAAAACGCAAGATTTTTTACGAGGAGCTATGATAGTTAAAAAAGTCAAAAACGGCATGCTCATACGAACTTATTTTGTCATTCAATCGGGTTTAGTAGGCTTGACCCCAGGTTCAGAAACTGGTGCTGCATAAACAACTGACAACACAGAATAGTTTATGTAAAACATGTATTCCAGACTAAAATATGTTGCAAAACGTGCTACGCGAGTATTTTGCTAGTATCGCAGCAGTACCAAAAAATTAAAAACTACTCTTTCAGTGTGACAGTCAAGGTTGCCAGTTCTTTTGTCAAATGATTCTGCGTGAGCTTCATATCGTTTTCTGGATACTATTACACGCGCAAATCAACATGATCACTTCAGTTCAGTCCAGAATCTTTTCTTGCCAGCATGGGTTTTTGGCAGCGCCTTGACACACACAAAAGTATACTTGGTTTTAGAATTTACAAAGTTTTCAGGTTTTATTGTTTTATTTCGCTTTTTTACTATTCACACTGGTTTGTATCCAAATTACTCGCTGTAATATATATCCTTGCAAAAAGAATTTAATTTTAGCAGTTGAGCTTTTTGGCATGATGGTGGTAGCATCGAAATCCGAGTTAAGTGCAGAACAATGCATTAGAAAAAGTTTTTGTAGCTTTGAATTTATAGATAAACAAGGTGAGCTTGGTTAAGTTGTTGGACGTATTGTTGTTTTATTCGGTGCCACCCATACACTAAATTGCGCTGAGATTCTCGAATTGAATGACACCTTCTCTTTTGAAATAACAAAGATATTGCTTGGAAAAACAGGCTGTTTAAGATTACAGGCCAGTACCTAAGCTAGAAATGGCCCGGCCGGGCAAAAGGTAAAAAAGTTCCAATATGAAGAAACTTACTACTAATGAGAAAGCAGTATTTTCGATTAAGGTTAATCAAACATATTTTACGCAAAAACACAAACAAACTTGTCTACGGCACTTAATTGAGTTTTTAATCTTATATATGTAAAGTATTAAAAATGCTATTTTTCAAAACCTTTTTTAACTTGATATTTAAATCGCTAACGATTGCACCAAAATAGGCTTTTGCAATTTTGCTTTCAACACCACACAATCGAAAGACGTTTCACGTCCTGTGCTTGACCGACGACATCGCGTTTTCAAAATTTCAGCTTGAAAATCACCGCTCGTTGGAACTCTTTCAAAATAACAAAAAATTAAAAACACACTTCTATGAGACCACGAATAAAATATTTCTTTGCTTAAGTATTCTCAATTACTTTATTGTGATACACAACTTGTCTTTGAAATCTGTGTGTAAAACTCTTTGTTGGCCTTTAAATTCTTTATTCCTTTAAATATTTTTAGTAATGACATATGATTAATGATTAATCATTTATTGCATTTCTATAAATATTTCCGTGTCGATTCCTGTTAAAAGCGTTTTGAAAACAAAAAAAAAATTATTTGATTTTTCGGAAATTTTTTTCCAGGGATATGCGATTTCGATTTGAGTATTGCTTTAAGCGCTTAGAAATCGGAAGATCGCGATTTCTGCATGCCTCAAAACTTCTTTTGTGTATTTCATTAACAACTGCATAAGCGGTAATTGTGCGGTCATAAGTGGTAATCTCTTACTAAAAATCGAATCTTATAAAGACGCTCTATCATATCTGCATTAAAAATCGTCTAGCACTCTGGGGGAAGCGAGATAATTAGAGTAACAATTAACATGGCAAAAAACGTTAATTAAAGATTTTTTTAAAATTTAAAGTTTTAATTAGTAAAACTAAGTTACCAAACATATTCAAGATAGCCAAAGTCAAACTTGTTAAAAGTGCTTAATTGTTAAAATACTTTGCTAATTGTCGTAACATAATTAAATTTAAAATGCACATAACTTGGCAACGACTTATCCAATATTGAAAATTCTTTTTTTATAAGTCAGCAAGTAATGTACTTTCACCCAAATAAAATCATTTGGTTCAGTTTAAAAATCAAATATGGACTGTCCCGCTTGACGTGACTCTCGCCAAGTTTGTTTGTGTTTTTGCGTAAAATGTGTTTGATTAACCTTAATTGGAAAATACTGCTTTCTCATTAGTAGTAAGCTTCTTCATATTGAAACTTTTTTACCTTTTGCCCGGGCCGGGCCATTTCTAGCTTAGGTACTGTTACAAATTAGGTGTTAACACAACTGAAATTGGTGGAATGTTGTGGTTGCTTCGTCTAGCCTTAATAGTTTCAGACTTGTCCCTTGGCCAAACTACCGCGTTTTTTGGAGCAGCTACAAATAAAATATTTAAAGTTCATTGGACGTACGCTTTTGGCATTTCATATGCACTTTATTTTATCTTCGTACAGCATTTTATTTTTTTCTTCTAGTGGTTTGTACAGCAAATTAACAGCAAATTGCACAACAAAAATGTAAACGGAACAATATATTTCGTTTCTGCTATGAGTGAACGAGATTTTACCTTTGTAATTTATGCTTGGATGACAGTTTTAAATGCAGACTATATTTGGGCATTTAGTAAAACATGTGATATTTATAGTTCAGCCAAAACAAGTCCTTTTAGTACCGTTGGTGGTTTTATTAGTAGCTTTTGCATTTGGCAACATTGGAATAGATATGAAGTGTCAGTGTTTTTACCAAATGACGAACACAGAAATTGCATTGATGGGATTGCAATTAGCAGTTTTGATAATCAATGGAATTTTTGTGTGCTACGCCTTGAGATCTTACTGCATACAACAGGAAGCTAGGACACCATTACTGAATGCCGACAGCGGAAATGAATTTAATTACAGGTAAATAAGTGCTATTGCAAAGATTTTGTCTTTATCCTCTTTTATCCTTTACAAGTGGTTGTTTAAATTTAAATTTTTGTTTTAAACGTCATTCCAGTTTGCAATTATTGAAGGAAACTGTCACTATTCTGGCGATTGTAACTATCAGTTTTCTGGACGAAATTTTGTCTGGATTATGCAGAGAGACAAACCATCAATGCACCCCAACTTTAATAATAATTATTGGGAAAATGGCAAATTACTTATCGCCTTTGGCTTGGTGCTTTGTGCTTTGGCAAGATGTACATTTGAGAGAGACTTTTTTGGATGCTTTTTGCCCAGATCGTCGGGTTTAAGGAAAACTGAAAGAGTGTTACCTTGAAAACAACAAAAAATTCAAAGTCCAAAAATTTTCTAAAATTGTGGTAAAAACATGTTAATCATGAGTGTTGTTTAAATGCTTGGCAATAGCCGCTTACAATTGTGGTAAAGTTTTTTGATGACGCTAGTATAAGATATTTAACAACTATACCATTTTCAACTTTAACGTGTGAGTTACCATGTTACTAATACATGTATAATAATTACTGCATCACAATTAATGATTCTATGAAATAATAACTATAATTTTTGCAAACTGGGTCTTTATGCTATAAATAAAATTTCTGCGATGCACTATTGCACTTGTTTTTATTAGTCCATCCAGTTACTGGTGAAGAACAGTAACAAATTCAATAAAATCTGATAACATTATTACAAATCCCCGCACACATATAAAGATTACTAAAGTATTTATTTCTGCATACAAATGCATAACCATGTAAGGGTCAAATAACCGCATGTGATAAGGTTGCAAATGTCAATATGCCAAGTGGTAGAATTTTGCACGACAGATAAGAGTGCGGTTGAAAATTTCTCAAGCCTATCTGTGTAAGCAATTTCAGCAGTCATTAGCATTTGCGTAACATTATGCAGTCTCTCATTCAGCAGTAGCAAACACAAAAATCATCCCATATATCACATTAGCATGCAAATTCGCGGAATTGTTATTCTGTGCTAAAACACATAATACAGGATGTAGATTCAAGGAAATAAATGGTTACTTCAGGTTGGTCAGCGCCGCGGTGGCACAGAGAGCTAAACATGCTCTCTGCGGCAACCACGCTCGGGTTCGATCCTCGCTGGGTACAATAAGTATGTGCTGTTTTCTGTAAATGTGGGATTTATTCTGTAAAAGTAAATGGGTCTTCGCTCTTTCATTGGGATTGTGCTACTTTGAGATTGTAGCTTAGTAAATTTTCAAACTTTACAACTCCATAATATTTCTCGTAAAAACAGCACTGTGTAAAAATTACTGGGAGAGTCTGCAAAATCCAGAATGTTGGATACGCGGCTGGGGTCCTCTCTAGAGCACTATAGAGGGGATTCCTTCCCAAATTACATACTTCAGGTTGTAAACACATTTGAAACTTTTTATTGCATTTTCGTGGTACTTACATTTACAGGTTATTAATCCTTGCCGTTTTTTATATTTTCAAACATTTTCAAACCAGGTCTTATCGGAACCTCATACAATCGAAATCATAGTATGATATATTTAGTACACAATGAGAATATTTAATAGCTCACTGCTTTTTTGACAAAACGAATGAATACAGTAAATGGACGAAAAGATAGAAGATTCTATTTTCTGCATGTACCACCGGGAGAAAGTTGGGATTCCTAACTTGAGAACATGCAAAACGCTTTTTCTGCCCTGCATCTACAGGGGTTTTGGTGTGTGCATAGCAAAGTTAGTTGGACAATACTAACCTAGATGGTAAAGGAATTAGTCCAAGAAACAATAGCAAACATTTCATGTTTTAATGAATTTAAATATTTTATGATTCTATATAAATATACAATTTGAAATCTTAATTAATCTGTAAAGTACTTCCTTTGAAAAAGAAGACCACCTTGAATTCGAAATGTTTTTTCTGTGAAAGAACATAAATACCATTTTACAAACTGACGGGGATGGTTTAAAAAAATTTAATTGTAATGGAAGCACGAAGAAGACTGATGGTGGATAATGAATTATGAGCATTTTTATCGTTCAAATAATCTTTTTTCAAGATTCTCGTGCATGTGAGGTACTACATATGTATTATAACGTTATTCTTGTGGCAGATGGTTTACATATATTGAGTCTTATCTGTTCAGATAGAGATAATACATTGCTTACTGCAATTTGTGACAATGATAAGTATACCTATATATACATGTCTACCTATAAATATACTATAAGGGGCGTATAATGTAACTTTTGGCTTAATCCGGGTTTAAGCTAATCCTGTCTAATCCAAAATATAATCCGAATTCCGTAAATTTCGGGCTAATACTGCGATTAAGATTAAGCGAGATTAAATTTAATCCGATTTTCAAAGGCAAGCGTAAACTGGCTTACGACCACTCCTGACCGGTCGTATGTTTTGGATTAACTTCAGTTTAAAGTGTCGTATTGCATAACTTGAGCTAATCTTGCTCGAATAATTTTTCTAGATTAACTTGAGTTTAAACCAAACTTACATTATTAGAATAATCCTAAACCGGGTTTAAACTCGACTTAAACCCAGAATTAAAGTTAGATTATACGCCCCTAAATGTTTTATTCACACCAAGCATTTCAAACTTGCGTGTATTTCAGACGAATACATTGTATGCGTTAGTACGAAAACAAATTTTTGGAATAAACTGTGTCTAGTTTAAAATTATGGCATCACTGATCTCCGTTTCATCTTTTCCTAATAACTCTTTTGGAATGTTTGTTTGGATTACTTTAGTTAAATGCGAATCCAATCAAAGACAACCGATTTCACAGCTCTATGGAATAAATGATTAAGTTAAAGTGAGTTTCGTCCATCCGGAGTCAGATACGTTAATTTGGTCACAGTTTGACTTATATTCATGTTTCTATGGCATACAAATCTTCTAATATTTGAAAGCGTCATAATCATTGTAGTAAATTTTGAAAACTGGTCTTCTTGGTGCAAGGGATCCGGGGACCTTGGTTTAAAATTCAATTTTAGTAATTTGATTTGGTTTTCAAGAAATCGCCTGGAAAAAAATGTTTCATTTAGGAAGGGAAGTAAAATAGGGGAAGGGGCCAAAACTGTAGGCATTTATGTGTTGCACAAAAGAACTCTGGATATTACATTATAGTATACAAAATACATTTATTTTAATTCTACAATTTATTTAGTAATTACTACATGCTCAAATGTACCTCACAATATATATAATTTTGTGTAATACACTTGTGCACCAACAACTGAATTTGTACGCAAATGCATACATGCTGCATGCATGCTGACGTCGAGACACTTGACTACAGTATTAAGTTTTTAAGTAAAACATAACAATTTTAATAAACTTCATTGTTTCAGCTACTGTGGTTGTATTAAAATCGAAATTATACTCCACAGGTTGCAATCTAAGGTGCTTCAATATTAAGATTATTGGTTTTTCCTCCCAAAGTCTGAAGGAAGTTTGTATTCTCTGCAATAACACAAATATTTCAAAAATTTAAACAGACTTACACTTTTAAGGCTTAAGCATGAATAAATTTAGAGTTTATAATAAACCTTACATGTTTTCTTCGTTGAATAGCCACCACATTAATTTGCGTGGAAGGTATGTGAAATAAAACCAGCCCGCATCGCGAAAAATGGAAACAAAATCAACTGCTATTGTATTTGCTTCAGAAATACTTGCTCGCGACCTTACCGGTGTCTCCACTGAAACTTCTGTTTGCCGCTGTTTTACCAACCTTCCCTCCAAGTAATCCTCCGTTGCTTTCTTAAGAGCCAAATATTTGTTTCCGTACTCTAGCAGAGAGTAATATGGATAAAGTTTTATGCTGCCGCGCAATTCAGTTGGCCTTTGCGTCACAGATTTTGACCAAGCTTTTAATATATCCTCTGTTATAGATTCAAACTGCAAATATTCTTGCGATTGACCACCTTCAAATCGCAGCAGTACTCCAGATACTCCTGCGTTTTTAAGCTCTTGAAGCTTCTGAACGGCATTAAAGTTAGCTCCTATGGAGCTCAAAATCTTGTATGCTGCGTTTACCGATGCCGAAAGTGTTGTGGCGGACGTTTGACGCATAGTAACGTCTGCAACTCTTGCGTCAAACTGCACAAAGCCACCAATTCCATGTTCATATATTATGTGAGTACCCCAGTCATCAAAGAACTTAGCAAAAATTTCGCTTGTAATTTCTGTAGGGTTAAAGAATATTTTATATTAGCTTATAATGCAATACCTTGGTTTGGAGTATCAATAGTTATGTTGAATTAAACAACCAGAAGATAAATTGGTTTTATTTATTAGTTGCCAATTACTTACCGGAAAACTCAGACGGTAAAGCCTCCAGCGTTTGCTTGAATTCTGCGTTATTAATATGATCTTTGATATCCTCCAAAGTAAATTTTGCTACTTGCAGTGCATAACAAAGTGAAAATTTGTCGGTTTTGAGCTGATTTTGATTTTCTAAAATCCATTTGGATTCCGCTGCTACGTCCACCACAAGCTTAACATTTGCTCCAATTCCGTACGTGTTTGCTTTGTGTTTTTCGTACTCGTGCTTGCTTACAAAACTCATTTGATGAAATGAGCTTATTGACTGTAAGTATGGTCTAATGCAGTTTGGAATCATAAACTTGGAGTCGGATATATTCACTTCCTGTAAGGGGTAGGTTGCATTTGCGCTGGAAAGTTTCAACAGGTTGGAGGGCTTTATTTCTTCAGTAACAGGGTCATACCCAAAGCCTAAGCTTTGGAATTGGTAAGCAGGAGTAATTTTTTGCATATCCTTTTCCAGTTTCTGAATTGCCAAGTCAGCCTCCCGAATTTCAGTTGCGGTTGGCGTAGCTACGTATGAAGTTACTTTAGCTTTCATTGACCTTTCGATACACTTGGGATTGAGGTAAGCAGACACAAGTAGCTTGCCGGTTTCATCCTGGTTCTTAGTAAATTGCTGCAAAATTGCTTGGATTACGTTGTGATGTGATAACGATCCATCTGGAAGTTTATAGTAGCCCTCCTCGGTTTTCTCTAGCTCATAGTCTTCGTCATCCCCATGATTTTCCACTGGAAGAATGTCCACTGGCATGTCCCCCAGAACATCGGATACAGCCCGTTTGACAACGTCTTTGAAGATGCTCCAATTCTTCTTGAATTTTGCTTCTCTAACTCCAATGCTGCATGCATGTGTGACCACAATAACCAGATTCGGTTTATTCATATCCAGAAGATTTTTTGCTTCCAATAGTAACTTCAGGGATTTTGATAGATCCGCATTTTTGCCTAGGATGCGATTATCTTTCCCATTGATTACAAATAGAATCATGTTTGGAAACACATTTGCGCTGGCTTCGGGTACAATCTGATTTAATTTCGTTCGGGGAGCAAGCATTGATGAATTTTTTAGAAAACTTTTTATTTTGGCCAAATTGTTTGCATCACCACCTTCTTCTGTGTCGCCATATCCGGGTACATCAACAAATGCAAGATTTCCTAGGACTGTGAAATTCTTGCAATCGGCTTTAATTTGTTTGGAAATAAGTACTGGATCTGAAGTTTCTGAGCGATATTCGTTTGTTTTGCAAAGATTCGAATCTTCAAAAATTGCATTTATAAGGGAGGATTTTCCTGCCCCTGAGCAGCCTGCAAGAACAACTAATGCTGTATCTGTTGGTCGACCATTTATCAAAGTGCTAAGTGACACAGGATCTACTATCGTCAAATCAATTTCTGATTGTTCACTGGATTCAGCTTGTGTGGAACTATTCAAAAGGTTTTTATAAATTTTGTCAGCCGTAGGTTGTAAAACAATATTGTGCTTCTTTTTGCGGTAAGGAAAGGCTGATGGAAGTGCCTGGAAAGATTTAGGCAGCAAACCAGCCATTTTTTGTATCACTGTTACGTCTGACGAATAGATCAGACAATTTCTAATTACAGTTTTCTTGAAAGCTTAGTTTACACTAATGTTCATGCCTAATGGGTGTATAAATTTATTTTGAGCGCTAAATTTTTTACTGCTTCATATTCCGGAGCCTACTGAAATTGAAAGTAGATTGGGTAAACATTTTACGGATACAAAAATCCACTTTACATTGCATTTGTGCCACGTCACCTTATCTGGGTTTGATTCACAGAGCACTTTGGACTTTCCAGAGTCAAGTGATGCAGAAAATGCGCAGTTCATACATTTGTTTGTGGATTTGTCCGTTTTTTCGTGCAGTGGCTCCACACATTCAACAATGTTCTGTTAATACCTGCTTGTCATGTTAGCGATAAAAACTTCGATAGTTATTTACCTTTGTTGCTGCCCGGTTGTTGTTTACGTAAAAAAAATATTCCGCTACTTTTTAGTAAGCAAAAATTCAGATTAAGAGGAAATCATCAAATCATGCTGTCTCCATTAACTCAACAAATACATTCTTATCAACTTAACAGGCGCTTATATTTTATGACGGGTTTGTAGATAGACTCCAAATCGTGCAAACCTAGCAAAACGTGACGGTTTTCTTAAAACTTGATGGCATAATTTTTGTTATTATATTATTACTTGCGCAATACATCTAGTAAAGTAAGTTTATCCCCTTGCACTGGCAGTATACGGCATGCATTCTTTTGGTATTTGACATAACGAGATTAGATATGATTAAATGTGCAAAACGTATATCAAGCTGAATGAACAAAGTATTATCTGAGATAAAAGCAAACTCACTCAATATTCCGGGTCTACTGATTTTTTAAAATATATAGCAGCAATGCGCTAATCAATATCAAATGCTGAATAGTATCGGTAATTGGCGCAAATCATTACTAAATGTAAAAAAAAATGTAAAAAATTTATACTGCTAAAACTACTGCTAAGGTATATATAGCGGATATAATTAGGAATATAATCGTTCGTTCAGCAGCGGTTTAGTGTTTGCTTGGCAGTATTTACTGTGAACAGTTATTTGCTTTAAAACTGCAAATTGCATTTTGACATAATCTTTGTAGCAAATTGGACAATTATCGTAGTAGTATTTACACTTTTATGAAAGTAAAGTAGGACGTATTTTGGAAGGTTCGTTTCTGATGTCTAAATATTTATCCTGGTGATTTTTTGTGTTTCGAAATATGAGTAAATGCATACTTTAACGGTTTGAATAAATGATAACTTTTTTCTGGTATGGTCATCACAAAGGGTTCAGGAACATCACAAATGTCTAGCTGGTGGAACAAATACGTCGCCAATAACTTGTGACAGACAACTATTGGGGCAAACTACAATGCATGGACTGGAAGAAATACTACTGCCATAAAAACGAGTCTGGTAAAGACATATTTGCAGTAATCACGTCTGAAAATGTTGTTTTCTTCAATAACAACAAGTGGGGTAGAGTTCAAGGTGCAGCCAAAAGAGTACTTCTTTAAATGCATTCGTGATGAAGAAGCTCAAAAATTTCAAAGGAGAAACGCATTTAACTACTTGAGTATTTATTTTGTGGAATACGAAAAGATTACACTTTGTGCACATGAATGCATTCCAGCAAACATTTCTTACGTAGTCGATGACCTTGGAAGACCCAACATAACGGAATATGATGCTTTCTAAATTGTTGTTGGTTCTAATTCCATTAAATTTAATACAAACCAAACGAATGATTGTTCAATTTTCGGAAATATTAAAAATTTGAAGTAATTAAATAAATGGTAAATTTATTGGTCTGGCTGTAGTTAACCAACATGTTTAAAACTAAACCTTAAGATCTTGTGAGATGTCGTAGGATGATCTACCTGTTGCCGTATGGCAAATTGCAGAATTCATGACCTTTGTATTGTTTTGAGATAATTTACTGATTGTCAACTTTGTCTAAAAACTCAAATTAAATCACTGGGTGCTTTCTGATGCATCATTTCAAATGTTTAAAGTTCCACTTTACTGAACAATGTTGGCCAAGCATTACTTACGGAGCATAAAAAGACGTTTTACTTATTACTGTGTGCTCGTATTACTACAGGAAAAATGAAGCAACATGACTCAGTACATTTTTAGTAAATTTTAATCATTCTCATATCACTTCTAATTTTATAATCAATCAGCCAAGTATTGATTACATATTTTTGTAACTAAACAATGAACTTAATGCCATGTTTTTTGTTTTAAGTAAAAAGACTAAAATCTCACTGGCACTTCAGCAGTTATATTAAGTGCAAACTTATGAATATAAAGTGCTATTAAAAATACTTAATCGTACATCATGCTAGAGTGTTCAGAAGAAAAGCCACAACAACCACATCTTCCAAATGTGAACAAAGTCGGGTTCTCTGTAACGAACCGATACGCTAACACCAATGCCAAAGTAGACAGAAATACAAAGGCCAGCATGAGATGCATCCAAAACTGGTGATTTTTATCTTTTTCCATTTCTTCATGCTGTTGTTTCTTGTAATATAACGGTTAGGGTAACGTCCGTGTCACCAGTGTGTTAGGTTTCTGTTAGATCGAACTACTAATCAATTACCTTGGATTCTTCTAACTAACCCCTACACAACTTTCAAAGCTATTCTAACATGCAAAATGCATATGCTCATCTGCACTGACTCTCGGTGCGGTTCTTCTTAAATCTACTGAATTAGCTAACCAGTGTTCCTTAATCAATGAAGCAGAGTTAAAACACAATAAGAGATACTTTAAGAATATTTAATGTTGACTTTTAATAATTAACTTTAATTAATTCTTAAGATTGACAAAACAAGGAAATAAGTAATGTTGTGCTGCTTCTGCTCAGATGGTTCTTACTTGAGCGTTACTGCCTGACTGCCATGTCATCGTCCTTGTCCTTGCCGATAGCTTAGTGCTGCGATCATGAGATCGGTGAGTGTAGCTTTACTGTGGAGCAGGATGCGAGATGTTACTGCGGGAGTGTATAGCAGGAGAGACACTATGTGCGTTTCTCACTGTTACGGTGACCGAAGGTTCTAGATGCTTCTTTGTTCATTCACTGTCGTAGTGTATAGTGAGTTGCGGTCTGGGATTAAGAATATTTTGTGGAAGCGCTCTCTGCTATGCTATGGTGTTGGAACAAGTGTACATAGTGCACTTGGAACGTTACATTCTTCATATCAAGTTGAAGCCGGGATGCCTGAATCTAGACATTTCACAAAATTAATTAATATTAACGTAGTAATTTTTGAAATTTTACAATTACAAACGTTTTGTCAACCTGCATATCAAAATCCTGTTGCTTCTTCACCAGAGCAAGCTTATCAGTTTCCAACTCAATCATTCTTGCTTGATATTCCAACTCCCGAGTCCTCCGTTGAGCTATGGCAAGTTCCATTTCTTTTGCCTTTTTCTAAATAAATATATGCATACATTATAGAAAATGTAAAGGTAAATGGGCAAACTGAAGCAAATTTGCTTATTTCAGTCAGTGATTACGGGGTCTTTGTAGACCCTTTCGGAAAGCGTCTATATAATAACCCCGTGATCCCTGACTGTATTTGTGTCTTAAAGCTTTAATTGTGTCTGAGAAAATTCTAATTTCCCAAATAATTTTAAACTACAATGTGCTTACCTCCTCTTCTTTCTTCTTGTTTTGATTAGAAAAAAAGTCAAAAGATTTTTGTTAGGATTGCGACGTACTCCATTTTTTTCAACGTGTTATCGATTCAAAGTTTCCTCTTGTAGTTTAGATGTAATTCTTCTTAACGCAACTGGCTAATTGACAATAACTTAAATGTGAATATGATATCTAGATTAATTGAATTGGTGTATAGCCGTGCTTATACTTGTGTGCTGACTACTCGGATTCCATCCATATCTTCAAGTATTTTTCCGTTACAAATATATACGTGAATAGGTATTTGGTTTACGATGGAGTATCTGGGCATTATCAACAAACATTTTGGTATTTACCAAGCAAAGTATGCGCCGTAAATGTCGTTGGATGGAAAGTGAGCTTTACAATATAAAGCATTTGTATTCCTATAAAAAGTTATATTGACATAAGTCTGAAAATATAGAATAAATCTTTCCGCTTGACCTGGTAGATTTATTACAACCCACATTTATTAAAACCAAAGGGAAAAATCCCAAAAACCTGCATATGGGACATATGATGTGCACGAACAAGGTAAAAATAATTTTTTGATTGCACGGTCACATGCGCAAATCAAATCAATTCTAATCTAATCATAATCTAAATAATTAGCGCATGTGACCGTGCAATCAAAAAAATATTTTTACCTTGTTCGTGCACATCATATGTCCCATATGCAGATTTTTCCCTTTGGTTTTATTTCTTACTTTTTATTACAAAATACTTGCAGACGTTACTGCGCTCTAAAAATACGTATGTTCAAATTCTACGAAACCTAGAACAAGAAATGGAAGAATGCGTAATACGCCTTGGAATGCCAGACGCGGAATATACAAAAATTATGGAGGAATCCGCTACACCGTCCTCTGTAAATAGGAAAATGAGACAATTCCTTCGTAAGGAACAATTTACCAAATCGACCTCTTTAGCAGTTCATGGAAAGGGTGTTGAGTTATATCCGGACTCCTCGTCAATTAATTCAAGCCTGTTCAATAAAACTGGACTCTCGTCAAATGAATACACCAGTTATTGTAAAATGGTGTCTAACACTGCTCCAGTAAGATCTCTACATGGACGAAGCCAAGGATGCAACCGTTGCCGTCGTTGTAACGAGAATACAGAAACTCTTGCCCACATCCTAGGTTTTTGTCAATATGGAGGTTTGCTGAGAAATGATAGGCATCATAGGATTAGAAAAATAATTGCTGAAAAACTAAGAACCTTAGGTTTTGAAGTTTATGAAGAGTTGCCAACGCTGGATCGACGAATTGACATAATAGCCATAGACAGAAAGAAAAACTATGCAGTGATACTGGATCCCACAGTCCGCACGGAAGTATCTGCCACTCAACCTTTGGAAGTCGATGAAGAAAAGAGGAACATTTATGAACCATGCATACAGGACCTGAGAGAAAAGTGCAATTTGAAGGATGACTGTAGGATAACTGTGCATGGATTGATGATTGGGTCTCGAGGAACAATACCAAAATACACTTAAACAGTGCTTAAAAACCTAAAATTGCCTAAATCAACTTTGGAGGAAATCGCAATATCGGCTGTGAAGGGATCATGTCGAATACTACATAATCATATTTATTCACCTTTGTAATAATCTTAGTATTCTTACTCAAGATCTTGTGAACGTACTAAATTTTGTAATTTAAGTCTTATACTAGTCTATTGTTTGAATTCAAAATATTTGTTATATATGAGTACTGTGTCTTGTCGGCAACCATTGTTGAATGGCAGTGATAATAAAATTATCTAACCCCCCTACTCTTCAGATGAACATTTTTTGATTAATTAATTGGGACATTAAACCTCATTTACCCTGGTTTAGGCCCCATATACTCTGGTTTAGGCCCCATTTACTCTGGTTTAGGCCCCATTTACCCTGGTTTACGCCCCATTTACCCTGGTTTACGCCCCATTTACCCTGATTTAGAGCCCATTTACCCTGGTTTAGAGCCCATTCACCCTGGTCTAGAGCCGATTTAGCCTGGTTTAGAGCCCATTTACCTTGGTTTAGGCCCCATTTACTCTGGTTTAGGCCCCATTTACCCTGGTTTAGGTCCCATTTACCCTGGTTTAGAGCCCATTTACCCCGGTTTAGCCCCATTTACCTTGGTTTAGGCCCCATTTACCTTGGTTTAGGCCCCATTTACCCTGGTTCAGGCCCATTTACTCTGGTCTACGGAAAATAAAGTGGACACACAAACACGGACACACGGACACGACATCTTAAATAGCTCTCCTGCAAACGCAGCGAGCTAATAAGTTCAAAATATCTTTTTTCACATCCCATTCATTTTTATTTTCCACAAAAATGACCATGAAATTGCATGCAGCCATTCCATAGTGACCATTACAGTGCGCTTACCACTTAGCCATGTAGCGGTTCTAGGTTTTTTAACAAAACTGATACCAAGAATGCGATTTAAAAAAAATTCGAAGCAATTCAATTACTCCATCTCTTCAGAATGTCAGATTTTTTTATTTCATCGAAATCGACCCAGTGGGTCGTTCTCCAGTTAAGTTTAATTTTTTTTATATCATTTAGCCATGTAGTGATCCAATTTTTTGACAAAAATGATACCAAGAATGCGATTTTTTCAAAATTTTCGAATCAATGCACCTAATCTATGTCTCCGGAATGTCATAATTTTTTATTTCGTCGAAATCGACCCAGGGGGTCGTTCTCCAGTTAAGTTTAAATGTTTTTGATGTCATTTAGCCATGTAGTGATCCACTTTTTTGACAAAAATGATACCAAGAATGCGATTTTTTCGAAGTTTTCGAATCAATGCAATAACTCCATTACTCCAGAATGTCAGATTTTTTTATTTCATCAAAATCGACCCAGTGGGTCGTTCTCCAGTTATGTTTAAAGTGTTTTTGGTGCTACTGAATGCAAGCATATGTGAAGGATTATGGCAACGAATATTTCCGTTGACAAAATCGCGTGCTTCGCACGCGATAAGAATCCTGGTGCTCCGCTTCGCTCCGCACAGTCCCATATGCAAAAACATATCTAAAATGTTATTTTGTATTGACTTCTATTTGCACGCACAACAATTGGGCCCCAATTATTGGGGTATGTCAACATACTGAATTCTTTGAAATTGTATGATTGTTGATGATTGACAGGGATTTTATCACCAGAGGTTTTTCTCAGAACAACGATTTTAATTGCAGCTTCTTATGGTTATGCACAAAGGTTTTTAGCGAGTTTTGCAAATATTGCTGTGCAGAACCTTCCTGTTGAGATTTTATAGTTTGGAAAAAATCTGAAATGCACTTTTTAAAACGTTAAGTAGTAAAGTATTACAGTTAGCTTCGGCTAATGTAAATTTGCGACTGCAAAGTAAACTGATAAAAGCTTGGACCCAAAAATATATCTATGTTTAAAAAATAGGTGTAAAACAGGTCGTTGTACTCAGTTTGCACATTTTTCAAGTAGCACAAACCTGACCAATATTACAAGCATAATCATCATCATGAACACATTTGATGTATTTACTGACGGACTTCTCATAGGATGTGTGTGTGGAGCTATTGCACCATGTGTAAAATTTCTAATATTATATTCCAAGCTCGGGCGCTATTTGGTTCTGTATATAAATAAATTATTAGGGATTCATATCTTTTAGATAGATGAATCATCTAAGATGATAGTTGCGCTGCACCATCATTCTAAAGCCAAATAGAAGATTAGGCTTGGTGGACTTTGCGTTGAATTTCTGGACTCAAAAATTTATATACATTAATCCATATCAGTAATCTTATGACAAAATTAGGTATTTTTCGTCGTGCGTTCATTGCAATAACAGTACAAATTTGTCCTACCATCAATTGATTGCATGCTGTTGACAGTATTATACAAAACTTTAACCAATCTAGAATAATCAGATAAAGATAACATTTTGCCTGGTGTTTGAAACACAAAGCACGTCAGCAAACGACAAAACCCATTTTGAATAAGCGGAGTTGAACACGCAGTTTCAAATATGTTGACCTATCAAACGTTTTTGAAATATAATATTACCTAATACGTTAACAAAGAACAGGAATTATAACCGAAATAGTTTTTAGAATGTATACGTAAAAGTCGTATTTTAATATTTTTGTATGTTTGCTCAAGGTGATTTACAGGTTCAGAACATTAAAGTATCCATTCGAAAAATGAAATCGCCGTAATGACAAAAAATGCGTCTTTAATTTAGCATACGTTTCTTTACGTAGGTGCAAAATAAATATTGTTAGGCTTTACGTTATGGGCAATTGAATCTTAAGACCAAGGTGACCTTTAATAGGACTAATAATACTTGGTTTCTTTATTGATCAAAGTTACAGTCGATTCATCGGCAACAGGGTGTCAGCTGAATCTGTTGGCTAAATAGTAATTGCTTCTTAAAACATATCGTCTCTTCCTAATGATTTTCCTGAAAGTCTAAACTTTCCAATCAATCACATTATGATTGTATGCGAGCAAAGTGGCCTGGCTTCCTAAGATTCGTCACACAGGAGTTTGTCTGTATTTGAAATATTATTGGTGGATGTGGATTACGGTGGTAAAAATGATGATAAGTGTGAATTATAAAAAAATAGTAACTTTCCGAATTAGGCAAGTCTGACTTCTCAGCCTAAATGAAATGAAAGACAACCTTGGGTGGAAAATAAACAAAACTCTTGGGCAGAGGTAAAGGTCTCAAAAAGATAATGACTGAAATTTCTTTCAAATAAAGAGAGAAAAAAATGGGTTTTGGGTATGTGGTGTACATTTTTACACAGACAGAATATACAGAGTAAGTTCATTAATATGAATAAAGAACTGTGGTTGACCATACAAAATATATTTAAGCTTTAGATACAGGTTCAAGGATCTTTTAAGGAAAAATTTCCATTGCATTTTACATTATACACACAAACACATTACAGCATGCACATTTTGTAAAAGTCCCATATATGTTGCATTAATTGATATTTTATTTTTCGGTTCACTCCTTTTTGTAAACCGTCAACCATGTTAACTACGTTACAAAATGCATCATATTATTTGCCTGAATACCATTGTAATCCGTTTTGAAGTTTTTGTTTGCACTTAAATTATAAAAAAATAATCCATACCAGATTCACATTATATATATCGTGTTATGAGCAGGCTGTACGCAGCAAAATTGTAGGTGTGAAACTGATTGTCATCCAGGTTGAGCAATCTTAGCCTTAGTAGATGTAGAAAAAAAGCCTATGCAAAATTTGTTATTCTGAAGTTTTAAAAATGAATTATTTACATCACTTATCATTCCTTTAATTCTTAAGGACCTATTTCCTCGTAGATATGTAGGCCTTATCATTTGTCCAAAGTGGTTGAATGTGGGTGGTCTTGTTTAGAGTACGGAATTGGAAAGCTTTTAAATCAGCAAATCCTACAATGGAAATCCTTGAGTCTCATATGATAGAAATGGATCAAACATTATTATTCAAAACTCATGCGGCCATGAGCACACACAAGCCTTTGGAACTGCGATAAATGAAAAGTTCATTGTGGCAGATAATGTATGGGAAATTGACCAGCGTTTATGTTGCAAAATTTCTGTTTACAATTTTAATAGGATTATTATTATGGTACCACATAACACAAAGAATTTAATTTGATATCTTTGGCCAGTTTTTCAAAATATCTGCACACTCGGTCATACCCACGTTTAGGAAATGCTGAACCAAGGCCGCCATTGTGGCAGAGTACGACTTTCTCATTTTCCATCCAGACAACAATTTTTGAATAACGTCCATGATTGTCAGCTTGTCTAGCATCATATCCTGATTAAGCTTAGATACATCCGCTGCATTCACGTCTAACTCGTTTGCAAGGTCCTTCCAATTTTCGGACAGGGACTGCTTTTTTGGCCGTAACTTAAGTACTATATTCCTAATGGTAAATTCTAAAACAGTATTCGGTTAATATTTGTTCAGTTCATCACTTGTGAAATAAATGTAATAATATGTTAGTACCTCCTTCATCTATGATTGCAACATTCTCGGTCAAGTTTGAAGTGGTTCTTATCTCTGCACTCATTTTGGCACTTACAGCTCAAATTGTTAGTTACGCAAATATTTTAAACACAAATGTTCCACTCAAATTTTTGTTTGATATTTTGAATGAGTTTCAAAACTTGCATAGGTGTCAAAAACTTACAAAGTAAATCCACTCCAAACGATGATTTTAAAAATTTATTTAAAATTTATATGATTACCAAGAAAGTGTACTGGCCACAAAAAGTAAAGTGTAAACTCTAAAATGCATGTTATAAAATGATTAAATTCTCTGGAGCGATTTTAACCATAAATTGTTTATTTAATGCAGACCAAAAATGTAGCACATTAGTATTTACGTTGGGGTAGATTATAATATTTAACATTACTGCTTTGAATCTATTCGTAATGCTTTATCATTTTTGCTGACTGCATACCGGTTCACACACACAAGTCGATATCTTGATTACATACACTGAAATGGTGTCCATCAATTCTCAACACAAATTTTGGGGTATCGCAAGGCATTAAATATATTATACAGTTGATGGTAAATGTTTGCTGGAATCCTTGCATTTTCGGGCATTCGTCAGATTTGGAAAAGAGTTAAGCAGAGGATTTGTGTTTAAGGATAGTGAATAACGATGTAAGTTTTGTGTTTTCAAGCAATTTATACCGGAATGTAGATGTTTGTGCGGTTTTGTATGGGTTTATTATATTATAATGTTCCAGTAATTTAGTGTATATACAACGGTTTTATTTTGCG
The DNA here is from genome assembly GCA_029691765.1 of Entomobrya proxima. Classification (NCBI taxonomy): domain Eukaryota; kingdom Metazoa; phylum Arthropoda; class Collembola; order Entomobryomorpha; family Entomobryidae; genus Entomobrya; species Entomobrya proxima. The sequence continues at coordinate 48,749,106 of CM056169.1, forward strand.
GTATCTTAACTCCCAATCAGTTCAAAAAGGCATTTAATTGTGCAAACTAGTCAGGAATTTTTTGAAAACGTTTTTTAGACTCTTTGCATTATACAACTTCTAACGACTGAATTTCTAATTCACGTGTGCTGTTTCCTTGGCTTATAAACGGCTATTCATTTTAAATGTATGGATGCATTGTTTTTAAACTTCTAATTAAGTAACTGATTATCTTTTTAATCATAGCCCAGTTTCAGGTTTTCTAGGACATTTAGCATATCACTATCAAACTATTTAATCATCATCTTATCCGAAATCAAGGAAATTTTTCTGAAAAAATAAAAACCGCATTTAAATAAATATAAGGAGCATAAAATGTGGTTATTCATTTCAAAAATGCTTATTGCAAACCTTTTAGTGTATTTTATCAGCTATGAACTAGCTAGCCCATTTCATAAGCTTACGTGAATGATCATGCAAGATATACATGTAATAGTTGCTTTGCAAAATGCCTACATTGGCAACAATACGTATACTTAAATTAAGATTTATGTCATATAGTCCTACATGTATAGTCGTATATAAAAGTATCAGGTTATCAGGTATTGGCATGTATAAAAATCCATTCGCGATTTGAAATGTAGCAAGCATATTTCCGGAACATAATTAGAAGTTTCATCGAGGGCCAGATACGTTTGAAAGTCAATTTGCAAAGTTATGTAAATCTTTGCAGCATCGAGGTTAACCCAGTAGATTGGATTTAGTAATTACGATGACGCAATACACAATGTATGCAATTTACGCCGTTGAAATTATGAAATAGTTGGATTAATTTTTATGACACTTACCAACTTACCAAGAATGTCAAACAGAAATTTTGTTGTGACTTTTAGAAACAAAAAATCTGAACATTTTTCATATTCTATACTGCACTATCTATATTAGTATAAGATTACGTACGTGTAAGTGTGGGTACGTAATCATAGTAGATGGATGATAAGGTTGTATGGAGGATATCAGCGGAATTGGTTTAAATTACAAATATGATAGTAGTATTCCATGATTGCAATATAAAATTTAACTTTATAATAAAACACGGGCCATACTGGCTACCTGAAAATGCTTATAAAACATACACACAATTCTGAGTAATTTTATATAATCCTTTGCTTGTTCTCTAATCTACATGTTTTCACAATCTCCAAAACAAACTCCGCAGTTGCTTTTTCAAATGTAAAATGCATTTCTCCTCGGACGACTTATGACTTTTGACAACGATATCGCAATTGACGTCGTAAAGCTGTCATCACTGTCTTTTAGCAAATAATTTGATGTGGGTTGAAATCAAGCATTGATAAAGACTTATCTAATGTTTATAAAATGAGTCATTGATGTCAGTATAACATTTATGGATGGTTTAAATGCTCTACCTATTTTTTCAATCAGATTGGTGTTGCGGTACGTGATTTATTCAATTAACTGTAGAAAAACTTTCAAATACTGCGAAAATAAACAATTATAAATTTTCCAGAACTGTAGAAAAATATTGCGTAGACCACTCGTATAATTTAAAGCCTGACTGATCTCTCACTTATGTTTTAGAAAAACAAAGGTGTAGTCACAAATATAATATACAGCATATAAGTGTTTACAAACCATTTTTAGTCGTCAACACGTTCTTCTAGTTTAGATGTCTTCATTATAGAGATTTATTTTCTATGAGGGCTATTACCGTTCTGACTTTTTGGATAAAAAACTACGCCACAATGTCCGACAACCAAAACAGTAATTGGCAGAGTTTACAAATAGGAAGTCGTGGTAAAAATACAAATTTGTGTTTGTCATTAATTATTTATATGCTAAATATTTATTTAAATATTTATAAGCTTATTTGAGTTACCAGCCACCAATTATTAATTGAATTGTTTGCTAAATTTGGATTAGCGTGCCCATACGACAAAGTTGTGAAAACGCTGTTGAAAATGGGAAACGCACTTCACAGCGCGCATGAGCTTTGGAAGGAACTTGCACGCTGTTTAGAACTAACTGAAATGGAAATTGACGAATTGAAGTCTCGAGCGCAAGCAGGAACTTCTTTAAAAGAGGTTTTACGTGGAGTACTGATAGACTGGAAATCACGTGCTTCATCAGACGCCACACTTGGAAGTCTTGTAGTTCATCTTCGAGAAATGGCTCAAAATGCTTGTGCCCATGAACTAATTCAACAATTTGAAACTTCGGCAATTGAAGAGGAGAATGAAATAGTTAACGCTAATTCTAGCATGCCGTTGAATGGCAATAGAAATGTAAACGATGAAACCAACACAATGTTGAGACTGGTTTTTACGAAATACTTGGTGCACTTTATAGTATTAATAATTATAATAATTATTATTGTAATATTAGAATTTTATTTAGTATTCAGAGCATTGAAGGCACAAGATACGCAATGCGTTGAAAGCGTTACAGAAGTTTCCTTGAGTGTACAAAGCTTTCATGACTTTAAATCTTATTTAGAGTCTCCGAACGAATGCATTGATAAATTAGTAGTGTCGCCAAATAACTCAACTGGTTGGAAGAAAATTGAAAAAATTCAAAACGCTGAGTTTATCAAATCTGTTTGGTTTGAAGGCTTGCTGACACAAGACACAATAATCAGTGTTTTGTATCAAACTGGCAGCATAAATGAGTTAACTTTTGACTTAAGTAACTGTACAGAATATCAAAGGCATGCAAGCAAATACGTTGGAATTATATTACTGCCGTATCTTTATCATATGAATTTCGTTAATTTTAACTCATGTCGGAATCAGTATTTAATCATGAAAAATTATTTTAGTTTTGATAATCTACAAAAACTTAATATTACTGGTAATATACTTGACTCAAATGTAAACGATTTGCATGAATTGTTACAGATCATAATTCCTAGGCTGAATTTTATTCAGCTAAACGGGGAAGTTTTTACATCTAAGGATATTTTTAAATGCGATACGGTACTGTCATCTGTTAAAAAAATAGTTTTCAATTTGCGTTGGTTTGATACACTTAAAAGAAGTGATACAACAATTCTTAAAGAAAACTTTTGCAAGCTATTCCCAAATGTTGAGGAAATTGAAAGTACAACGGGAATGACATACGATGGGCTACTGAATTTGCTACAGTATTGCAAAAAAATTAAGCAAGTGACGGTTACAATTCGTCTAAATGAAAATCATTTATGGGATATTAACCAAACTAAGCCAGAAGGGGCACTGGAGAACTTTACAGTATATTTTGTGTTTGAAGGTGCATGTCCAAATAAAACCAGAATCGACCTATTAGGCCTTGAAGACTTTAAGTCCAAACTTAAAAAGTATGCATTTTTTTCCAACTGTTTTTGTTCCGATGATGCTGAGTTTTGTAGATTAGCCTAAACATTATTACATATATTAATTGTTCTATGTTATGAAAAATATATACATCCAGTTTGCAAATTTGTTGAATTTGTACTATTGTTTGTCTTAATATCATGAATTTTTCGTAATCTGTTTGCTGATATTAGTAATAAAACTAATAAAAATCAATTTACGCTTTCAAAGCAAATAAATATTTACATTTCTTAACCCTGCAACTGTATCATAAATATATAAGTGTTCCCTATAATCTGAGTTTTTATACGAGTAACTCCATGGGATATGTGTAGGACCTGAAATCGAAGTTTCAAAATCGAAACTTTGACTGCATATTGGTATTGCTTAGGTAAAATGATATAGACAATGTGTATCTCATTTTTTTGAAAACGCAAAATGGCTGAGTTATACAGCTAGAAAGCATTTTGGGATGGGTCCATTGGGCAAGTTAAAACTCAGACATGGATCCATCAAAATTGATGAAAATTCGCAACTACAAACGCTTTTAAATACGAAAACTTTTTATATCCTTTTCTTTTTCATCTAATTTGCAAAAAATATATCAGCCGTTTTTACATACTGCTTCTTTGTTTTGAGGTCAACACGAGAATAAATTTCTCGGGGATTGGGAAATTTGGACTTTGGAAGGAACTTCAAAAAAGGAAAATGTGCACTGGCGAAGTTCACGCTCGACAGTGAACACAAGATGCTCCTTTTTTTCATTGGTTTATATGCATAAATGTTTCAAAATCAAGGGCAGTCCGCCAACAAGTAACAAAATATAATCAGCAAATGCTGGAACTAAAAGTACTGTCGCTAGTAATTATATTTTTATTATTGTTGTTTCTACTAAAAGCCAGTATTTAATATATAATACTATCAGTTTAACTGATAAGAGTTTCCGAAAACATACGTACTGGCTTCATTGCATTCATCAACGCTGCCTTGTTTTCTAACAAAGCTAGCTAATTAATGCCTGAGAACCTGAAACTGTTAGGTTAATTATTTATCCTACTATCAACTTGCGAAACAACATTAGAAGTAAAATAATTTTCTGATTATGAAACATTCCCTTATCACAAAACTGTTGAGCCACATTTCTGCAAACGGACAAAACCAACATTTGAAGCTGATAACAGTATAGTTTATCACGACGCAAAAAGCCCTGGCACCATAAAAACATGTTGAAAAGCTCACCTTCAAACCAATTAGACATGCTCACTGTTACATTAAATACGTATCTAAACAACAAATTAATTTATTTTACTACCCAGATTTGAGCAAACGTCCAATATGGATATTTTGATCGTTTTTGCACGACCGCGTGTCGCTTTATTGTTAGTATTTATAACCAAATATTTCTACATTCAGCACTGAACGCGTAAGACACAAACATATGAACATCTTAAGTCATAAATATCTTTCATAAATAGCAGGGAGCGCGTAATATTTTCACGTATATGCACTATACTAAATCATTGTATGAAATGCGCTTGTTTTGAGTTTAACTCCAAAGACAATTTAATTTCATAAGTTTGTGCACATGAGCGACGAATTAAATTAATTCGAGTGATTACGAAATATTTACGTACAGGCACTGTCATGCGGGGCGGAAGTGCTTGTCAAAAGCCGTTTTATAAAATGGTGATGCAACATTTTTGTAGAAAATGTTGCATCAGGCTAAATTAAACAGCGTCGTATATATATATATGTATAGAAATGACGATAAGACGGTATTTGAGGAAGAGAGTTTATTGAATATATATATGAATTAAAAATTAAAATATGTGAAGTGTTGTTATTCCATTACTTCATAATATAAATTTTTTAATACTCGATTCCACCAACATAATACCGGTTATCTCTTGTGTTTTATACACTTACTGCGCAACAATATATACTTAACCCGGATTCAATCGTTTGCATGATTGTTTTGTTTTTTAGTCTGTTCTGTTCTGAGAATAAATCTGTTTGACCGCATTACAAAGTATGTTATTTAAACTAGTCCATAATACCGGATTTACCACCACATCCGGATTTTAATTGCATCAACCTAAAGACATATATGTTTGTCAAACAAAATATAAATGCAACAGGAACAGGCGTTGAAATTGTTCTAATATTAAGACCATTTTTTTCCAAACTACACATTATTCTCGCTGCCCATTTTAACGGACAATTAACAATTATGCATTCAAACAGCAAACGTGTGTGTTACAAAATTTCCAAAGTATACTGTTTTGAAATCCTTTACTGTAAATAGCATGTAAACACCACGGCAAATGCATATTTACAGCAATAAAATAAAAGTTTTGTAAGCAAAATGAGAATTTAGGCTGTTTTGTCAAGTTATTTGAAAAATATATATTGAAAATAGTATACACATATATGGTTAATTGCATCTATTCTCATTAGAGTGAAGTCCCATACAGTTTGTTTGTAAACAAATAGGTTATGTAAATATGATCGTTTGTAACTCCATAGAAAATACGAATCCATGCTTAAAAGCATACAAACCTGAAATCAGTACACATAATGCTACAAAGACCTAATAAAGGAAAAACTCATATAAGCTCAGACAATATAAGAGTTGTTTGAGTTGTGTTTGTGGTGACGTGGCAACAAGATAAGCAGAAAATGGGATTGATAGCGAATATCAATGACACATGAATGTTGTCCTGAATTCTGATCTTTTATCGCAAACAAGCATTAACGCTTTGATATTGTTCTACATAACGGTTAATATTTTATTTTGAATCCAGTGCGCAATTAATTTGCATCCAGAATTAAAGACGTAAACACTTTTGGCTGTCAGAAATGTCTTTATGTAAACAATTTTCTTTTTTCAAACTAAATAAAATGCAATCCTAATGGCATTTTTATAGAGTCTAATGTCAACTGCCATTTCCTCAGTTTTGGTTTCGAAGATTTAACGGTTATCACAGACACAAAATTTCTTTGCTGCATGGTGAACAAAGCAGCAATGCAGTACGGTGATTGGAATTTAGTGATTGGCACGGAAGGTAAGACATACTGATACACATTGCAATTTCTAAGTTTATCTTTCCAAAAGGAATCTTGTTCTATAACAGCTTGTTCCTTGCCTATGGTATCCATAATACTTCAGGACACATCCGTGGCAGATAACATTTCCGAATTTTCCAGACATCTTGGGGTGAAATGGTGGGAGCTGCTTAAGATAAAATGTCAGTCATGGAATTACAGCCGCAGCACAGCTGATACTATCGACAACATTCTTAAAATTTGGACATCTCGGTATCCCACTCAGTCCACACTCGGCGTCCTTTTGTGGCATCTTGATGAAATGGGTTTGGAGGACGACGCAGAAAAGCTTGAAAAATATTTAACGATTACGTCTACAATTCCGGCCTGCAGACAATATTCTCAGAACGGCTCCGTGGTTTTAAGCTCAACCAATATTAAAAGAGAAACACAACTGCCTCCATGTACAGGTTTAGATTTTCACTATCAATGCAAGTATACATGCAAATTTTTATAAAACAAGCAAGTGTAATTTGTTTAAAAATCTTGTATTATTTACGCATTTCCCAGTAGACGCAAACAACAATGGAATGAATAGTGGCAACACTCACAGAAGATCAAAAAGCAGTGACCATGCATCCTTTGTTGAAACTCTGGGAACGTCAAAAGTGCCAGACTGGTTAAACAAAAACGATAAAATCTTAGGCGCAGTGACAGCATCTGAAGAAAATGTAAAACAAGTTTTTTAACGAATTATTTCATAGCGGCAAGCTTAATTTCACCAGGAATTCAGCATTTTTAGAATTATGTTTGTACGCAGGACTATGAGCAAAGTCAGAAAGGTTACTGTTCATCAATTGACAGCACTCCATCCATTACGCTCACCCAAACTGGAACCCAGTAAGAGTTATTGAAATAAATAAATAAATAATCTTCTACCGTTAATTGTATTCAACGTCTTATATAAAAATACCTTCAGCTTGATGGGCTCTCCGAGTGCCATTGTGATTTACAATTATAGTATATGCTTTATGTTTCATATTCAAAATTGAATAGTGCAATAAGATGAGAATTTCTTCTATTAATACAAGTGTTGGGGAATGAAAGAAAACTACCCGTCTTCATTTCCTCCGGAGATTACTGCCTCGAAGAAAAATATGCGTATATTTTTCTAGCCTGAATCTACGATGAGCTGTGCCACAATCTCCTCAGAGCTATCAAAATTATACCACTAAGTCTATCTAAGGTCTTCTACTTTCAATCAAAATGACGAGAATTACACTTGAAATAAACCTCCACCGACATCAACAGCAATTTAACAATAATAATAATTAACAGATTTATTTAACTGTTCAATTAACTTTCAAAAACTACAATTTGTACAACAGTTAACTCTCGATCTCATACGACCGCTACGCTACTGCTACAATTTTGAAAAGTGAGAATGAACAACAAACTACTAACGATCCGCTGCTGCTGACAACGACTTGACCTTTGACAAAACGACGGCAATCACGACGACGACGAGAAAGATGACACAGCCAATCAGAAGTCAGTGCATTTGATTTCGTTGCAGTTGACGCCAAGTTCATTGCAGCAGACAACTAAACTAAATGTACGCGTGCATAAAAGATGCATATATTTTTTGACGTCTGAATACACGCTGTCTGATGGCCTGCCGAAGGCAGGTCATTACACAGGTACCGCTGTTCAACAGCAGGTACTGTTAAGACGTTTATGCATTCAGTTGCAAAGGTCAACCATTCAAACTTACTTCAGGGCTTAACTATTAGGAATTTTGAGGTGCGTTCAAAAGAAAATCGGCGACTGTTATCATGACGGTACGTGCTAGCTATAGGTCTCTATGTAAAATATGTAAGGATAAAAAAATCCATTCGTTAGAACTTATTTTTAAGGTAAATCGTCGTGGGTGGTCTGATATTCAAGCTTAGTTTGCATGATAGCGACGTTACTTACGTTTCGACTCTCCCTATACTGAATTGCATATACAATTTGAGGTCTTCAGTTCGAATCTTACCCTTGTCGATACAACGTATGAAACTTTTTGCTCCGATTAAAATGATGCAAATAATCAAAATAAGGTTGTCTACATCATATATTATGGTGGGCACGTATTATGTAATTTTTCCAGGACTAGCTGCAATTTTGCTTCCCAAATCTAATGCCCAATTTCTACATTAGGTATTGCATTGTCACAATGCAAGCACATGACCATACCTAACATGAAAATGAAAAGCTCCAATTTGGTTGCATATGCATAAAATTGTTAATCAATCTTCAGTTCAAGAGGATGCTCTTCCCAATATGCAATCAAGACTACCCACGTGCAATTAAGCTTACCCACGTGCAATTAAGCTTACCCACGTGGAATTAAGCTTACCCACGTGCAATTAAGCTTACCCACGTGGAATTAAGCTTACCCACGTGGAATTAAGCTTACCCACGTGCAATTAAGCTTACCCACGTGGAATTAAGCTTACCCACGTGGAATTAAGCTTACCCACGTGGAATTAAGCTTACCCACGTGCAATTAAGCTTACCCACGTGCAATTAAGCTTACCAACGTGCAATTAAGCTTACCCACGTGGAATTAAGCTTACCCACGTGGAATTAAGCTTACCCACGTGCAATTAAGCTTACCCACGTGCAATTAAGCTTACCCACGTGCAATTAAGCTTACCCACGTGGAATTAAGCTTACCCACGTGGAATTAAGCTTACTCACGTGCAATTAAGCTTACCCACGTGCAATTAAGCTTACCCACGTGCAATTAAGCTTACCCACGTGCAATTAAGCTAACCCACGTGCAATTAAGCTTACCCACGTGCAATTAAGCTTACCCACGTGCAATTAAGCTTATCCACGTGGAATTAAGCCTACCCACGTGCAATTAAGCTTACCCAGGTGCAATTAAGCTTACCCACGTGCAATTAAGCTTACCCACGTGCAATTAAGCTTACCCACGTGCAATTAAGCTTACCCACGTGAAATTAAGCTTACCCACGTGGAATTAAGCTTACCCACGTGGAATTAAGCTTACCCACGTGGAATTAAGCTTACCCACGTGCAATTAAGCTTACCCACGTGCAATTAAGCTTACCCACGTGCAATTAAGCTTACCCACGTGCAATTAAGCTAACCCACGTGCAATTAAGCTTACCCACGTGCAATTAAGCTTACCCACGTGCAATTAAGCTTATCCACGTGGAATTAAGCCTACCCACGTGCAATTAAGCTTACCCACGTGCAACTAAGCTTACCCACGTGCAATTAAGCTTATCCACGTGGAATTAAGCCTACCCACGTGCAATTAAGCTTACCCACGTGCAATTAAGCTTACCCACGTGCAATTAAGCTTACCCACGTGCAATTAAGCTTACCCACGTGCAATTAAGCTTACCCACGTGAAATTAAGCTTACCCACGTGCAATTAAGCTTACCCACGTGCAATTAAGCTTACCCACGTGCAATTAAGCTTACCCACGTGAAATTAAGCTTACCCACGTGCAATTAAGCTTACCCACGTGGAATTAAGCTTACCCACGTGGAATTAAGCTTACCCACGTGCAATTAAGCTTACCCACGTGCAATTAAGCTTACCCACGTGCAATTAAGCTTACCCACGTGCAATTAAGCTAACCCACGTGCAATTAAGCTTACCCACGTGCAATTAAGCTTACCCACGTGCAATTAAGCTTACCCACGTGCAATTAAGCTTACCCACGTGAAATTAAGCTTACCCACGTGCAATTAAGCTTGAGCTTACCAACATGCAATGAAAGTTAAATACGAGCAATCAAGGGGCATATTAAAGATGTATAAAAGATATGTTTTGAATGCACGAGCCACTTTGCATTTGTAATATAAAATATAATGGGTAAATGGGTAATAGTATGAATGAATTTTGAACAAAGATATTGTTATAAAACTCGAATAAATTTATTCCCTAAAAATGTTAGAAATAAAAATAAGGGAACAGTCCCAGTAAAGACGACTGAAGAGCGATTAAGCCCTTAAAAGCAGAAAATAAAAGGTCTATTCGGAGCCCGGAGCCTTGTGTGTGTAAGCTGGACGTGATAGTAGTTTCAATAAAAATAAGTTTAATAATGTTTGAATTCCATTCTAAACAGTGACATTCACGTATTTTTGAAACTCATCTTTCTTAGATAAAATATATAGGACGTGAAGGCAGTTTTGCTTTTCCAATGATTTAATTTAATTAATCACCTTTAATTACTACGTAAATATACCAAACAATTATAATGAAAAATATTATATTAAACAATCCAAACGAATCTATTTAAACATTTAGGTACAATTTTAGAGACAGGAAATCCATCCAAAACCTAAGGTCTGAAAATCATTTAGTCAATTATTATTCGACAGCTCAGTAAACTATGAGGCGTAGTGTGATGCGACGTATTTTAAAATAACAAGACAAGAGCAATTCTATTCAACATTACAACTTTTATTACAACAATTACAAGAGACAATGACAAGAGAGAATGACAAAAGTACGAATGACTGTGACCGAATGACGAATGACACAGATCCTGGGTTTGAAACTCCTTATATAGCCAGGATTTTCCTCTTCCATTTCTCCCCTTGCCCCCAAATAGTAAAAACATGTTTCCTTAGTAATTTATCAATAGCTGCAATGAGCTTGCAACCGACGGACCGTAGCCCCAAACAATCCCATTTACTCAAAAAACCCACCCCAGCATACAAATATCCTAGGTGAACACAAATATATAGAATAGGAGCCGGGCTTTACTCTCCAGTTCCTAATTACTACGACCCAGCCCAACCAATTCCCGACCACCCCCCATATCAACATACCCGGTGCCTATTACAGCTTCGTAGGCCACAACAGTTGATACAATGTCCTTATTCTTGTAAAACTATTTGATAGTGCGTACTAACTCAATCACCCATGTTGTTACAGCTTCGTAGGCCACAACAATTATGATAACTAAATATGAATTGATTAGTGTCAGTGCAACAAAATATTAGAGAAGCATTTCTGCTATCTCAATCACGTCCAGCAACACACACAGGCCTCCGGGCTCCGAATACACCTTTTATTTTCTGCTTTTAAGGGCTTAATCGTTCTTCAGACGTCTTTACTGGGACTGTTCCCTTATTTTTTGTTCTAAAGACTAAATGCACGCAGGCATAAATATACATATATTTTTTCTTATGATTAAATGCACGCAGGCATTTCATTATACTTGTTTGACATATTATAACTACTGAAAACTTGGTAATTGTTCACAATTCCCAACAACAAGAATGGTTGTTGCTAGAAGTTGGAGATCCACTTTCGGATTTTGAGAGGTTTGTTTGTGTGCCGAAATATAAAAGCTTATCTTTGTGGGTTATCAGTACTTCGTTATGATTCAGAAAATACATACATTCCGCTTCACAAGATAACCACTTCGCACAACAAACGTTGGAACTATGCTTTTTATACTACAAGCTACCCACCATCCTTTTTTGATGAGTTTTATAATTTAGCAATGCACAAGAAGCACAAAATCGACTCTGGGAAGGAGTTAGTTTCTGAATTACTATATGTGTATGTTGAGATATGTCGCTTGTGTAGAATTTCATTTCAGCAGCAACAAACCTCTTTAATTTCATCATATTATGGTGAGATAAAAACTAAAAGCTTTAGTAGGGTTATTCAGTATTTATAAGCATTTACATATGTCATTCAGCAAAATGTTTCTTCACGGTCGAGTCCGAGTGAAAATTCTACTAGGAAAAATAGGATGACCTTCCATTTTGTTGCATACAAACTGACAATCAAACAACAAAGACAAAAAATCCACCAATTTTTGATTTTTAGGTCACCGACATTGCATCTTTATTTTTTGATTCCGATAAAACTGTAGAAACGACGTTTCGTGTAGTAGCTAAATGCTAAGAATACTTTCTTAGTACTGCCAACCCGAAGCTACGCAAATAGTCCTAATCTGAACGACATGTCCAAAAATAAGAAAATGTTCAAACTCATTCTCAGTAGTTAACACATGATTATTCAATATAACTACAAAGAGAATCTACAAGAGTAGATGCAAAGCAGGAAAACGATGTGCAAATATTGGATGGTCAGATGGGATCCGCTGTTTGAAACTGTTTGGTTTTTTCTGCTTTGTGTGTTACTTATCTGCAATTTCCATGTCTTTGCTAAGTTTAAATACAATTACAGTGTGTCTCAAACTATCTTCTGAAATTGTTGGAAGTCATTTAGGGTCATTTCCAAGCCCTCCCATGTCGATTTTTTATTTATCAGCCAATCAGAAAACAGCTTCATGATGCATCATCAGCTGAACACACTGAACGAGCGGGCGCCACATCGCTCAGAAAACGTTCAGCTGATGATGTATCATAAAGCTATTTTCGGATTGGCTGATAAATAAAAAGTCGACGTGGGAGGGCTTGAAAATTACCTCCACGAATTCCAGAAGTTAGTTTGAGACACACAGTAAAATAATATTTAAATAGGTCAAAATACACATTCGTTCCTTAAGAACATTAGGTATATGCAATATTCTCAGATTTGAATTACATTCACTTTGGTTTTTAGGCAAAGTCAAACGCCAAATTATGTGTTGGACACAACAAGAGGACATAATGTATTGTCAACCATAACCAACTCACCAAGGGAGTTTAATCCTGCATGCTGTGATTTAAAAACTTTGTTGTCCAAAAGCTCACAAGAAATGTGCCGCTTTTCTCCATTACTAGCAAACGACATTGAGCAACAGGATACCGGATTCTACGAGAAAACCCCAGCACAAAAACAAGACAGAAGAAGAAAATATGTTGAAAAACTCACTGGAAGAATTAGAACACGACAAGATGACAACTACTTTAAGTGTTCTAGAATCTGCTTTTTTGGATGGGTTGTACTTGTCGCACTGGTTTCCAGCAGCTTTTTATATCTGTATAAGATACATACGCAATTCAAAAATAACATTCAAGACGGAAATGAAAAACAAAATCTGCAAAATTCGAATGTTCCGGTATTTGATCAATTTGTATGCAATTAATTACATTTACTGATTTCTCGCTGATCTGATAATTTTTTTTTCTAAAACAGAACATTCTTGAAGATGCCCCAAGAGTCAAGTCAAATCAGCATGTTTTTCATATTTATTCTTACAAAGATTTTGAGGAAATACTCTCGAAGGTATCATTTAATCATGTAATATCTATGGTACTGCTGATGGATAATCCAGCCGCCTGGCCAACAGATAAAGTCATTACAAGCTCACATACAATTGTAGAGTTAAAGATTGTAGATAGTCATAATCCTGAAGCTATCACACAAATTCTTGAAGGCATACCAACAGCAAAAACTGTCACTATAAAATATTCAAAAAGTTTTACATGTCAAACAAGGCATATAGATATTTACGACAAAAAGTCTTTAAATAATATTGAGCAATTAAGTTTAGAAATTTCAAATGAGTGTGCAGATTTGTACAATACTATATTTAGTAAGTTTACCTTTCCAAAATTGCAAGTATTTAGGTGCGTAGACTGCGTGATATCGACCAAAAATGTTAATAATATTCAAGATTTGCTTTGCAATGCTAGAAAATCCTTACGAACGTTAGAATTTTTGGAGACAACTTGGCTAACGTCTGTGTTTGTTGGTAAAATAGGAACGCAAATAAAATTAGAGTCACTTCAAATAGATATTGTGGAGGATTCTAACCCAGACATAGAGTACATTCATGGCAGCTTTAACCGACTATTTCCTGAGTTGAAAAGATTTATATCAGCATCCGGTTCAGTTCCATTAGAGCAATTTAATAAGCTTTCGGAATGTAAAAAAATTGAATATATGCAAGTAGGGGTAAAGATACCTAGAAATGAGGGAAAGGTCAATTTGGTAGATTTGATAAGCATAACGCCCAAATTAAAAGAGGCTCGGCTTTTTCTTGACTTTGAGGACGTTGATGAAGGAAGTTATTGTGAGATACAAGGCTATGAAGAAGCAAAAGAAAAACTAGGTAACAGATTTGTTTGCGAATCAAACTGCATCACAGCTGCGGATAGAAATAGAATGGCACAGATTTCGTCAGAATACAACAGCGGTAAGTTAGAGTTTTTTCTTTGACAGGAACTGAGCGGCATTAAGAAATGCCGCATAAATAAGTACACAGGATTGACGTTTGATCTCTTTACGAATGAGAAAGTATATATATTTGGAAACTGTTTATTCTATTATAACAATTTTGAGTTCTTTGACAGTATAAAACAAACAGTCAAATTAAGAGGTTTATTTGTTTTTGAAAAACGAAATAATTTGTTATAACCCAAATATAACTTGAAGGAAAAAATAAACCATTTTCTGTTATATTTAGATGTATTAGCTTTAGTGTATAAAAATCACCAATGAAACTGGTTTTGTTGTAGCTACTTACATTGGTATTACCTTTAAAAAGTTTTCGACAAAATGCAAGGTTGCCTGTTGCAAGGAATAAACACTACTGAATTAAAATCAATATTCTTTTAAAGAACTTGTATTTGTCAGAGCGTGCTGTGTCACAGTAAACTTTAGTAAACAATTGCGCATGACTGTTAAACTAGTTTATGTATGTGCCTACATGCTTTCGTTTGATAATAATGACCATAGCGTGCTTCTAATCATGAAATTCAATAACTTTTGACAATACAGAGCAATTTGGCGATTCACATATTGTTGCCTTATTGTTATTATGATGCGGTGGGGGGGGGGGGGTAAGTAAGGACATGTGCATTATCGTTAGACTGTTGAAACTATGAAAATTAGCATCCCAGCGTTGTCAGATCATTTAAATAAGTCGAGACAAATGCAATTAAGAAGATTCGACGCACGAATAAGATGGATGAACTGTGTTATATAAGTTATAAGAAGTAATCTAGGTCAACAGCTCGTTGCAGAAAGGTAGTTTGCAACAGATTCAAACAATTGTTGCAATATTGCAATTGCAACAAGCAATGTAGCTAGACCAACTATTGTATTTTAGTGGTATTTATCGATTCCTACGTAAAATTACTTGATCTCTAAACAAAATATCTTAACGTCGCAACAGAATTGCTCAACCCTAATTTAAGTTATTTAAATATATTAGTGCTGCATCAGAAGAATAACTTGTGTATATTATATATTTCGCAACATTTATTATCCTGTAAATTAAAGGTAGTTAGCTTGGAAATTAAAACATACATTCTTATACAAGGCAATTCATATAGAGGAAAGTTTTGTATTAGTTAATCATTTACCTATAATATATATTCAGTCAAACTCCCAAAGTTCTCCGAAAGAACTGCGACTTTTGTGAAGGAGATGAGGCATTGAAGTATACATGTGTAATATTTTCCTCTAATTAGGAAAATTTACTTTAAAGCTGTGACAGGCTTTACCATCAGCCGTAAGATTAAATGCCTGGCTGAAATTCAATGATTGTTCTACGGAAACGTAAACAAATTTTGAATTTCTATTATATACGGTGTTATTTTATTAGGGCAGAGATAACATGTTTGCCGTGTTAAATGTACGATATGTATATATTTAATTAAATTGTACAATAATATTATAATATGTTATGCACTTCGTACTTGACGTGACACAAATAAACTTTTTATCACAAATAAAAAACAAGCGTTTTGCATATTTCTGAAACTGTGATGACGTAGAGATAATTGAATGCAACTTCTTTCAATGTTCGTGGGAGAACTCTACCATTCATTTTTCATGCAACAAATATTTCCTAAGCATTCCATATTTGTAATAAGTAACAGCTTTGACCAACTTTCAGTTTGTTATTAGCATAATTTCTACCCACGCCACAGAAATTTTGTTAAAATAAATTTGGTAGTTTGGATTGTCTTTGAAAAATCTGGATAGCTAATTAACCGTCCAGGATAATCTGGTATATGTATGGATTGGTCTCAGGTATTGCGATTGATGAATAGTCAGTGCGTGTTCCTATTGTATGCATCGTTAAAAGTATTTTAAAGAATGTTGTATGTAGGTTGACTAGAACAACCCTCTTGAGTATATTTGCATTGTGCATAGCGCACTGGTTCTATGTTCATGTTATCAATAAACTCGTTGTTCAAGTGCGCAATAAAACTCTCCTTGAGGAATAAACTCTGCCATTGCTTGGTATGCTAAAATTACATATTGTAATACCAGTAAATAACCTTATCTGGCATTTGATATCTAACCTGCCAAACACTGATAATTGGTACATGTCTCAGGCATTCAGGATGATACTACGCAGCTTACAAAAACATATACTAAATTGATACATACGATGATAAAGATTAATGATCAAATGGCTTTTACACGTTGTAGAGAATTAGTTTAGAATTAACTGGTCGATTAAACTCATTCGTTATGTGTCAGACATTGCTTTAATTTCATAGTTCATTTCATAGCGACTTAACATAGTTCATATAGGTATATTATTTATGTGTGTGTGCTGGCTTTTGCAGTGACCAGCAATAGCAATAGTGTTATTTTACCTGGTATGCGCTTACGAGAAAATCCACTTTTTTCAATTCATATTAAATACCTACATCAACTCATACGCATATTCACATTGCATTGCATTTAACATTTTTGTCATACTGTGTACAAAATACACAACATCACGTTTGCCGTAGAATAATATAATTATATAAATGCTTTGTTAGCTTTCACTCATAAGACCAAAGACAACTTCCAGAAAATTCTACGATACGGTTTCTGGGAATATACTTAAATTTATTCCTTGCTGGTGTGATTGTGGGACTTATGGGAGCTATACTAGTGCTAGATAAAACAACTATATAACGCTTTTTGTAAAAATTGTGTGCAAAAATGTGTTTTTGAATCTTTTATACTTTCAAAGTAAAAACTTTTAGGCATTAACATGGTATGAACCAGACAGGTTTTTGATACACTGCTCAAGATAATATGAACTATTCCACTACTTTTTATTTGCTTGTTATCAGTGGTCCAAAGTTAAAAACTGCGCAACACCATTCAAACACTTATATACAAAGTCCATTAATCATGAAAGTCAGTAAATACAGAAAAAAATATCTGATAAGAGGGGTATTAGTCTTTGCAGGACAACCTGACGTAAGCGTAGCTGGAATTTTTCTGCTCAACGCAGGCAGATCATCTTATCAGCTTTGTAATGATGTAATTTTTTGTACCTTTGCCTGTTTGATTCGGTGGGTTTCAGCGTATGTACACATTTCAACCTTGAAACTTATCGCTACGGTCGGTGGGTCGCTCACACACATAAAATAAAAGGACAAAGAGCTGGTTAATGCGCAGTTGAGAAGATCACCACTAAAGCACATGCACTACTTTGCAAACGAAATTCACTCAATTTAAACCATAGTATTTTAAGTGTATACTTAGATTTTGAGAAACTTTGGTCATTAGATCCTTTTATTATATATACATCACCATGGAATCCTGGCAAGAATATCATATAACCGCCAACATTGACAAACTGATTCTAAAAACATTTTGTAATGCTGAACTAATATCAACACTAGAAGCCAGAGGCATAATAGGACAAGCCGACACAAATGCACTGGTAAGTTTGAATTTAACAAAATATGTGTATTATGACGACAACAAATCTTATATCAGTAAATCATTTAGGACGGAAAACAAACGGAACTAGATAAATCCAGAGAGCTTTATAATATTTTGAAGACCAGAATAGATGGCTACTTGCATTTAATGTTGGCCTTGAAAAAATGCAAGCAAACTGGCGCGTTTGAAATACTGCTTAGTGCAGTAAACAAAGAAGGAATTAAGTGGATGAACGTTCGATTGATGAACAAAGTAAAAGACCTGAGTGACATAGTGAAAGCACATGCTGTTAAAATTCTAGGTAAACATTTAGAAGCTACCCTTAAGCAACACGTATACATAAAAACAGTTCTGAAAGCCCAGAAACGTGAAAATGCAATTTCGCTGATAAGGAACACAATTCCAAACCCAATTTCACACTATGTTTCAAGAAGCTTGTCTCGTCGGGTAAAAATAAAACCAGAGTTCTTTAGCATTAAGTGCTCGGACATAATTGTGTTTAGCGGGTTGACCCGAGCACATCTGACAGAACTAGTGAAACCAAACCCTACAACCATTTCCGGTGATCAACTATATGAGATCACTTGCAAATTCATACTTTTGGAAAACGAACGGCATTGGACAGAACTTCGGGCAAATGCTGGAAAACGTAGTATTCATCATGTACTGTATGAATCAGAGACAACTTCATACATTTGGCAAGAAACTTCTGGCAACCCTGCGCTTGTTCGACGGTATTTGGTAAAATCAAACTTTTCTCAAGACCACTCCGCAATATCTGAATCCGACTTTTTGAAAACTACTTTAAGTACACAGCACCGGTCGGCATTCTGCATAAGCGAGTTACCCGGAATGGGAAAATCTGTTCTGCTTGCAAATCTTGCCAGGGAGACAGTTAACCTTAAACCCAAGTGGTTTGTAGGGTTTGTGCCATTTTCAAAAGTTTTGAAATCCTTGAATACTCCACGCCCCGTTGTAAAACACCGCTGGCACATATCTATGAGAGCAATTGTGCATTACCTTTCTGAATCCCGAGTGGCAGAAGAGATAATGCTAACTTTGTTGAAATCCAAATCACTTAATATCGTTCTTTTCTTTGACGGATTCGATGAAATTTCTTCAGACGATGTTGAGTGGACCACACAGTTTATTGAATCTTTGATGTCAAATTCGAAAAAAATAAAATTGTACATTACAGCAAGGTCTCACATTAGATCAGTCCTAGAAAACACAATATCAGCGGTTTCGTATGATATTCTACCATTCACAGAAAACAATCAACTGGAATTTCTTGAAAAATATTGGAAATCCAAAATTCCAGATAGTGACAGCTGGTGCTTTTCCGAATTTGCTAAAACCTGCTTGGAAACATTCAAAACCACAATGAATTCTAAAGACAGTATTAGCTTGGGACTACCACTTCAGTGTTTTCTCCTAGCAAATTTAACTTTGACCCAAGCCCGGATAACCTCAAATCCAGAATTGAGATCCAATTCATGTACATATACAAAATCTCTCTCAATATATGAAATGTATTACCAGTTCATTCAAATGCAATTTACAAAATTAGAAAAGAAGACCAATTCTACAATTCAAAATCTCAGGTCATATCACACGTGGAAAGCACTAGAACTTTTATTTCCCAAGTTGGCTGATCAGTATCTTCAGTGTACAAAACTCAACAAAGATGAACTAACCATTGATCAATATTCGGCAGGAATTCTGATAAAAAGTGATGAAAACGAATCCGAAACAAGTGATTTTTTGCACAGAACTTTTGCTGAATTTCTAACTGCTGAATTTATTGTGGATTGTTTTATGAATTCTGAAACAACGATGGATAACGAATTACAAATCTACGTAGCAAAAGTTCTTGCAACAAACCTTCTTCTGTCCAGACAACCTGATTTTAAAGCTTTTATGAAATCAGTTTTTCGAAACTTAGAAATATCGGAATGCACTATAGAAGCTCTCCAGGAAAAACAAAATTTCAGATTTCCTTCACTTGTTTACTTTGTCAATTTTCAAACCAGTGTTTACAGCAAAGTAGTGCCAAGAAACGAGATTGCTAATACACTTCTTACATCCCTATCTGCCGAACGATTTTTTACAATTTTGTTGTGTTGCACTTGCCAAGGTTACGTAGATTTGATACAATTATTGAAAAATGTGATCAAAAGTGGAACTGACGGTTTTCATCAACATAGAGCATTTTATGAAAATGAACAGGATATGGTCGGAACTGGAGAAAAAGTTCATGCGCTAAGCGTTTTGGTCAGATTAGCTGCAGAATGCACAACTCGCGAAGTAGTTGAAGAATGTTTTGACCTTGCATATCAATGTACCCAAGACAATTCAGTTATCATGCAATCACTGTCGGCTTTACCATTTACTCCGTTGCATTCTGCAGTTCGCAGAAATAATTATGACATGGTTGAGTTCTGGATAACACACGGATTCCCCCTAAACGATCAGTCACTTATGTACTGGATTGTTGAAAACAGTTACAAACGAATGGACGAACTTGCTAAAATTCAAGTTGCTGAGCTAATTATTAAACACTTTCCTGACATTGTAAACCTCTCGTATTCAGACGTGTCTGGTAACCAGTACGGAGGTCCTATTGTGGCAGACAACATTTCCATGAAACTTATTCAGTTTTTAGCTTTCAATGGTGCAAAAGTTGACACAACTTATAACAGTCTGACGTTTCTTCACAGGGCCACCACATATATGTCTACAGCAGATTTTTACGAGCTGTGTTGCTACGTAGTTGAAAATAAGTATGAAAAACAAATGTTTACGGAAGATCCTGTTACATGGAATGATTTAGTGAAATACATTCTCAGTTGTGATAAAATTTCAAACATTATTAAAGCTGAACATATAGAAACACTTTTGAATTTTGGCGTAGTGAATGTTAACGAAACAAATGAGTGTGGCGACAATATCATTTTGACTACAATTACAGACAGCGTAACCGAAATTTTTTTGGTAAAACTTGAAAAACACAAATTAAACTGCGAACATAGAAACCTTAAGGGTCAAAGTTTTCTCCATTTAGCTGCTCAAAAAGACAACATAGTTATGGCTTCCTTCTTTTTGATTCATGGATTGGACATTAACATGCAGGATGACTGCAGTAAAACCCCATTACTTTTAGCAGCAGAAAGTTTTAAAATGGCCACATTTCTAATATCAAAAGGTGCAAATATATGGGCTGTTGATGAAAACAAAAACCTAGTGGTACACTTGGCAGCTAGATCAATGAAAGACTTCAACGAATTTTCAAAGTTTATTTTTGAGAAAGAACAAAATATTACAATTTTCCTTCAGCAAAACAGGGCTAATCAAACGGCAATGGGGCTTACACGCTATAATCACAACGGACTTTTTAGTTACAATGTTCATAGATATATTACTAAAACTTCTAGTTGGTTGACTTACGTAAGAGAAGGAAATATTCCCTTTGAAACTATAAATCGTATTTTTGATAACGCAAGCAGTTTTGTGAAATGTACAGTTCGTCACGGTAAATATCCAGAATTTAAACCTTTGTTAAGAACGACGGTCAAAAGAGATGGCATCTCTATGGCCGACCTACTTCTTTCTTTCGACTGTTCTCTACTCGAGATGAAAAACGATTTAGAGGAAACTCCAATCCTTGAAGCAGCTAGAAAAGGATGGTTTGATATGGTAGAGCTATTGGCTTCCAAGGGAGCCAACATTTATGCCACAGATAGTAACGGTCAAACTCTTTTGCATTTAGCAATAAAAACAGAAAATATTACATTCTTGCAAAAAAGTTTGCGTTTTCTGGGAAACCACTGGAATGAGTATGTGGCAACGTCTAGCATACGTAGTAGACGCCGGCAGAAGCTTGATAGCTCAAACATTCCAAAAAATCTTCAGGAGCTATTTAATTGGAAAACCAAAATTCAAAAACGCACACCACTACACTACGCCATTGAAATGTTTGAATTATCATTAAAAACGCTTGACACATTTCTTGCTGGAGGAAGAGAAGAAACTGGTACATCCACTGAGCCTGTAGTCAACCTGAATACAGTAGACTTGGCAGGTGACACAGTAATATACACTGCCTTGCGCAAAAATCGAAGCTTGGAGCTTGTAAAATATTTAGTAAATCGAGGGGCGAACTGGAAAATAAAAGACAGAAACGAATGCAATGTAGTTCACATTTGCATGCGTTATGAGCTTGTTGAGCATTTAGAATATTTTAAAACTTTAGGGTGTGAGGAAGAAGAGGTTGATGTATGAAGGCATAATGCAAAAGACTGTGCTAAGCTTATAACTGCAGATAAAGTCTCACAGGAGTCGAAGGTTTGTCCAGATTGTTTTCAGAATACAAGGCACAATTTAGTCAGAAGAAAGTTTTTTAGTTGGGTAATTTAAAAACAGGTTAACGGTTTCTTAGAATACGTTTCAAATTAATATTGTCAATTGTAGGTAAGGTCTTAATTATTGCTGTATATATTTCTGGTAAAATAAATAAATAGACGATACCAAAGTAGAAACTGTATACTTACAGTGAGTAAACATTTTATGTACAAAATGTTAGTATCTACCAATGGTATTGAAAACGACATAAACTAGGCAGTAAAAATAATTAGTGATACATTTTATGTTCATAGGTTGTAAACTATGAAAGAAGGAAACTTACAAGGATGTAAAAATATGCTAAAAATTTTCTTTAAATTCTGTGTATCGTAGTTTTAAGTTAAATGAAAAAATAGATGGTCATGAATAGTTAGTTTAAAATATACTTCAGTACTTTACATAGTAGAGTAGTTTGAGTTCAGTATGTGTACGTGTCTGTATTTCAGTATATAACAGTTTGAAATTTTCAGAAATAAAAATTCTGCTTTGTAACCGTAACTGGTTATTCCTAAATCATTTTTTATTATAAATTTTAGCCTATCCTACATTATCTATGGCTGTCAGTTACTCAATATGATTAGAAATGCTGAATCAAATTGTTTTTGGCTTGTTATCTCTTCAGTGGTTTTCAGTAAAGCATGTTGTTTTTTTCATTATTATACAAGTGTATTCAACAAAATTGTCTCAATTAATAAAGTAGCTTAGCATTACATTGGTAATTAAACATGTTGGGTTGTAAGTACATTTTGATGCAGGAAGTAGTATATTCTATAAACGTTTCTATTTTAACAACCATTTTCTGCTTCACAGAAAGCTCTACTCATGCACCCATACAACCCCGACGCATTACACATAAGCGGTTTCCATTGCTGCTTGCATTCATTTTCTAATTGTATCTGCAAACATGTTTGCCAAGTCATTATAAAAATTTCTCATTTTAATCAAATCAAACGTTCTACATACATAATAAACTTACTACGTTTCCATTGCTAATACACGTTCCATGTTGAAGACCATGTTGCTGTTGATGATCAGCAAACCAGGTTTTATCAAAGCTTATCGCATTTCTCCAACTCCACTCGTAATACCAGTGCATATCACAACTGCATCTCAGTGGATTGCCTAAGCCATAAAAATTAGGTAAAATTGAAAAGTCAATCAAAATTTTATGTTATCCTTAAATTCATTATGTCCGTGCCTGTGACTTGTAGAAATTTTAGTTGAGCAAGAACAGGTTGAAACACATTAAAATCCACGGTTGTCAGAAGATTGTCAGCCAAAAACAAGTATTTCAAACTTGGCAAGTGGTGAAATGCAGTTTTGGAAAAGGATGAAATCCTACAATTTAAAAATAAATTAAAGTTTGTTTTACAAACTATGTATTGAGCTCAAACTGACAAAGTTTTCCCGTAACAGTATCAATTTTCTACCTGTTTCCATTGAGGTCAATTGTCTCAATTGTTTGTCCAAAATGCTTGAACGTGTCAGATTTAATGTACTCAATCATATTTCCAAACGAGACATGTAACAAATTCTTCATGTTTTGAAGTGCATTTACTGGGATCTCCTTTAGTAGGTTGTTTTTTAGGGTTAGCATTTGGAGTGTTTCTGTTTTTAAATCAAATCATAGTATATTCGAGACTTCAGTTAAGCAATAAATTTTTATGACATTCCTAAAATCGTACCTTGAATTCCATCAAATGCATTTTTATTTACAGAGACAATTTCGTTATGCGTCAAATTTAGGAAACGTAGAGAAGGTAAACCCAAAAATGTGTTTGGTTTCAAGTCAGTAATATTGTTATTGTCCAGACAGAGTGTTTGAAATTTTGACAAATTCGTGAATGTTTCAGTAGGAAGAAATGTTATATCGTTGCTGGCCAGATTTAGATAGGTGAGCCTAAAAACAGATCAACATTTTGTAAAAAATTTATGCAACCATTAATTGATCATTAAGTAAGGATCATTTTTAACAAATTAAGTTGCTGGTAAAATGCTGAACACTACCATACCTGCTCAGACCCGCAAAGGCATATTGATCGAACTCCGAAATGTGATTGCTTGAAAGGTCAAAACGAGTCAGATTGACTAGCCCTTGCATTGCAAAATTTGGAATTGTCTTCAGTTTTTGGTTTGTTATCCGTAATTCTACAAGGGATTCTAAATACTTCACTGGTAAGCGAATACTTGTCAAATTTCCTTGATCCAGTACTAAAGTTTCAAACGGTTTCATTGATGTCCACCAAGAACGCGGTCTCAATTTTGCAAAGGCAGGATTGGGAAATTCTGAAGCCGTTATATTTTCCAAAATTAATTGTTTGGAAATGGTTTTCTCTGTTCCTAAATGTACCAACAAATATGCAAAATTAATGTATTAAAATTTAAAGAAAATTTGTTTGAGCTAAATTTTGAAAGATTAATCTATACCCAATTCAAAAATCTGTATGGTGTTTAGAACAGGCTCTAACGCAGCCAAGTCATAAGTGTGAAGTTGATTGTCATCCAGGCTGAGCAATCGTAGCTTTGGTAGATGTTGAAAAGAAGCCTTCGCCAGATGTGTTATTCTGAATTTTGAAAAATGAATTACTTTCATTACTCATCATTTTTTCGTTAAATCAAAGCACCTATTTCCTCTTAGATCAATAGTTTTTATCATGTGTCCAAAGTGCTTGAATGTGTGTGGTTGAATGCTAGTTATTAGACCTCCGAATGACACCAGCGTTAATTTAGTCATATTTTGCAAAGCATGGGCAGGAATTTCGGTTAGTCCGTTACGTTTTAAATGCAGTTCCGTAAGAGTTTCTATTTAGAAATCCAGAAAAAATTCGGGTTAAAAACTATGATATGTACAACAAATGAATTTGGTAATACCTTCAAGTCCTACAAAAGCGTCAGTGTGTACACTTGAAATTGTATTGCCCTTTAAATGTAATGACTGTAGTGATGTAAGCTCATAGAAGTCGTGTCCACTTAGTTCCGTAATGTTGTTTGCTGACAGGTACAGATGAGTTAGTTTTGTCAACTTTTGAACAGCTTGAGGAATGTGTGTAAGTATATTTCCATATAGGTACAAATATCTAAGTCTGAAATATGTAAAGATAAGAACACATGGCATTAAAGGTTTAAAATTCTCATAAACAAAACAAAAGCAAGGTATTGAAAACAAATGCACGTAAGGTATGTTCATACGTACTCACTAAGACCTGCAAATACATCATTTGGTAATATGGAAATCTGATTTCGGCTTAGCCTAAGGGAATTTAGAGTCTTGAGTTCAGCAAAATCCATATTTTTCAGTTTGGCGATTTTATTGTCACCTAAATCTAAAACATGTAAACCTGCTAGGTTTCTGAACACACCAACTGGTACTTCTGTAAGATGATTGCTACCCAGATTGAGACTGTATAGACTGAAAATTCATTTAAAGGAAAATTTAAATTAGAAATTTGTTAATCTTTCACCAGATAATTAGTACTAAATGCAAATTTAGAAAAAATGTACCTTTTAAGACTATCAAATGCATTTGTATGAATCTCGGAAATTAAATTTTGTCGTAAGTTTAGATTTGTCAGAGCAGTCATGTAATGAAAAGAAAACTTCTGAATAGCTTGTAAATTTTGTTGTGAAACATGAAGTTCTGTGAGATTTGGTAGGTCTCTGACGGAGTACGGAAGTTCAATCAACTTGCCGGTTTCTAAACTTAATCTTTGCAGTGATTTAATTCCGCTAAACACAAACTCCGGCAACTTGGAAACATTAACATGTTTTAGTGTTAGCTGCCACGTTTCAAGTTCTGCAAATTTAAACACTTTGTTAAAACATGTGAAAGATATCAAAGGAACGTTTCCATAAAACACAGCAAGCACTTTATTTATTTAACGAACTTTTTAAAAAATTACACAAAAAATAATCAATACCAACGTTAAAGCGTTAAGACAATCTTACCTTCAAAATAATAACCTTCAAGTTTAGGCGGTGCTGTAAAGTTGAGTGAAACTTCTTGATACGAAGGCTTATTTGATGACCGAATACAATTAATAATTCTCTGTGCTTGCGCATTGTCTACATTACATACTATATTTATACGTTCTAAAGTACAATAGTCCAAATTATGGCACGATGGTAAATCATCTAAATTGTAATCTACTTCAGATGTAGCTCCCAATAAAAGCACACTAAAAACTCCAAAAATTAATGTCAAACCCATCTTAGTAAATTTTTTCTTTCCGTCTGAGAAGTTTGTAATCAATAAAACTTTAACTGTTATCGTTCAAATTAAAAAATTAAGTTTGTTTGAAAATGCAAAATAAGGTTAAAACAAGCTGATTATTCATTCAACAGAGAAATTGGAATGAGAATTCTTAGGTTTTATCCAACTCGCGGGCTGTGCCACTCATCAAAATCATCTTACGCAATTAAATGAGTAAAGAACTGCGCGTGTTAATCTGTTGGTTTGGACAAAACTATCCAAGCGAGCTAAAAATAACTTACTGAAGTTTTATGCAACAAATATTTTGTGACGTGTTTGCGCTGGGATGGAATTTAGCATATTTGACAGTGGGTAGCTGTTTTCATTCAAAAACAGGTTATGCACGAGTTTGTTGGGCTTGTCTGTTTATCAATGTACCAAATTTGACCTGGACAGTTGGTTTATCTCATAGTGACGCTCACGGATTTTATTTAACCAAAAACGAAGATTATTTACTCAGTGCTGATGGTTCAAAAAACGCATCTGCATAGGAACATATATTTTGTCATTCAATCGATTTTATTGTGCTTGACCTCAGGTTCACAATCCAGTGCTGCACAAACGACATCGACTGCAGTTGAGAGACAAAACAGAGTATTTTTAAACACATATTCTAGGTTAAAACATGTTACAAAACTTGCTACGCAACTATTTTACAAACATAATAATAATAATAATAATAAAAAATCATGAACTAATCAGCCAGTGTGATACTCAAGGCTATCCAGTTTTTTTTGGTTAAAAAATTGCCCGTGGGGTTCTGTATCGGTTTTTGGATACCATTACATGCGCAAATTGTCATCGTCATTTCACTTTAGCTCGAAAATCTATTTTTAGTTAAGAAAACTATTTAAAAATATGAAGTAAATAAGTAGTGCTATAATATTAATTATTTGGGTTAGACAGACAGATAAATTGATTGATTGATTTTATTGTTATTCATGTTCAGATTAATCTCTTTTTCAGCAAGTGACAAAAATGATATATTCTCTACAGCTACGGTAACAATTAGTCATTAAAGCAAGTTATATCAGTAATACACTACATCAATATTTCTTTTTTCAATCAACCAAGCTTTACCAAAATTTTGAAAACCCTTTTTCAGATACCCTTTCACGTGGTAACTTATTCCATAATACAATTTCCTGATACTCGGCTGATCTCACTTGGTTTTAGTATGCCAATTAGCTTAACTATAAGATTTTTTAATTATATAAGCTTTTAGTTTTATATAATGGAAAGTTTAGAGTTTGAGAGGTACTTCTGAAGTTATTCTAAATGCAATAGTATGTGCACAAAGCAATCAAACAATGCTTAGCCGTGTATCATGTAAGAGTGCTCAGAAGAAATGCCACTGCTACCCCATCCTCCAAAAATGAACCCAATAGGGGTCTTTGTAAGATAGGCCAACAATACCACAAAAACAAAAAGAATCACAAAGGCAATTAAGATATATATCCGGAACTGGTGGTTGTTTTCCATATCCATTTTATCAAGTACAAGCCGAGACGTCTGAAGCTAGGAATTTTCATATTCAATTTATATCAACTTGTTAACTCTTGGAATTTTAAAATTAAAAACAATCTCTCAACCTGCATATCAGAATCCAGTTTTTCCTTCACCAGAGCAAGCTTAGCAGTTTCCAACTCGAACATTTTGGCTTGATTTTCTTTTTCTATTCTTTGGTTTTCCAACTCCCGAGCTTCCCGTTCAACTTTTGCATGCTCCAATTCTCTTGCATTTTTCTAAATATTTGTATACATTATAAAAAATCAATTTAAAATGAACAAACTCACACCATTTTGCATATTTTGTAAAAGCATATGGTCATCGTAGACTTTTTGATCTTTAGTATTACTTACCGCTTCTTCCTTCTTTGCGGTGTTGTTTTCCACTGTAGACCTTACGGTTCTAATTACTTCAGGAGCTATCATTATAAGAAATCTTGGAAGCCACTTTGGTACAGCCATTTCCCCCAAATTATCTGCAGATATATTCGAATTGGTATTTTTACAAGTAGCACAGCTTCAACAGTCCTTGAACAACAAGAAAGATATTTGTGCCTCAAAATCAAAGTGTGCTGATATGTATATCCACGGTAACCGGTAAACAATATTGCACAATTTTTGTAAACTAAACAAATGTGTTTGGAAATCAATTCATGAAGAAACTTTGACTGTTCATCAGCAAAATGTTGCACTTTACCACGTGCTCCTTTAATTCAGTCCAACTAAAGGCGTTTCCTTGTGCAGTGTTTTCTGTTTTGTGCAGTGATAAATTATGCTGAAATGAATTGTTATTCCCAACTCACGAGTTGTAAGCTAACAACAAAACTGAACTTTATTTATAAACTTTAAACACTTTATGAAGGCTTACGTTAGCACTCTTCAAATTCAAAAATTCACGATATTTTCAAAGTCCAAACACTTTTGCTAAGATTTGCGAAATTTGCAAAGGTCAAATGCTATAAGTCGATGGTCACTCGGACAGAATGCACCGCTTACCTAAAAAGTTGGCTTGGTTTGTAGATTTTGGTTTTTGGCCTGAATCTCCTCTAGCCACAAGAAATCTAATAACATTGTTCATTTCTGACTTTATTTACAAGGTTTCACAACAAACATGCATTCCGCCTACTTTGTAACTTATACAAAACAAACTGATCTTTCAGCCTGTGCATTCAAGTCAAACAAATAATATTAACTGGTTGCGGTAATATACTTTAACTAACTAACACAAAAATGGTTATGTACAAACAAAAAACAGCCAGTCAAACTCGCCACCTTTTTCCAGGCAGTGCTGCCCAAGGGTTTTCGTGCATTTAAGCGGAGCTCTTTTCGGCTTTTTGCTCCTATACTGCCTATGCTAACGTAAAAGTTGGAATACAACAAAATCATATGGAGTTGACTATCCCTAAAGATTTTTCTGTCAATTTTCCTGACGCCGTCGTACAAAACATTTTTAGAAACAATTACATCGTGATGTAGCAGGGTTCATTGCGCAACTTTTCGGAGCACAAAACATGCAATTAGCCTAATGAATCAAGTAATTATCTTAATGAAACATCCGCTTATTTGCAATCAAATTTTCCCCCATAAGAATCAATGCTATTTTTCTTTCGAGGATTGAACACGTAAACGTTATCACTTACAAATTTGCCAGTTTTGCTAGTTTTACTTTGCTGATTTCTTTCCAGTGTTGTTATGTCTATGTATGTGTTTGTTTCAAAAATACCAACCCCATATTTATGACTATGAGATATGATAGTTGATAAAACACTAATTTAGTTTTGAATACGTTTACGCTTACCAAACCCGCGTTAAGTAATTTATGTGGTGTGACGGTGGATAAAAAATTGGTTTGGCTAAGTATGTTTGACCGAAAACTAAATGGAACAAATGTTGAATGTGAAGAGAAATGTGCCATAAGGATAACAAAATATGCATTGGATTTATTGAACTAACGTAATTTGATCTTTATCAATAGTTAGAAAAAACCTTTGTTTAATGCAGCATATTTGACTTGATCATACAAATGTAAATTGGCAAATCATGAACAATAACCCGGTGCACGGTTTGGCCAAACCAAATGATGTTTGATAGGTTGTTGTGTTTCACTTGTGTACTATGATGCTTTAGTAACTCATAATAAAACGTGTATAATTTCTCATTAACCTTTTCGCACTGCAATTAAATAATAATATAATGTGATTATCGTGGCGTTAAAATTATCTTTAGTGCAAGTCTACATGGCAATTAAAATGGGGAATCCAAGCAGTCAAAGTGGGAATTCTTTTAGAACAGGTATCAGCTGGAATGGGAATTTCAAATTGTTTCAGCCTTTGACGTGAGAATTGTTTGTAGAAGAACGGAAACAGACATAATAATACGTTCTCCTACCGGCACGTAACGGCATAAGCGAACGGAGAAGTCCGTTCCACCAATCAGCTGATCGAGCAAAGGCTACGGATTAAAACGTTCTCTGGCTCACAAGACGTTTTTGAATACACGTGATAATGCGGTTGATGAAACTTGCTTTTGATTCATAAAAGGAACAAAGAATTATTGACTTATAAACCAGTAGAGAAAACACTTGCTCGCGTAATACATGTCCCAAGTTTTTGTTCCAAATTATGTCTTAGTTGATGATCAGAAAATCAAGTTCTGCTAAACCGCGTCAGAATTCTCCAACTTCATTCATAATACCAGTGCAAATCAAAGCTATGATTCAGTGGATATTATAGGCCATAAATACAGGTTAAGGTACAATGGAAATTTTTTACTGTAGATTTTTTGTATCTTTCATTTCATAACTTTCATACCTGTGACCAGTGGTTTTTAGAACTTCTAGTTGATTAAGAACAGGTTAAAACACAGCAAAATCCGTAGTTGTTAGGATGTTGTCAGCCAAAAGCAAATATTTTAAACTTGGCAGGTGGTGAAATGCAGAATCGTCGAATGATGAAATGCTAAAATTTTAAAGTTTCCTTTAGGCACGCCTTCCAAGCTATTTATGTACTACTTTTTGTCGTTAAAGTATATTTTTCTACCTATTTCCATTCAGATCAATCGTTTTAATTGCTTTCCCAGAATGTTTGAACGTGTCAGATTTAACATACACAATGTAATTCCCAAAAGACATGTTCGACAGGATTTTCATATTTTTAGTGCGCTAGACTAGTGACTGGTAACTAGTGTGCTTGGGATCTCCTTTAGAAGATTCTCCTTCAGGTTTAGCATTTGGAGATTTTCTGTTTTCAAATTAATCATTAAACGTTAATTATTGTCAGCAAGTGAATTAAACTACACACTCATTTGAATTTCCTAATATCCTACCTTGATTTCCAATGAATGCTTCTTTATCCACTGAGACAACTTTGTTATGTGTCGATAAATTTCGACCTTAAACCCATGAAGGCGTTCGGCTTTAGGTTGGTAATTTTGTAGTTGTCCAGACATAGATTTTGCAGCTTACACGAATTTGTAAATGTTTCAGTGGGAATAATTGCTATATTGCAAGATTTAGATAAGTTTGCCTGGAATTGAATTTAAAAATAATGGTATTTGTAATACTTATATAACAATTATTCATCCGTCAATAACTAATGGCCACTTTTTGTAACGTTTGATTTACACGTTAAATGCTATTTCACCTATTAAGGCCTGAAAAGGGATACTGACCAAACTCAAATGTAATTGCTGGAAAGGTCAACACGTGTCAGACTGACCATCCCTTGCAGTGCAAAGCTTGGAATAGCTTTCAGCAGCTGGTTTGTTATCCTTAATTCAACAAGTGATTTTAAAAACTTTACCTATAAGCAAAAACTTGTTTACGCCCCATGTTTGAATACTAAGGTTTCAAGTGGTGTTTTTCACGTTCACCAAGAACACGGTCTCATTTTTGCAAAGGCAGGATTGGGAAATTCTGAAGCAGTTGTATTCTGTAAGTTCAGTTCTTTGGAAATACTTTTTCAATTCCTGAAAGTATCAGCAGATATTGCTTCAATTCATTTAGTGTTGTTTGTAGATAAATTCTAAAATAACTTATCCATACCAAACTCAAAACTTTGTATAGCGTTTAGAACGGGTTCTATCGCAACAAAACCATAGGTGTGAGGCTGATTGCCATCCAGGATAAGCAATCGTAGCTTTGGTAGAAGTAGGAAAGAAGTCTCCGTAGAATGCGTTATTCTGAATTTTATAAAAATGAATTATTTAATTAACTTATCATTTTTCTGTTATTTCACAATACCTTTTTCCACGTAGATCAATAGTCTTTATCATATGTCCAAACTGCTTGATGTGTCTGGCTTGATACTTGTTTTAAGTCATCCAAATGACTTAATTGGCATCTGGACAAAAAATGATAATAAAAAGGGGTAATTGAATTCCTTAATTTGGTCATGTGTTGCAATGCATGACCAAGAGTTTCTTTCGTTTGTTTTGATTTAAATGCATTTCTTTAAGAGTATCTGGTTTAAAATAAAAAAGTTAAACCCACTGCACGCAACCACTACCCAACACACTAAATAAATTTGCTAGTAATTTGAAGTCCTACAAATGCGTCTGCGTGTATACTTAAAATTATATTCCCCTTTAAATGTAAAGACTGTAGTAATGTCAGCGCAAGGAAGTCATGTCTACCTAATTCCATAATAATGTTTCCTGACAGGTAAAGATGAGTTAGTTTTGACAAATTTCGAAGTGCCTTTTGCGGTATGCGTGCGAACTTATTTCCATAAAGGTCCATATTTCTAAGTCTGAAATATGTTTTAAGAAAACCATTCTTAACATAAAATACTTGAAGCTTCATCTCAAAATATAGTCTCAGTTTTGACGAAAATATGAAACAAGTACACATAATGGTGACGTCATCTTAAAAGCCTGGTTTTTAGTAACCCACTGATTCCTGTCACCGTTTCTTAACATTAGAGCATATGGCACTTGACATAGGTCGTCACCTAAAAACCATAGTGAACCATTGACCCCTAAAAGTGATGCCATTATTTGAGAAAACCTAATATGTGACAACGTTCAACGTACTTATGAAAACCAGCAAATACATCATCATCTAGTGCATTAATCTGATTTTGGGAGAATCTAAGGAAGGTAAGAGAATTGAATCCTTACAAAATCCATGTTTCTCAGTTCGGAGATTTTGTTGTCACTCTGGTCCAAATTATGTACACCTGGTAAGTTTTTAAACCCATCAACTGGTATCTTTGTAAGGTTATTACTGTCCAGATTATTGTTATGTAGACTGAAATTGAATTAAAAGAAAATATTAACGAGAATTTTTTTATCTTTCACCAGATAATTAATACTAAATAAAAATTATGAAAACGTACTTGCAAAGACTATCAAATGCACTTGGGGCAACATCGAAAATGGAATTTTCTTGCAAGTTGACATCCGTCAAAGCAGTCAAGCTGTGAAAGGAGGAATTCTGCAGAGCTTGTAAATTTTGTTGTGAAATATGAAATCCAGCCATTTTTTGTAAGGATCTCACTGAAGGCGAAGTTGAGTCAGCATTCAGTTTTCTTAAGTTAGTTTTTGGAGCGACTTCATTCCGCTAAACACCGTCTCTGGCAGCTTGGGAGTATTAACATGGTTTTATGTTAACTGCCACGTTTCAACACCTGTAAATTTTAAACAATTGGTTTGTGCATGTAAAAGTTATCGGAAACGTTTCCAAAAAAACTAGTACAGCTAGCACTGCACAGAATCAACAGTTTATTTAAAGCTCTCTAAAAAATAATCACTGCCACCGTCACAGTGGTCAGTTGGACTTACCTTCAAGATGGTAATCTTCAAGTTTAGACGGAGCTGTAAAGTTAAGCGACACTTCTTGATATGCTAGTCGATTAGATGACCGAATACAGTCAATAGTTCTTTGTGTTTGCACACTGTCAACTTTACATACTATATTTAAACGTTCTAAAGTACAACAGTCCACATTATGGCTTGATAGTAAATTATCTAAATTGTAAGCTACTTCGGATTTAACTGCTAATAAAATCACAGTAAAAACTCCAAAAACTAATGTCGAATCCATTTTAGTAAATTTTGTCCGTCCGTCCGAGAAGTCCATAATCAATGGAACTAGAGCTTAGCATTACACTTAAGTACTTAAATTGTTTAAAATGCAAAAATGTGAAATGTTGAATGTTTATTCTGCAGAAAACGTGGACTGAAATTTGTTTAGGCATTAGCCAACTCACGAGCAGTGCGACTTATGAAAATCATCTTACGATTGAATAAAAAACTGCGCGTTTTAATCTGTTGGATTGGACAAAACCAGTGAAGTGAGCTAAAAATAACCTACTTATACTTTATGCAACAAACATATTGTGACGTATTTTTGCAAGGATGAAGCTCTGCAAATTTCACTGTGGGTAGCTAATCTCATTTAAAAGCAGGTTATGCACGAGTTTGTTATCTGTTTACTAATGTACCTAGCTCGACCTTGACAGTTGGTTTATCTCTTATTGACGCTCATGAATTTTATTTAGTCAAAAAGCAAGATTATTTGCGCATAGTTCTAATGGTTGAAGATACGCATCTGCCTACTAACATATATTTTGTCGTTCAGTGGATTTTATTGTGATTGACCTCAAGTTCACAAACCAGTCCTGCACAAACGCCAACGATTGCATTTGAGACAACACAGAATATTTTATGTAAAACACATATTACGGACTAAAACATGTTACAAAACTTGCTACACAACTATTTTACAAACAACATAATATTAATAAAAAATCATGAACAAATCAGCCAGTGCGATACACAAGATTATTCTGCTTTTTCGACAAATTATTGCGCGTGAATTATATTATCGTTTTTTTGGATACTATGAAACGCGAAACTCATCATGACCTTTTCACATTTAGCTCGAAATATCTTCTCTGCAGCACATTGTTGTGGCAGTGCTTTGACAAGACATTTTCGAATAAATACTTGGTGTTAACATATAAAATCTCTCTTGGTTTGGACTTAAATTTTTTTGCATTGTTTACTTACTTACACATTTACACTGAAAATAATTTTGGTTTTTATCCAAATTGCTGGCTCTACTATATATTCGTTCCAAATGGATTTAACATTGGCAATTGAGCATTTTGGCATGATATTGGTAGCATTAGGAACCGAGTTAAGTCCGTAGCAATGCATCAACAAAACCGTTTGTAGCTATCAATTTTTTAATGAACCAGGTGAACATTACATGCAGTATATTGACTGCAAAGTTGATTATAAAGAAGTAAGAAAAATGCTGAACTGTCTTCGATTATACACGACAAATTACCTGAGGTATCTAATCATTGACTTTGCAACCCCACCAATTCTTGAGGACGATATATTTGCTGGTAGGTGAATATTTCAATTTCGAAACATGACATTTTTGTAGGTTTATAACTGTTGTTATAATTTTTAGGACTAAATATTTCGTATTTAACGATGAAACATACCGCTGTGTCTGAAAATGTGGATCCCGCATACTCAGGAAATAACCGCTTGGAATCACTTCCGGATAACCTTTTTCAGGAATTAGCATTCTTGGAGCGCTTAACACTTTCACTCAATTCAATTTCCAACATTGGGCAGTTTACGTTTAAGGGTTTGAATAGGTAATACAAATTTAGCGAATTAGATCGAAATTATGTTGTCTTCTAATCAAGTTCTTTGCCTTTGTTGTTTTTATTTAGACATAAATCCCTTTTCCTTCATAAAAATACTCTGACAAGTGTGCCAAATGAAGCTATCAAAAATCTGGAATCACTAACGTATTTGGATCTTAGAAACAATAACATTTCTGAATTAAGAGCAAAGGATTTCATGGGTTTACAAGCCCTTGAGGGGATTGATTTGTCAGACAACATCATTTCTTCAATACACAAGGATACGTTTGCCGATCTACATGAGTAAAAGGGCTACAATATATTATGCCACTTTACATGACAAACTTTCAAAACTGTGAATGATATCAAAAACATTTTCTGCGCTTTAAAATTTCAGGCTTCGTAGCATTCAACTGAATAAAATGGGGTTAACTTCTGTTCCAACTGGGGCTTTAAAAAGCTTCCAAAGCTAGAAGAACTGTGGTTGTTTTGGAACAACATTACTGAATTAAAAGAAAACGAATTTTTAGGTCTGACAACGCTAAAACCTGTTTATTTACACAGAAACAAAATTGTCCATGTGCATGAAAATGCGTTTGCAGGTCTTGAAAAGTAAGCAATGCAACTATTAACAGTTTTATTTGCAATTTGTAACCATTCTTAACACAATTATTTACACAATATTGCCTTTTGAATGTAAATCTTGTTTTTAAGCCTTACTGAGCTTGTATTTGGTAGCAACTCCGAGTCTCAGAGAAAAATTCAATGCCTGACCTCCATTCCAACCAACGCTCTCGGAAATTTGGTTAATCTTGAAAGATTAAGTCTTTCTAATAACCAATTTAACGTGATAAAAAAACATGCTTTTTTGGGCTTAAGGTCTTTGAAAAGCTTGGGGTTATCAGACAATGCAATTGTTTCAATACACGGGGAATCTTTTTTAGGACTTGAAGGTAATTGATAAGCATACTTTGTCGATTTTAATGGTTTCTTAAAGAAAATTATTATTTAAGCTTAATTTTTTAAAACCAGACACGCTTCAGGAGCTGTATTTGAGCTACAACAATATTACAAATGTTCCAGCTCTGGCATTACAAAATTTTAGGGTTTTAAGCAAACTCAGCTTATCTTACAACAAGATAACCTATATACCTGATGAAGCCTTTTTAGGGTTTCAGAGTAAGAAAATATTTCCAATTTATTATCAGTACAAAACATTCCACATTTTTTTGAATAATTGACTTGGTTACTTAGGTAGTCTCCAAAAACTGGACTTGGGCTTCACCAAGCTCACTAGAATACCATCTCAGGCAATGCGAAACATGAAAAATTTAAGGACCTTGTTCATACAGGGTGCTTTAATAAGTTACATAGAGCCAAACACATTCGAAAATTTAGGGGAATCAATTGAACATATTGATCTTCGAGAAAACAGGTAAAATTTTTTCTGTTGTCGTTTAACTGTAAAACGTAGAAGATGGAACTTTGATTGTTTCTTCAGAATATCATCATTTACTGAATCTGCTTTTCATCACCTACCAAAGCTGCAGCAGCTTTGACTGGACGGAAACCAAATTCACCGATTAGATATTAACGTGTTTCTACCTGTAATGAAAACTGGAATGTTTGAGTTGACGACCATTGGTAAGGCATGAAAATGAATTATCCGAGGCTGCTAGACTTTTATCATCATGTACTAGTTTTGCAAAAAAAAACGTTTCTTTCTTTCAGACAATCCGTTAGAATGTAATTGCGATTTGTATTGGTACCATGTATTTGCATTCAATTATCGGAAATATCTTGGCGACACTTGGTTTGCTAAGAATCAACAAGAACACAACCTTACACAAGAGGAATGTGAACATAACGGAACTATAGTAAGTTAGCTTGTCTTCATGATATTAAAGTATTTTCTTTAAGTCTTTATATACAATATATATTTTGATAACAGATACATTTAGTAAAGGAATGTAAGCAAAAATGGAAACCGGTGATGTGCAATAGCTCAAATGTTGATAGTTGTTTGTTTGGAAACTTTTGTAGAGCGGAGAAGCTTTATTGTGCTTAAGAGAGCCGGTTTACTGTCAAAGGTTTTGTGGTGTTATGAAACTGAAACTATTGGTTATTAAAAGTGGGTCTTTAATAAACTTGACAATATGCAGTTTTTGCTTGTTTATCATTCACAACATGACTTATGTTGAATTTTTAAGTTGCATTCTTACATGCAGATTTACAAACAAACATTGAAAACATGGAATTAGCCATATTGGGTTTAGACTTTATCGACAAGTTATTTTTTCTCACTTTTTTTGCCTTGTTTGGTACATAATCCTTTTATTGCCCAAACATAGCTGGCATTACCTGGATAAAGTTTTGCAAAAATCAGGCCAGCAATGCATGATATAGAGTATCTGAAATTTAAACAATATTTGATTATCTTAGTGTCAAAGAATTAGCGTATGTATATTGAAATGATAAATGTGTACATAATATCATGTAGACGTCTTACCAAAAACTTCATAAATAAAAATATTGCAAAGAAAAAGTCAAAAACATCTTCTTTGTCAAATAATTCCAAAACTATGCAATCCGCATTCAGAAGTCTGGACTCTGCTGGTGTAAGCGCTGTGTTTGCCAAATGTGTTCTCAGAAAAGGCAGCACTGTAGCAACACTTGCAATGCAAAATCCAAATACATAGAAAAGCACTTCCTTCCATGTAATAAGCGTTTTGTTACTTTCCGTTTGCTTCTGAAACAATTCATCACTAATAGTTTATACTCAGTTGTCAGTTGTATTGTGCTTCTCTTTACTTTGTTTTCGTTTCGCTTGAATGTCGGAAAGATGCCATTTCCTTTGATCTAATTAGAGCTGTCAATCAAAAAGAAGCTGAACAATGGCATTTCGAGAAAGAATATGGAATCGAAGGAAGGAAGGAAGAAAAGTGGTAGCGGGTGTATACACTCATGCAGTAAACTTTTTGTTGTTGTGTAGTTGATGCAAATATGAATTTATACGTAGCCGGAAAGTTTAGTGCAGGAGTATACACCCGCTACCACTTTTCTTCCTTCCTTCCTTCGATTCCATATTCTTTCTCGAAATTCCATTGTTCAGCTTCTTTTTGATTGACAGCTCTAATTAGATCAAAGGAAAAGGCAAAATCGCGACATTCGAGCGAAACGAAAACAAAGTAAAGAGAAGTACAATATTTTCGATAACTTTATGGAAATTCTCACTCTTTCACGTTTTGAATAAACGCAACCGCAATAACATATATACCATCCGAAAGACCCTTGAAGAAATAAATACACTATGCACGTGTCTGAGTCACTAAGCAGTTTAAAGTAAAAGTGGACAACAGTCCATAAAATAACTGCTACAGCAAGGTTGATGACATTGCCCCAAAACAACAGTGCATGAATTTCTTTGAAGCGACTCCAGAATGATGAACGTATGTCCGAAACTTGTCTTTTGGTAGACCAATCTAAAGATTAATTTGCAGGTTTTCTCAAATTTAAGATACAACTTATTTGGATATATGATGTAATAACCTTTTAATCTAACGTACCAATTTCCCAAACAAAACCCTTCATTCGTGCGTCTATATGAATAGACATAGCCATGCAAATGAAAACGTGGACAAACGTCAAGATTATCCAAAATTGAGGCTTTCCAACCAACACAAAATTTAGGAGTGTATTAAATATTAAATGCATGTTTCCCAGTGTCACAAAGCTGAAAAATGAGGTGCGGATATTTATAGCAAATACCAAATTTATGCCAAATAGGTACAATATAAAAGCATATATCGAGTAGAGAAAACATTAAAATTATTGTGGTTTCGTACCTGCCAGTAGATTGGTTTTCCTCCTTTTGTAACGGATATAATGCAAACAGACACCACAACCCCGTAACATATGCCAGACCTACATCTGAACAAAAGCATTTAGTTTTTAATTGTAGCTTCTTCTAGTATTTATAAAGTTATAAATAAGCATACCGATTTGAAGTCCCTTAACTTGTGGGCACAACTCATACAAGCAACTAGATACACCAACCACCATCATACCAATTCCCATAGCAACAAAAACATCCAGTTTTGATCCTTTTCTAGTTTTAAAAACAATGTAGGTAAATGCTGCTCCCCAATGGATATACCATGCGTTGGCAAAAACATGGTTAAATGCTAGAAAACCGAATGCTGGTCGCAAGCATCTGACGTTCAGGAAGCACAAATCTTCGTTTGCCTTTTGCTGAAGACTTAAACACGCACTTACAAGCTGTCTTATGAAACTGACAAGTAACTGCGCAAAGAATAGTATTTCCGTAAGCGTATATCCTTGAGTATTAGTAGATATTGTAGCAATGTTGGGTTGGCGTCGCTTAATGAAAATAAACAAAAGAAAATGGTTTTCGGACAAGTCTAGGGAAGTCTCAGATTGTGTGGCTTCCAACTCAGCTGGAGTATCTTTCAAACTTTCCAAAGACTGTGTGGAGTTATTTGCGTTGCTTAACCTTTCGTCGAATGTGCTAAAACTTTCTGATGTTTCCATTTTATGGTCAGCAATATCCGGATCTTCTTGGTATACAGACATTTTTGACTTATCGTCTAAATCATCCGAAGAAATTCCATCATAGTGATTTGTGTAAAAATTGCCATTGACACAATTCACTATGAAATGTATTATAGCAGAGTGTTGCTACACGAAATATATCTAGACCCTAAAGGTTATCCCTGTTGTCACTTCCAAAGTTTCCCTTGACAAGACGGTACTTTAGGCGCCCCGAAACGCTAGAAACTTCACCACAGCCCCAACCACTAATTCCCACGCCTAGCCCTATTTGCCACGAAGGAATAGCCAAATCGGTGGAATGATGACTAACTAGGTAAATAATTGACCTCTGACAGGATACGGAAGTTTACTTTTAACAGGCTACGTCACCCTTTTATTAACGACAGAACTTTAATTTACTTTTACAAATTTCTCAAGAATAAATTAACAGAGCTTTCTAAAAGAGACCCTACTCTGACCAAGTCTTGAGACCAACTTAAAACTTGAGCCGTGTTAACTCTTCGGCTTCACAAACCACACTGCCAATCTCTCCGTACTAACTAGACGTAGTTCTCCTCGCGACGGCGACCAAGTTCGAAGTCCCCTCCTGCTCGCCATTCTTCCTTGCTGCTCTCGAGCCTCTGACCAATCAGATCGCTTGACCAAGCTTCTGGAATTTTCCTGTCTCCCGTTTCCTCGCTTCTTCTTACTTTGTTCAGCGACATTCCGACCCCCAAATCAGGGTTAAAGCCCTGATTTCCTTTCCTGAGTCCTAACGGGCAATTCCTGTGTACGCCCCGCTTCCTGGTCTTGTTGTCTGCAGCCCTGGGTTCGACGACTCGAACTTGTCCATGACTTCCGAGGTCCACTTCGGTGTCGACTGCTTCCATTAAGCGGCTGCTGGCTGACTGGTCAATCACTACTGGCACGACTGCTTCAACTTCCAAAGACTCAAGTTGAGACTTCTCACGCTTGGTCACCTGAGCCACACCTTCCTTTGTCCAGCGGAATCCCTTGGCTTTCTTCTGTCCTTCTCCTGCCGGCAAATCCTTTAAAAAGGGCTTTTGCTTCTGCCCCTTGCACCATGTCACTGCACCATGTCCTCCATGTCCAGTAACTCGTGGTCCTTTGTCTGAGTCTCTTTCGTCCTTGCTACGAATAGCCAAACTGTGTCCTCCTTTACCGGGTACTCCGCTTATCTTACTGCTGGAGCCTCCAGACTTCACAGTTCCGCTTTGTAGGGTTGTTCCTCTGCCATTGTTCTCCACAACGGCTAATCGTAACTTCTTCGACCCCACGGAGTTCCTCTGTTCTGGACCAGCAGGCTGCACTTGTACCCTCTGCCTGCAATTTTCGTCTTGTTGCCCCCTTCGACTTATCGAATTGGCTTCCTTCTTTGCACCGTTGTCCACAAGCTTGCGATCTCGCTGGCCAACGCTCCCAATGGCTGTCGAGATGGAACTCCGCTCTGTTACTGCTGCCTTCAACGCCTGCAACTGACCTTTCAGTTGCTCGGTTTCACGCTGACTTGCTTCCAGTTTTCCCTTCAGCGTTTCCAACTCGACTTCTAATTTCCTCCGGGGTTCCATCGACTGGTCCACACTGTCGTCCTCCTCGGATACCATCATGGAGTTTATCTTTGAGCATCGGCTCCCTGTGTTGGCGACTTGCTTTCCCGCCAGGACCCATCCCAGCTTTAGCCTTTTCGCCATGGGTTCTTCTTGTCCACGCTCCAAGATCTCTCTGTGTGCCGTGAGGAAAGGGTGATCCTCCCCAATCACCATTTGAATCCTTACATTTTCGAACGTACCCAGCTTTGCCTTCCTGAGGTACGCGTACTTGGCCTTCAATGCTGCGGGTGACTGTGTGTACCTGCCTAATCCAAGGTCAGTGAGGGTACTCACCTTGCTGACTTTGTAGAAAGGGGCGTTTTTCCAGACGCCTGACACTTCAAAGGCTGCCGAATCCCCTGTCAGCTGAATCTCGATTCCTCCTACGCCCATGCACTTTGTCTTGACCGGCCTAGCTCTTATGCCCAAGTCTTCACAAATGTCCTCCTCAATAGCCGTTGAGTCGCATCCACTGTCGCAAAGGCAGTACACTTGCCTAGTTCCCCTTGGCCCCCGTACCTTGATCTGGACCACCGACATTGGCTTCGACGGCTTTTTCCTGAGCCAGTTCATCCTAGCTGGCTGTGTCTCCGCAGGAGTTCCACTTCCCTCTTCGGAACTTTCATCATCTGAAGCTTTGGCTTCTCTGTTGGAGGGTCTCTTCTCTCCGTTACGCCATGGCTTTCCCTTGTAATGTAGCAGTGTGTGATGCGTTGCCTGACAATCGTCCTTTCCACACACGCGATCCGATGGGCAGTCCTTCTTCAAGTGTCCACCTTCCAAACACCGGAAGCAAAGCCCGTTTTCCCAAACGAACTTCTGCTTATCCTCCAGAGACAACTTTTTAAATTGGAAGCACCTGCCAATCTTGTGTTTCCTTCCACAACAGGGACACTTCTCCGTCGTGTCACTTGTCGTCGAGCTGCTACTGTCTTCCGCTGTGTTACTGGCCTTCGGGCTACTACTGGCTTCCCTTGTGACGTGGATCCTCGCCGACCCCCGTGTCCCACGTTGTTGCTTCTCTGTGTCTTCGTCCTTGATGATAGGGGTTACAAACTCCACACAGACATCCATCTTTTCGTCCAGCCAGTCTCCAAAGGACGCGAGGTTTTTCTTCTTTGTTGGGCGAGTCTTTATCCATTGCCCCCACTCCAGCTGAAAAACCACTGGAAGCTTGCTGGATAACTTTTCCAGCAGCCTGACGTCGCTCAGGTAGGCATCCTCTTTCATGGATTTCGCGGTCTGGATCAGGAACTGCACTGTTGTTCCAAATGCGACAAACGTGTCCAATTTGTTGGGATCCGGGCTTTTACAAGCTTCTGCTTTGTCTGCTAGCGCGCGAAGAACTAAGTCTGGTCGTCCAAAGCGTTTCCTCAAGGTGTCAATGATCGCTTTCACATTCATGGGGTCGTTTAGCAGTCCCATGACAGCCTCCTTTGCACTTCCTTTCAGGGCCTTGCGAAGTCGAATAAGGCTTTGTGAAGAGTTGACCTTCTCTGTGGGAGTCGTCCTATCAAACTCACTGTGAAACACTGG
The DNA here is from genome assembly GCA_029691765.1 of Entomobrya proxima. Lineage (NCBI taxonomy): Eukaryota > Metazoa > Arthropoda > Collembola > Entomobryomorpha > Entomobryidae > Entomobrya > Entomobrya proxima. The sequence continues at coordinate 48,792,565 of CM056169.1, forward strand.
CCAGTCTTCAGCTTTTCCACCAAATACCGGAAGATCCTTGTCCCAGTCCTTCTTGGTCCTCTGCGAGTCCTGGAATGCTTCGGCAAACGTCTTCGAAAAGATAGCAGCAAACTGACTCATGTCTCCTATCGGGCTCTGTTGCGTAGGCTGTGTCACTACTGGAGGCACTTCCTGTGTTTCTAATCCTGGGAGCGCTAGCGGTACCTGGTTGACTCCTGGTTGCTCTGCTTCAGCAGTCTGTGTTCCAAAGACTGCAGCGAGTGGGTTGAAGTTAAAAGGGGCGTTCCCTCCGCTGGTACCTACAGGAGCCGCTTGTTGAACTGTGACCTCCCTTCTTCTGGTTACTGGTGTTCTACCTCCAACCAAATCTTGGTAGAATGCTCCAGGGCCTGGACTTTGATAAAACGAGGGAGGTGCTTCGTTGTCCAGCCAAGCGCTCACTCGCCCTGCAGATGCATCATCGAACTCCTGTTCATCAAGGCCTTGTTCCTCTTCAAGTTCTGCAGCCAACTTGTCTTTGTCCAGGTCCTCCTGTTCTTTCAGGAACTTCAGCTTTCTTTTCAAGGCAGCTTCCCCCTTCTCAATCTCCAGGTTCAGCTTCGCAATTTCATCAGCCACCCCTTTCTTGTCATCGTCACCAACTTGAGACTTCTTCAGTTCCAGTTCTCGGATCTTGAAGGTTATTTCTTCCTTGGACTCTTCCCAGGTCTTTCTTAATTCCAGAGTCTCCTTCCTGGTCTCCAACTCTATGTGCTTCTGGCGGGATGCTACTGACGATGTCGTAACTGCTCGGCTGCGGTTACGCATTCCCGTCGGGGCACTGGTTCCTGCTGCCTGTGCCCGTTCCTTGTCCTGGACGACCTTCAACGCTTCCTTAAGCAACTTCAAATTCTCCGTGGCACCGGGAACCAACTGTCTGGCAGCACTGATGTGAGGCTTCGCTGTGTCCCATTCCTCCAGCTCCTCTGCTGTGAACTGGTCCCGGTCCTGGCCAGCGTACTTCTTTTCCAGACCCTCGTTCTCGATTAGGCACCTCTCTGCTGATGCCTTCCACCTCTCATTCTGTTTGATCTCCTCCAAGATCGCCTCTTTCGTGAACTCCAGGTACCGGTTACGGGACGTCGGTCCGGGTGCTGGCTGTGCTGTGTTGTTCATCCCAAGCGTCCTAGTGGAACTGGTCGGATTTCCCAATTCCCCATAATTTAGGCGGTTCACGGGCATTGTCATCCTTCTCTCTCTGGCTGGTGGAGTACCGTCGGGGATTGACATCTTCTTTTTTAAAAAATAAACTTAATCACAACTTGTTCCCAAATAAAATTAACTGGAACGGACTAACCGTGAGTGGAGGGACTCTTGTACCCAGCCTCCCTCTTAGCTGCGGTATTCTCTGCTACACTAGAGTAGTAGCCCACTATTTCCCACAGGAACTCGAGGGGTTGACCTTGTCCTCCTCTTCGGGAATTGTCCACTCACGTCGGTGACTGTGTCTCGTTGGTTACAGCGGTTACGGCTTTGTTACAGTTGTTACAGCCTTGTTACAGTGGTTACAGCCTTGTTACAGCGGTTACAGCTTTGTTACAATGGTTACAGTCCGTTACAGCTGGCCTATCACTTGGTACAATCACCGTACCGCTCCGAACCGTTGGTACAAGCCGTTGTACCACTGCGTACCACTGGTACAAACTCTGTACCACTCCTATTCCGTTGGTACAGACACTGTCCCTCTCCGTACCGTTGGTACAAACACTGTACCGCTCCTTACCGTTGGTACAAACCGTTGTACCACTTTGTACCACTTTGTACCGTTGGTACAAGCCGATATTCCAATGCAGAAACTCTTCCTTCCTGAGTACACGCTGCTACCACTGTCCTGTCTTCTGTCGCAATCAGCTCCGGGATGACGCAATCCACCAACTGAGTTGCACTTCCGACGGTCCACTGTCTGGTCGCAGGCCCCAAATCCGTCTTATCCACAGTTTCGGCACCACGTGTTGCTACACGAAATATATCTAGACCCTAAAGGTTATCCCTGTTGTCACTTCCAAAGTTTCCCTTGACAAGACGGTACTTTAGGCGCCCCGAAACGCTAGAAACTTCACCACAGCCCCAACCACTAATTCCCACGCCTAGCCCTATTTGCCACGAAGGAATAGCCAAATCGGTGGAATGATGACTAACTAGGTAAATAATTGACCTCTGACAGGATACGGAAGTTTACTTTTAACAGGCTACGTCACCCTTTTATTAACGACAGAACTTTAATTTACTTTTACAAATTTCTCAAGAATAAATTAACAGAGCTTTCTAAAAGAGACCCTACTCTGACCAAGTCTTGAGACCAACTTAAAACTTGAGCCGTGTTAACTCTTCGGCTTCACAAACCACACTGCCAATCTCTCCGTACTAACTAGACGTAGTTCTCCTCGCGACGGCGACCAAGTTCGAAGTCCCCTCCTGCTCGCCATTCTTCCTTGCTGCTCTCGAGCCTCTGACCAATCAGATCGCTTGACCAAGCTTCTGGAATTTTCCTGTCTCCCGTTTCCTCGCTTCTTCTTACTTTGTTCAGCGACACAGAGAATGCGACTATTAGTCCAAAACAAATGGCTACAGAAATTAAGTAGTTATGGGTTTCGGAAACCGGTGTCACTGTGAATACAATGTGCTTTCGTTTCTCATTATTTTTCTTAACAACTGTATGAGTTCGCTTCCATTCAGACACACACCTGCCATTATTTTCGTGCATTACAAACCGAAGGACTCCACTAGTGAAAAGATGCGCAGTCTGCAAGAAAAAAATGAAATAGGCAAACACGTTTTCCAAACATCACAATATACATAGCTCTGGCATATAAATTTTTTCCTCTCGCATAACTTTGATTTCTCTGATACTTGTGATGAATATCAATAATTTGGTAGTGAAGCATACCTTAATTAGTGCTACACCGTTTCTGCTAAACGTCAAGAACTTTTTTGTTCTAGGAGAGTTCTCATCCCAGAATGTTTCAATAGGACACTAGCATTATCAAATTCTCATAAATTCCCATGTAATCATTTTTCATGTTTAGAACTTAGTGTCTGAATTGTAGTCTATTTACCTGAGTTTCCTCAATCACTGCAGTAACACAGCTATCTTCGTCTGCGCTTATGTCAAGTGAAACATAATTAGATACTTTGTCAATGTCATTCAGATTTAAATTGATTAGTTGAGTTGGTAAGGACGATGTCAGGAATATTTCATTGGTACGATTAGGTTCGGTTGTTGGACGTATCGTTGTTTTGTCCAGTGTCACCCATAAACTAAATGGAGCTGAGATTCTTGATTTTGATGTCACTTTTACAATAACGAAAATGCTTTTTGGGAAAACAGGTTCCTTTAGGTTGCACGCACAGAATGATCTCCGGGATATATGTAATCTGTAAATATATTAAAACCAAATTAAAACAATCAATCAACAGTTTTGGATACGGCTTAGTTTACCTCCGTTTTTCCAAAACTAATGGCAGAATCCATTCTGCAGAAAATGTTGGATCAAAGTAGTTGTCAAACTCAACTTTGAAATAAATGGGACTCCAATTTGAGAGTGTGTCATTTACGCGCGTCTCAACGGTTATAAAATGATTGTAGTTGTTTTCGTTAATTTCAACTTGAAACCAGAACATGTAGGCTTGATGTCTATCAACTTTGTAAGTAACATTTGCTCCCAAAGCTTCATCCAACTCAATGAGTGAAGCATTTGATGGAAATGATGAGCAAAGGTGCCTTAAACTAATTAAAAATACGCACAAACTTACTAACCTTAGCATTGTAATATGAAATTGATTAGTAGTTTTGATATACAAAATTTGACTACGCAGTTTTGTTAGAGAGTAGGTACATATATATTAAAACATGTTTCACTAATTCTCGTACAGAGAGTTATCTAATGCGGAAACCTAGCAGTGACTGAATACTTAAAGTATTAGTCTTATCGTCATGTATTAAAGAAAAACTGAAACATAATGTATTTTTAATGCTTCATCAAAATTATTTCATTAACGCCTATAATTACCTCATAGTTTTGATATTATATTCTAGAATCTGATCGATAATCGATTGGTATATGCTACTGATGACGCACAACATCACGCGGTTTGTTTTTCTTTACAACATGTTTGCATACGTGTTTATCAATGATACTCTCATGCGTAATCGTAATTAGTCATTATTTAAACCTATGTACAAGTCCTACATCATGCGAAAATTTCGCTGCGAAATTTTTTATTCAGTGAACATTTCTAATTAGATATATACAAAAGTCTATCTTTTTCAGCTTTCTAATACAATGTAATTTAAATGCATCTGTTGAGTTTTGGAATTGACATGCAGCACGACAATATGTTGTTCACCAGTTAGTTATGTTGCTTTGCCATATTTTCCAGTAAATATTATTAATAAATATCCGAAATAAAGACAAAACTCATAATTTGCATTGTGAATCATGCATGTTGATTGAATAAGTGATCATGTCAGACCTTGTGAAGCAATTTGAAGAACCAGTTTGCAAATTTTTAAGCAACGATATGCTAGCAGAACGCAATATTAGGTTGGGTCAGTAAACACTACTCGAACTAAGAAGGAGTCTGGAATCTTTAGAAAAATTTAGAGGTCTCCGTTAAGTCTAACACTGTCAGAAACTCGGTGGGACCAAAAATAGGATAACTGGTTTTAAATTGTTCAACCTGGAGAAACGGTTGCGATTGAAGGGGCTAATGCAATAAGTACGCTGGGGATATCTAATGTAGGCCGTGCTGGTAAAAAGGAAATAAAGTAAAGGGAGACAATTTGTGACTCACAAATTGTGAGAATATATCGTCTACAGTTGATGCCCTTGGTAGAACAAACCCAGAGCCGCTCAAACAGTTGCGTATAAACAGTTGGTGATTTCGCATTCATTAAATGCCTACCTGATAAAATATTTATCAGCCGTATGGATACGTTGGATGGAAAATATAATAAAATAGAAACAGATTGAATGTTTGCACTGAGCTGACGATATATTTATTTTGTCTGATATGAGGTCATTAAAAAACTTTACGCCCCAAAAATGCAATAAATTCTCAAACAAAGCAAACCATAACATTTCACGTATTTATTACTCACCGAAAACTGTGAAATGCGCAGTTAAAAAAAGATTTTAATTGCCATATACAATATATAGACGTTTTTGGCTTCAGATTTAAAATCACCAATATTAGTTGCTTAGTATGTGATTCTTGATTTAGCAAGTAGCCAAAAAGCAACTGATGAGTCAAATAAGGCTTCTGTTTCAACTTCATAGATTTACGTACATGTCCAATTTTCAAGGATATCTGCACAGTCGTTGATTTCCGCATCTCGCAAGTGCTGAACTAATCTAGCTATAGTAGCCCCGTAGGACTCTCTCATGGCCCAGTCATACAGCAGGGCTTGCACCACGTCCATAATTCTCAGTTTATCCAACATAATATCCTGATTAAGTTTCATTGCATCTGCTGCGTTAACCTCGAGTAGATTTGCAAGGTCTTTCCAGTTTTTACTCAATGAGTGACGTTTGGGCTTGAGCTTAATGGCAATTTTGTTAATTGTAAATTCTAAAAATTTAAGAAATTCTTAGTTACAGAAATTAAGCAATAAAAAGTTAAAGGTGTTACCTCCTTCTCCCAGGATACACGTTTTATTTTCTGCGATTTTAGAATGTACGCTTCTTGCAGTCATTTTAGTAATATTTTAGCTAAGCTTTCTATAAAAGTGCAGCAATTCTCCGTAAAGTCCTTTGCAACATTGAATGCCTTGTCTGCAATTTTCAATCTAGCTTCGGTGTCAATCTTTTTATGTGTTCCAATGTCTGTAGAACTAGACAGAAAAATACGTTTTAAAGTTCAAAAAATATATTTGTGTGATTAATCTGAGAATGATGAATTGAATTTTATTCAAGTTTCAGCTTTATTGCAATGTTATCACGGCTTAAAGCTTATCAGATGTTTACATGCAGTCGACGTGTTGTGCCTTTTGGCGTCAGAATCAGGACCAAAAATTGTCCCAGACCCTGTCCTAAGTTCGAAGGACCACCCGTTCCCCTCCCCCGTATGCCCAGGTGTAAAACTGCGCAAGGCAAGGAAACAGGACTATAAACTTGCCTGAAGTCCCCAATGCCAAACTAATGACGGGATGATACTCTTCAGGGTTCCGAAATAAAACCCAAAGAATCAGAGATACGTTTCTGAGAATAATACTTTATTCGGATCAAATAGGAAAACTTGGAATAGTGCACAAGTCTCCTTCAAGAGCAGTGTTGTTTGCCTCAACGGAGTCAAATCAATTATGATCACAATCAATTTTACTCCTGCTTATATACTAACAATTTCTGGGGCTAGTTCGAACTCATGTCACCAAAAATATCCGAATACCGGAAATACCAAAATTCATGAACAAAGAATGTCACATTCCTACCGGAAGTGACCCATAGCCATAAACAAAGAAAGTAACAAAGTTCACAAAAAGTTAGGTTCAATAACAAAGAAAATATTCGAATGTATAGTGAAAACCGGAAGTTGACAATATTCCAAGCTTCATGACAAGATAAGACAAAGTTCGAACTATCAAATGTTCCATAAACGCCCCAAAAACAATTCGTATTCAAGCAAAACAAAGAATAATCATTGTACAAGAAAAATCATGAAACTATTTACAAAGAAACGTTTAGCTACGAAAATATATTATGTAAATCTACAAATCCGACATTTCCGGTGGCAACACGACGTAAACTATGCCACCAGATCTCCTGTTCATGGTGTGGTAACCGACTCTTATCAGTTTACTACCACCGTTTTGCGCAATGCGCAGATGGGATTTAGATAATACAAGTTAATACCCAATGATGTCACGTTGGTTCATTTGGATATTAAAGCTAACGATAATATACCAAGTGTCAAAGATACCAATTAAAAAAATATCATTGAAAAATGAATGCTTTCATTATGCGGTGTATTACAACAAACCGTCTGTTCGGCAGAATGCCAAAAATTCAGAAAGTGTTTGCAAAAATACCTTGTTTGCACTATACTGACTATTGATTTTGTCATTCGGAAAAGATTCATGCGACGTCAACACTGGTATGATACGATAGCCATATCATATCTACTTTGTCATGTTCATCATGTCATTATATAATTATCATATTATAGGACATGAAAAAAGTAGTCTCTTCAGTTAAGCAAAATTCAGGTTCAGGAAATGAGATGAGCAAATTTCCTCGGAAATGCAAATAATGCCGTTATGTGATATCACACTTCACGGCTATTGTTTAGGCTTTAATTATGTACGTTATACAGCCTATTACCAAGCCCTTTAAAAGTTAAACTCACCATTATAACAGGAAGCTCACAAGCTGACATTATTAAAGATTGCGTTTTAATCAGCATGTTGTTTTATGATTGATTGTAGACAACAGGCGCGCAGCCAGCCGTGAAGGTTAGGTAGGGCACCCAATTTAACTTCAGTCAACATAAATATGTTTCGTTTCTTTCAGAGCTTTAAATTCTTAGTAACAGATTTAATTTAATTACTCATAAAATATATTAAATTATTTGCTACGAAGTTTGCATTAATACCATATTTCCGTATATAACTGAGTAAAACTGGTACTATCTATATCATTGAGAAACTACTAAATAGCGTTGGAATAACTGCAAAACGCTAAGCTAATACAATTATATAATGCCGAAATTGAGTAGAAAATTTATTTGGAAGAACTTCTGTCTAGCAAATTAGCTGATAGGTTTTTCGATTTTACATTATTATGATATAAAAAAATTTTAAAATTTTGATTTGAAATGTAAAAATATGTCAAGGGTTATTCGTTTTAGCATTTATATACCTTGTGGTTTTTATAATACGTTTAAAAACTCCGGTATAGATCGTACTGAGTAATGAGTCACATGATAAATTTAACCAAGAGAACAAATACATGCGATTTAATGTTGTCGAAAAAGCTGCCAACTTGCATTGCATGTTGAGTCAATAAGTAATTGCTGTTTGTTTTAACGGGTAATAAGGTTTGAAATACAGATTAATGAAGAATAAGATTTACTCGCATCACGCATGTGTTTTCAAAGGGTGAAACTTGCACCATACTCGCGTACAATATCTACATGACGATTTCTTGGTTTCAAACCTTTGTTCAAATGTGAAAGAATTTTTTTTCATTTTTGGAACTTTCAATCTTCGTTAGTCATCACGGAGCTTTCTCAAGCTGTGGTAAAAAAGATGCAGCCAATGCAAAACATAAAAGCTGGCTGGAACTGACGAATGCAGAAGTATAACAACCTTCTGGCTTAAGTAAAAATCCTGCAACATCATATTGAAATTGAAAATGTGGAAACACACGAGAAAGAATAGTAGTATTGTAGTGTAGTAATATACGGTTTTCTATTTACTTTCATCCACTCTTGAATATTCTCTGAAGCCGAATTTGTATGCAAATTGCATAATGCAATGCCTAGGATAGGAAAACTTGTTAAATGGGAAATCCACAACATCAAAGTGTCTATTTAATTTAAAATTGTCTATTAGTCTAAAACTGTTTGTGACCTCATACTGACCAAGACTTTGAAGCTCTCAATTTTTTAGGTAGGGCACGTGCACTAGGTGCCCACCCCTCGCTGCGCCTCTGGTAGACAAATATCCGTGGATTAATGAAAATGATGATCCGTTCATGATAAGCAGTAAGCGTACGGTTCCAGTATAATATTCCGTTTTAGTTTTAACATATAGAGTTTTTGCAATCTTTATTCATATTGTCCTTTGCAGTACATCTGGAATTGTGTTCTGCTTCTTGTAATGAAAAATTCAATTCATCAAAGACGGAGGGACATACACAGAAAAACCGTCTACCGCGATGACAAGGTTTATTTTGCTTGCGAGATTTTTTAACGCTGTAACGATTCACAAATTTATATTAACCAAATTGTTAGCATTTATTACAACACGTATTGAGCATTTTTTTTCAAAATCTCCAACTTTTTTCCTCATACTCTCCAAAACATGCCAAACTTTCAGGATAGATAAAATGACATGTTTAACTCACAAATCTGAAGTACTAGCTCGAGATGTTGTCATAATTCGAAAAAATCGCAAAAATACTGAAAAAAGTGAGTCGCCCCAGCAGAACATCTGTAACTTTTTTGTCTAACAACAGAAATGTACCAAACGTTGCAGGCGTATACACTACTAAATAAGCTATTATGCCGCGGAGTATCAAGTTGCCCCGTTTGAAATAGAGAAAGTTACATAAGATTATTTGCAAAATTTTGATTTTTCATGTCAAAAAACTTAACCTACCAATCACTAAAAGTAAGTATTTTCGGAAAATGAAAGAATGACTATAATACCACTAATACGGTGTAGTAACTGCCACAAGTCGCATGTAAAAATCTCAAACCACTGTGAAGAAATCCGGGGTTAAGTACAAAAAAACGTGAAATTTTCCTGCTTAATTTTGGCAACTTTTTTTGAAAAGTGTTTGAAGTTTTGTATTTTCAACCCAGGCTATAGAGCAGTTTGTGCTGTAATGTTATCTGAAAGATTAACTCGGTTCTGACCTTTGAGTCAAAAGTTATGGCAATTTGAAATTTGTTTGTTGCATTGGCAAGGATCACAACTTGAGATATTTCAAATTGCCATAACTCTTGACTCAAAAGTCAGAACCGAGTTAATCTTTCAGATAACATTACAGCACAAACTGCTCTATAGCCTGGGTTGAAAATACAAAACTTCAAACACTTTTCAAAAAAAGTTGCCAAAATTAAGCAGGAAAATTTCACGTTTTTTTGTACTTAACCCCGGATTTCTTCACAGTGGTTTGAGATTTTTACATGCGACTTGTGGCAGTTACTACACCGTATTAGTGGTATTATAGTCATTCTTTCATTTTCCGAAAATACTTACTTTTAGTGATTGGTAGGTTAAGTTTTTTGACATGAAAAATCAAAATTTTGCAAATAATCTTATGTAACTTTCTCTATTTCAAACGGGGCAACTTGATACTCCGCGGCATAATAGCTTATTTAGTAGTGTATACGCCTGCAAGGCTTGGTACATTTCTGTTGTAAGACAAAAAATTTACAGATGTTCTGCTGGGGCGACTCACTTTTTTCAGTATTTTTGCGATTTTTTCGAATTATGACAACATCTCGAGCTAGTACTTCAGATTTGTGAGTTTAACATGTCATTTTATCTATCCGGAAAGTTTGGCATGTTTTGGAGAGTATGAGGAAAAAAGTTGGAGATTTTGAAAAAAAATGCTCATTAGAACATTATTACGTAAAGTACAGTTAGGAGCGATAAAAGAATGCTAAGGTTGAGTTTTATTCAGATTGACTCATCATTTGGATTGGCTGTCTTATTACCACAATTTTTGTAATGTCAGATAGCAGACAAAGCAAATGGAAGAATTTAGTTGTTGGAGAACGGGGTAATTAAGTAATTTGTATTATACTTGAACTAATCATTAATTTACTTGAAAAATTTATATATTTATTCCTAAAACATTATGACAGAGTGTCCATATAACGAAGTAGCAAAGTTATTAATGGAAACCATGAGAACAGCAACTGGTGGAGCAAATGTCCTTTGGAGAGATTTGGCATATGAATTATCGTTAGAGCAAACTCAGATTGACGAACTGGAAAAGTTACAAACACAACATATTCTACGTTCCATATTGTGGGACTGGAGACAAAATAAACATTCCGGAGCCACTCTTGGTAATCTTGAAATTCATCTCAGAGAATTGAAATGGAATAGTTGTGCTGAAAAAATTAGAAACTACGGTACCGAAGCATGCCAACGTACGGCTGCGAGTATTGCCAATTCTGACAAAGAATCTTGTCATACTGCCGCAGGAAATTTACCGTTGAATGATAGCACTAATCTAAACCCACCATCTAGCACAAACCAAATGCAGTTTACAAATATATTTTACATAACGTTTGCAGCAACATTCATCATTTTTGTTGTATTGTTGGCAGTAATGTCGGTGTTGGAGTTCAGGGTAAAGAAACCTACAGACGAATGTCGGTTGATTGGCCCAAATGCTTTGAAAGTTGGCAGCTACAATGAATACAAAAAACTTGCGTCGTCAAAATGCATAAAGCATTTAACTATTGTTTCTGCAAATTTAAAAGAATGGGACAGTGTTATAAACGTTAAAAATGCAGAATATATCAAATCTCTACACTTTGAGGGGTCCTTATTGCAAAGTACGATTGCGAGTGTTCTTTCCCAAACCACAAATCTGGTTGAGTTAAATTTTGGCCCATGCATACGAGTCAACAAGCAACAAACTGAAGCCAAACATTTTGAAAGTATCTATTTACCACACATTGTGCAGATAAGTTTTACAAATTTTACATTTTGTTCTCATATATTATCAATCTTCAAACGTCTCCCATATCTGAACAATCTGCAAAGACTTGGTTTACATGGCACATTTCTAGATTCAAATGTAGTAAATCTTCACACTTTGTTGCAAATTCCCATGATATCTCTCCAAGATATAGAGTTTTCTGGAGACGTTTACATGTCAAAAAGTGTATTTCAAGGAGATTTAACATTTCCGTCTGTTCGCAGAGTAGGTTTTAATTTACGTGCTGGGAGTTCGTTTTTTGGGCAGGTTCCAATCCAGTTAGATTCTAGTTTCTGCAAGCAGTTTAAAAACGTAGAAACTTTTGAAAACTATGAGGTAATCTAATATGAAGAGTTATTGAATCTGCTGGAGTACTGCCATAAACTCAAAAACATCACGGCGACAATTTTAATAAAAGATGGAAGTGAATTTTGGGATATAAATCATGTTGAGTTACAACAAAAGTTAGAGGTGGCCACCATTTATTTTGTGTTCCGAGAAAAATGTCCTAATAAAAATGAAGTAAATACGTTGGGCCTTGACGAATTCAAACTAAAGGTTACAAAATATTCGTTCGTATCAAATTGTTTTTGCTCTGGCACCAAATATTGTCGAATAACTTGAATGTGTTAAATAAAAACTGAACTGCAAACTTTTCATTATTATAGATTTTAGCATGCGTTTATGTAATTTCAGCATATATACAAAATTACGTCAGTATGTCAGTATTAAAAATACTTTTCTACTGCTTGGCCAGAGAATTGTATATAATGAACGTTTTATCGTATGCGGTGATAACGTGTGATTAAATTTATCTGAGTATCGGACATCATATTTTTACTGCATGACATATGAAATTTGTGAATAAAAAAGCTCAAAAACTGAATGCATACTGATATCTTAATGACGCTGTAATCAGCTTGCGGAAAGAATGAACGATTTAAAACTATTAAAAAGTCAGCAGATTTTGGATTTTGTAAAGTTTGGTCTAAAAAGTATTAGTGACCTAAATAAATATTTGCAATAAAAAATGCATAAATATTGCGCACAACTCGTTTCTTATTACATTGCGATATAGGGCATATTTACATGCAGTGTAGACTTTGGTATACTGATTTCTTTCATCACAGCGTCAAAGCATCGTTCATAAACAAATCAACACTAAATACATACCTGATAGCAGCATAATCCAGCACGATAATTTATTACTTCACGTTGGCGTCAATAAAATATTGTGAATTAAAAAACGCCCACCAGCTTTCAAATAAAGTTTTTAAACTTTTGTTATTGAATTGGAATTTATGTTGAGTTCAACAACCTGTAAAAAGGCACAAAGCTTAATCTCTTATCAGACGACGCCAGCGGCGTGCACGCCCCACTCATTTGTTTTATTAAACGAGTGAATTACCATGCAAGCTTATTTGTTCCGTGAAGCGCAGAAAAGCGCTTCACGGAACAAATTCTGTGATTCACCTCAATAAGGCAGTTTAAAGTAAACAAACAAAGCCATTTGCATATTAGTAAGACTTAATACTGTGAACAAATTTACATGCACTAATTAACACAATTAATAACTACTTGTCGTATTTAATTTGGTATAGTCTTTCAACGCAGCTGCATGATGAAAAATATTCTTCCGCAGTTGTTAAATGCTTATAAATGGCAGTAGATTTTAAGAGTTAAGGATTTTGTTGTGATTTTTGAGTCATGAATGACTAATTCGGGTTTGTATCTTTAAAGTTTCGTTTTGTAAATGCCATAGGTTGAATCAGCCTTTTATAATTAGGTGTCAGCATCCATAAAATGTATACGTTTTTACAAAACATGTTATAACACAGCCATAATGCAATCAGAAGTTTGGAATTTTGGTGTTGGACCAGAAGGTAGTAGAGTGTAACGTACACATTTGTAAGTATCGTTTTTATTGGACTGGATTTCTGATTTTTCTACTCCTCAACAGGCTATACACCACAAACAGTGGCGTTTATACTCAAGGATACTTCAATTGCTAATAATACTTCTAGACTTGCTTCACGTCTTGGTGTAAAGTGTTTAGAATTTTTATGTCTTAATATAAGTGCATGGTATCACAACTGCAGCCCTGGGGACAAAATAAATAACATTCTTGAAATTTGGAGGGTTCGATACCCAACGCAAGCACTTCTTGGAGTACTTTTATATCACTTAATTGAAATTGATTGTGAAGAAGCAGCAGAAGTTCTTGAGCAAGCAATTATGCGTATGCCACGTATTCGCTCGCGTCATGTTAGTGTGAGTACTGACAAAGTTTTTGATCCAAACGAAAGTGATATTGAAAATGTTAAACTTTTAGAAAGAGGTTCGAGTTTTATTCCGTCTGCTAACTTTAACTGAGGCAAGCTAATTGCCCGAAAATCTAATTTAATTTTTTGTACTACAGCAAACACAAAAAATGATCCAAGAGTTTCTGAGGAGAGCTCAGTACTGTTAAATCCAAACAAACCAAAACTAAAGGCAACGTTTTTGGAAGATGACAGCGCTTTTGTCTCGATGTGTCCATTGGACAAAATGGTATAAAATTTTAATTTGATTTACGATTTTGTCAAGTATTTTCTAAATCTAATTTATTTTTTTCTCAAAGAAAGTCAGACCGAATAAAGATGAGTCATACCAAGCAACTCAAAAGACATCTAAACGGTTATCCATAGGAAGTCCGCAGAGACATACTAATTTCAGGTAAGTATCAAATCAACTTTAACAACCAACAAAACCATGAACGTTGGTTGGTTACCTTAACGCAGCAAAGTATTCGATATTTCTTAAAGGGTATTATGTAATAACGTCAAACTAAAAAAAATCATCTCCAACGTTTTCCTAGGTTTCAAAGTTTGGTGGGAGACATGATAGGTAACATAAATATAATCCTAGAAATACATTTGTTGGAAACTCTACGGCAGTTAAAATTGGTAATTATTTTTTCCAGACTATCCAACTGCGTTGCAAGATGTTTTTGATACACACCATAGTACCCCACATTCGTATAACGATATTAAGCAATGCGATACTAATCTTTCATATGGCATTAAATTGAATCAAAAACACAGTCGGTTGAAAAAGTTTGCCGAAAAAATTATTGGAAAACCCCAACAAGGGAAAGTGGTTTTTATCTGGCCGTTGATATTTTGTGCTACCTCAATAATTCTCTTTGGATTAAGCTGCTTCGTACTTTTTCATATATACACATCACATCGTACTTTAGCATTTAATACTTATGAACAAGACAGCAGTTTCACAAAACATGGAAAATCGGTACTTTAAAAATATGAACGCTTTAAAAACAATATTGTAACTAATTGCTCACCAATATTGTTTACACAGGATAAATCTACAGTGCATCCGGAGCCATTACAAACAAAACGTATTTTACATGCACGTTCGTACACAGACTTTAAGAACATTTTGTCGTCGCTTTCTCACAATCAAGCAATATCACTTGTGCTACACATGGACAACCCAGGGAGCTGGCCAGAGGAAAAGAAAATTGAAAGTATACATAATATCGTAGATGCAAAAATTGTAGACAGTTATTCCACAGAAGTTATGCATAATATTCTTCAAACCATGCCTACACTTAAAACCTTAACAATTGTAAATGCAAACTATTTTGTATGTCATACGGAAATGTTCTCTGAGCTATACGAATTTGAAAAAGTGTCATTGCCGAAATTGGAACAGCTATCATTCCAGAATTTAAATGAATGTAGAGGCTTATACAAAACCATTGCAAGTAATTTAATTTTTGATAACCTACAAATACTCAGATTTGCGAATGCAGTAATAGCTCCCAACAATGTAGATAGTATACAAGATTTGTTACGTAATGCGCGCAAAACTTTGCGAGGATTAGAATTTTCACAAACTACTTGGTACGCTGATATACTAAGAGGTACTTTAGGATCGTTTCTGAAAATGGAGTCTATTGAAATGGATTTTTTAGAGGATTCTAATTCCGAAATAAATTACATTGGCGAAAATTTTCATAGGATCTTTCCAAAGTTGAAAACTTTTAAATCTAAATTTGGGTCCATTTCCTGGGATCAGTTTAATATATTATCAAGGGGTAAAAAATTAGAATCAGTGGAGCTAGGATTACAAGTTCCTGAATCTCAAAGCAATGTTGATCTTGTTCAATTAACAGATTTGTTTTCTAGTCTGAAGGAATTGAAAATATTTCTTGATTTTGAAGGAAAGGAGAAGGCAAACGTTTGTAAAGTTGAGGGATTTGACAAGGCAAGTAGAAAGCTAAGAAAATTCGATTGTGACACTAATTGCCCTAGTTCAGCAGACAGAACCCAAATGGAGAAATTTCCATCTGAGTTTAAAAATATAAACAAAAGAGGGACTTTTAAGAGTTGCTGAGCTATTGATTGATTAGTCTAAAAGTACATTTCTTTGCTGAAACTATGAACTATACCATGAACTGAAATGACTCGCGTATGGTAGGTTTTTTAAAAATGCAATAATATAAATCAAGGAACTGTTTTTCAAGTATTGTTTTCAATGCACGTAAAAATGCTTAAAAAAATGAAAATGTAAGCTGTGCATTTTTGTAAAACTGCCAAAGAACCGCAAGGAAATTGTATTCGGATGAAAGCTATAGTATTTGGCATTTTTTGGTTGTTTGGTTATGCAATTTTCAAACTTGTACAAGCTTATCTAAGCGTTGCTTCTATTTTTATATTCACTAGAATTCTTTCAACACATCTAAAATAAAATGTGTTGCTCTTTTGTACTATTTTACACTGATAATACTGATATGCTTTAGTGTTAACAAAGTTGCTTCACTAAATCTTCTATTGATAGTAAAATATAACCAAACTACCAACTACTTTTGGTTTTGTATGCTACCAATAAAAAATATAAGTTTCATATTCCCACCTAATATGTCGTAATACTAGATATATACAATAGTATTAGTTCAAATCATGTGTAGCATAATATATACTTCAAAACTGATGCAAAGGATTTAAACCCTTGCGTCAAAGCAATGTGTAATCTTTTCCAAGGACGTATGCAAATTGGAAGGAATTTCAGAAAGCTACTCTTCGTAAGGATTCGTGCCGCTAATAAAATACCAAATTCTTAGGTTCCAGCCTGTTGTATTTGCTTTACGTTCATACACATAAAACGCTTTGAAAAATATTTCTGTAAAACATTTTGGTCTGACTATGAAATCGTCAACAGAAATAGCCAATACGCGAAAACAGGCAGTTGTTGGATGACTAAGGTAATAGTGTAAAAGAGCTTGCTTAAAAGAATGGTAAATCTCCGATTGTTAAATTAGTAAACAAATAAAATTGTGTAAATATACAGGATAGGTGTGCTTGTTATATCCTTGGATGATTAACTCTAGTGATAGCGTCATCTAGTTTTATTACTTGTTTGCGCTAATTAAAACGTATGTGTTTTAGTCACGTATTACGTTTACAAACGCCTATTCATGAGGTAATGTCTTCAATAAAATGTGTTTATCTGTAAACGTTATTTGTTTTATAATTTTCATACAGGAATATTCACACTGCAGGCTACAGATTATCCGTACACATGATGGATTCAAAGCCGGCTTCAGTGTTTAGAAATTAGCTTCGTTAAATGTGCGTTGTACCCAAAAAACTACATTGCCAAGTGAGCATGTAATCCATGAACAATAATAAATGCAACTAATGATGCAACTGCAATTATTTGCAAAGCAGAAAGTGGTACAAACACTCTCTATTCAATTTGGTTTTTACCGACAGTGTTTCAGTTTACCGACGCCTGGTTATAAAAAGTTACTGTTTCAATAAAGTTTTATAAGTACTTGTAAATGTATTGAATCCTGAATGCTGGAAGACTTTTTATTATGTCATACATAACATGGAATATTAAAGTCGATATATACGCCTGCTTTTATTACGTGTTTCCGGTAATTTGAGTTCATGAGTTTTTTGAAGTTTGTAGTATGACAGCTATTAATAAATGTACACCTAAAAGCATTTACAACCGCTTAAACCTAGACGGCATTATAAACTTGCACTAAAATTTAAATGCTGTTTGTCGGTTTCTTTCAAAGTCAGCTATTTACATTGAAATCTATATTAGCAGAGAATACAAGTAATCACGGTTTGCATTCTGTTTCAAAATAACGTAGTTAGGTATGTTTCCGAAAGTCATTTGAGGTTTATATCTTCCTGCATTTATGATTAAAAAATTGCACGTAATTGCAGCAGTATGTTTTATAACCAAGCAATGGGCTTACAAACTATAAAACTGTTGAAGGTAAATACCAAAAGTGTAGATTAAGAATTCATGACCTAATGCCTCCTGAATCATCGCAGTTGCATCACTTGTCGTTTTATTAAGGCTATTTGGATTACAACCTTACTTGGTAATTCAAGTTATTACGTGGTACACCCATTTAGCAAAGCTCATTTCAATTACGTAAGACGGAAACCGGATTTAAAACCACCACAATCCAATGCAAACATCCGTCTGCTTTAAGTCTAATATAAATGCGCATGTAAAAGTAGCACATTCACTAGTTTTAAATCAGAAGTTACCGTGATCTCGCGAGAAGACAAGAACACATTTTGCAACAATACAACGCAAACAAACACTTTTCAGTTAAAAGTTTTCAGTTTCACTTACAAATTTCAACTTCTTGTATCTTACAGCCTCTTAGAAACATGGAAACGGTAGCTATCAATAGGGCAGCTCTGGGTAGCACCGCGGCATTAGGGGATCTGTATGACGCCCGCAGGGATGATTTTTGTGGAATTTCTATTTTTCAGAAAAGTATTCCCGAAGAAGCTCTTACTACTGCCGACGCTCCTTTTTCTGACATACAACTGGTGCACTCTGACAACTTTTCAGATAAATCTGCAAAGCTTGATGTCAGCGCCGAACTCTCAGTTTCCGTTATGGCAGGTTTGTTTACACTTGAAGGCTCTGCAAGATACCTGAGTGATCAAAAACAGTCCGCCAGAACAGTAAAAAGCTCCTTGATTTACAACATCAAAACCAAGGACGAAACGGTGAATATCTACCACGAAGATTTGAAAGACGCATTTTCCATTGACGCAATTGAAAGTGGTGTGGCAACTCATGTAGTCGTTGGTATATCATGGGGTGCAAACTCAATTTTGACATGCACGTACGAGAACAGGGAAAATCGGGACGTTCGCGAAATCAGTGGCAGTCTATCCGCCTCGTTAAAAAAAGCTACATTGGCCATTTCAGGTAAAGCATCTGTAGAATTCACAGACAATGACATAGCGACCGGGGAAACCTTTGATATACGCATGTTTGGCGACATATTAGCGGAAAACGAGGAGCTACCTACCACTTTCATGGAAGCACTTAATTTAATGAAGAAAGTACCAGGATTGGTGGCAGGAAGTAACGACGGAAAAGGAAAACCTTTGAGCTACAAGCTTTTACCAATCTCGTTGTTACAAGATTACTTACAGTTCGCCGCAGGTGCGGATACAATTTTGCAAAAACTTGAAGAGGCCAGTTTGATTAGAGTAATCAACTTTTTTGATGAACTCGCTTGCGCACAACAGCAACTAAACGACTTCTATCAAGATTGTCTTGAATTCAAACATTGTGTCGAACCAGAAACCATTGCTGAACTTGCTGATATAAAAGCTGAGATAACCATCCAGGAAGCCTCGTTTCGGTCTCAACTGTCAAGCGTTCTTACACAAGTTCGATCTGGTCATGCTGATGCTGCCGAACTGGAAACATTGCTAGAAAGTTTTCAAGACAGCGACATTGCCCCACAATCAATTGAAACAAAGTTACTGGTGTACAGTCACGTTCTAGAAAGAATCAAGTTTGCTCAAGCATTAAAGAAAAACGGAGTGACATCAGTTGGACTGGGCAGTACTTTGGATGACGTGATACTGAACAACTTTGATGATACGTCGTATGTTCTGTACTTTTGTCATGAGGCCAGAACATCAGCTTCTGATGAATGGACTGATAATAGGCAACTGTTTTTCCAAGAACTGAAAAAGAAGGAGGAAGGTCATCGATTCTACGCAGTAGATTGTGACATTCATCCAGATCTTAAAATTAAGGACTATTTTAGCTGCATTCAGGTCATTCAATCTGGGAAGGTTTTGACAGCAAATTTGTTGAAAGAACGAGAAGCTCTTGAAAGAATTCCGTTTGTTCAGACTATTTCAGGAACCGAACGAACCCGGTACAAACCATCAAAAAGGACACCATTGGCAATTCCATGCACTGGAATCAACTGCTACCCAAAAGCAGTTTACGAATGGTACTGCACAAAGTGCAAATCAATTGTTGAGTATGGATTGGATGATTTTGTGTACTGCAACTGCGGAAAAACACCGGCTTTATTACTGGAATTCCGATGCACCGATGAAGGCCATGGGCATGGATTTGAACGACATGAAAATAACTACTTTAGTGAACTTATTTCAGCATTACGTCCCTTCCAAGAAATGAACATTCTTATCCTTGGAAAAACTGGAGTTGGAAAGTCAACATTTATTAATGGATTCATCAATTTTTTGAAGTACGACACTCTAGAGGAAGCAGAGAATGGGGAACTTCAAACGCTGATTCCATCAGAATTTACAGTTTGCAATGAAGAATTTGAAGAAATTGTAGTGTCAACTGGCACAGACAAGAACGAAATTCAGCAAGCTGGCCAGTCAGCAACTCAGGATTCAAAAGTGTATCCTTTTGCAGTAGGAAATTTGACAATTCGCCTGATTGACACCCCAGGCATTGGAGACACAAGAGGAATTCAACAAGACAAGAAACACTTCGAAAATATTTTAGGAACACTTTCTTATCTGGATGAACTACATGGAATCCTAATCCTACTCAATCCTAACAGTCCAGAACTCGATGTCATGTTTCGATTTTGCATAAAGGAGCTTTTGACTTATTTGCATAAGGATGCTAGTAAAAACATAGTTTTTTGCTTTACCAACTCAAGGGGTTCGTTTTATAGGCCAAGTGATACGATGCAGGCCCTGAAAAATTTGTTGAAGGAAAGCGAAGACGTACAAATTCCCATTAGCCGCAATACCATTTACTACTTTGACAACGAAGCGTACAGGTTTTTAGCAGCCGTCAAGAATGAACCATCTGTTAGTTTTCCGGACTGTGAGCGAGAAAATTTTGCTAAAAGTTGGGACAAATCTCTAGCTGAAATCAGTCGACTATTGGAGCACATCGCTGACACTGAGCCACATAAAATTAAAAACACTCTAAGTATTAATAACATACGTCCGTTGCTTCTGAAACTTGCTCGACATATTTTAGATATTAACAGGAAAATCCTTGACGATCAAACTCTTGCAATAAGATACGATCAGATTATGGAAGACACAGACGAAGACATGTGTGAATTAATCGAAGAGAAATGGCAGGAAATTGGAGAATACGAATACGAACTACAGTGCCTAGAAAAAGCATCCGATCGGTTGGCGTACTTTCTCAAAAGCAATGCAATAACACCTTACAATGATGCCATTGAGCAGTATTTGGACCACCTTATTCAAGAGGAAGAAAACCGGACAAACAATAGTGAAACCGTGAATATCCTTAAGATAACTAAGGCATCATATCAAGAGCAGAATAAATATTTTGAAAAGAATACGAATACAATAGGAGAATATAGCGATAGCCCGCCAACTCCAGAGGAAATTAAAGAACTGGTAGACAAATTGGGGAAGCTAAAACATTCAGGGCAAGCATTGAGACAAACACTTACTTTTGTAGATTACAGTAAGACAGTAGCGTATCAAGAGGTGGTCAGTTCTGCTTCTGTTTACACACGTAAGAAACCCACCAAAGAAGAAAAACAAGCTGTTAACGACGTTTTCAATTTTTTCAAACGGTTCTTAAGCACTGGCTTTTTGCCTTAAAATAAGCAGGATAAAGTTTCAAATATCTAAGTTACCATGTGAAATACAGTATTCATGTGTTTCATCACACTTCATTATTAAATATTTCGTGCTGTTTCTGCATTATATCTTGTTGTTTTGTCTGCAAAATATAGCAGACTAATGCAATCTGTCAAATGAGCTTCGGTGGCTAATATAAAAGTAAATATAGTTACCACTAAAGAAATCTGGCGTTTTAATTACAAAATATTTTATTGAAAGTCAATGAGAATGTTCTGTTTAATACCATTGACAAAATATTCACTGCACATGACGTTCAGAGAGAAAACGTTTTAAAAGTTATTTAGCCTTTGGGAAATATTACCTAATGACTTCCTGCAAATTAATCACATTTTAGAATAATCTGTACATAACTGTTTTGAAAACCAAATAAAGATTCCTGCACAAATATGGATTTGTTCTAGTATGATTCCTTTTACAACTTCACTAAGGTTTTGAATACTGAAAAAAAATTCCACAAGGATCATAATCTGCTATAATTTTTTTAACCAAAATGGTTTATTGAAAATAAAATTTTGTTTGTAAGAAACGCATTAGTCAAATTCACATATTGCGCTGGTGGCTTTAGTTTCAATATTCTGTTTTTTTAGAAAGTTTTACTTTAATTTTTATAAATTGGTACCATTTTAGAGTATCGCTACATCTTGTAAATTCTGTAACCACGTCTGTATCAAAACCACCCAGAGTTGCAAATTTTCTAACTAGTCTAAAAATAGCATTGTCCAGTTTTACTTCTAATCTGACGTATCAACAAATTTTACAACACTCTAAATTTACGACTTTGCCTTGCTTCTTTTGAATGACATATGGAGCTGCAACTTGGTAAACGTATTTATACTGTATAACAACAAAGCCTAAATATTCAACGAAAAAACCTTATGCAAAAATATCTTTTATTGTGCTATTTTCCCAATAATACAAACTTAACAGAGACTTTGCTACTAATTCTTTAACGTCGCTAAACGCGCGTGCTTGTATGCCTGCGGATTTTATCGTCAACAATAAATTTTTAGTAGAAATGATTAACCCTAGATTGAAAATAATAATTAGTTTGCTAAAACCTTACTGAATCCTGAAACCAGTCTCAAAGCAATCACAAATTGTGAGGATTCATCGATTTCATCAAGACGTTTTTGGAACATATTCTGGGAATGGCCTAGAAAAAGTTACAAGGATTACAAAACAAAATACGTGCCACTGGTGGGTAGAAAGTTTCAGCAAATACTATAATGTAGTATTTAATGCATATAGAACATGTTATGAACTTGTTATGGAAGTCAAATTTTAATTATTTTTTCAGGTTGTCATTTTACATTGTTTGAAATCTCAATCATTGTTAGGATCAAAAGCTGACTTGGCAAAGCACTTATATTATAAGTTTCAATGCATATCAAACTCCTTAAATATATCATCGATTATTTACTTTTTATTAGGAAGGTGAACGTTTCTTGTCCTCTTCACCGTTTCAAACACCTTGTGTGTATTTCTATTGCGCTTAGTTTTTACCCAAATGCAAGCTACCAAGCAAAATAATAATACGACGGGCAAACAAACACTAAAACATACAATCCAGCACATCCAGGTTTGCCAAAAATATGTGCAAAGAATTTTCACTTCCCAGCTTAAGTTCTCAGCTCCACAGAATATTGCTGTTTGTCCAGAAGCTTTGTCTCTGCCTATGGTAACCCAGCCATCATGTTTATGCACCAATGTAAAATTCCAGTTGCTTGTCACCCAGTCTAGATTCTTTAAGGTAAGTCCATCAAGGAAAATAGCCTTCATTCCATTAAAGCTTATGTTGACGTTGTTGCCAATAATGACAGTACCATTATCTGCACAAAATAAAAGAATGTCAGTTTTCTTTCTTTCAAATTCACTTACATTTTAAATTATTCGATTTGCCTCCCGTAAGATTAACATTAAGTTCCTTTGCCCTTGAACAGTTTCCGCTAACAGTGATAAAATTCACGGAATGAAAATCTGCTTCTATTTCTCCTGTTAGAGTACCATTACAAAAAGAATTGAGACGAAATTCGTTGTAGAGTTGGTCACTGTGAAATATTTTATGGCCACTATTCCCCATCAAGAAACGTGTTGCCCATGGGTGAGATCCTAAATAAACTTCGTCATCTCCGTCCTTCAAGTCTACTAGCATGACTGTTTCGTTAGAGGCAGAAGTCTTGTTTTCAACAAAATAGCTGAACGCATTTTGACATAAAAAGTCCTCACAAAATTCCTTTCGAGAGGTGCTAAAAATTAAGTTTCCGAGTGTATTTCCTGGTTTGCACAAGAAATTTAAACCTTCCAGTGCAGTGGGAATTTCCGTTTCCTGGTAAACTGGCTGTTTCTGACGAAAATCCACTTTCGAGTAATTCGTGGGTTCCATGATAGTACCTTGCTTGAGTAGTGATTGTGCTGGTATTATAACCGCTGTTTTTGCTGGGTATTGTGGGTATGGGAAAACTGCAACATAGAAATTCTGTATAAATCGTTTGCGGCTTAATAGGCCACCAAACTAGAAATGCCAATCAGACAATCTATTTTGCCTTATTGAAACCTAAACCATGACTTACCAAAATTATCACGGCCGAAAGGCGGTTCGCGAATGACTACATATACATTCTGGTCACTACATTCAGCTAATATCAAGAAAACGAGAATAAATATGGCAAGACAGTGAAGCGCCATTTTAAAACCCGTTACTTAATTTAGTAATAGTGTCACGCTCTTTTTTATTTTTTAAATTCAGGTTAAAAAATTTTAAATTTGAACTACTGTTCAAAGTTTTAAAATATTTTTTCTATAGTATTTGCAATTAATACTAGATTGGATTAGCACCTACAAAAAAGAACTGCGTGTGCTGGCTAATACTGATTGCGTTGTGAGAGCGAATAACAAAACTATTTTTTCGGCTTATCAAGATTGTCTGTTCGATTTAGATTGTATTGTCTTGTGATGCAAAATGATCTCTTGTAAACGTGAAGCCGTACCTGCTCATGTTTGATGAGTTTTTAATTGTGCATTCTTTGATTTTATGACATATGTACTGAATAAACCCACAACTAAGGCTGTGGAACTATTGCGATCACCATTTACCATGAGTCACCATGAACCGTCTAGCTGAGCTGATTATCATATAAAAGTAACCTCATAAAAATAAACAAATAGATCAATTGATATGGTGAAGTTATTTATTTAGAAATATGAGTCACCACCCTGACAGGAGTTTACGAAAGCTGTTACAGTGTCTAATAGTCTTTATCAGAAATGACAGTGGTGACTACATTTGTATGGGTTTAAAACATTCATTTAATAACTTTACATTTTTAGTTCATCTTTTTGACTCGAAAACATAGATACGCAATTGAAGTATTACCTCTAAAGCTCAAAATATGTACATGTGAATAAATATGCCAATTTTATTTATAACATTTTATTGAAACCAAATCTCAAGTAATAAATTTTAAAACAGTTTTGACTCGCAGTTAAAACACATCAGTAACTATTTGCTTATAACTTGCTCACTGTAATCCAGTGCCCTTCTACCGATTTTACTTCAAAATCTGCATTGTCTTTGTTTCTTACGCAAAGAAAAGCCATTAAGCAAACAAACAAACAAAAAGAAACACAAAAGCATATCAAGCTGATCCATATCCATGTGCGTTGCCACCCGGTAGCACATAGTATCCTAGTTTCCGGTCCTAAGCTGTAATTTCCACATACCGCTGCTACGATATCACTAGACGCTTCCGGTGACTCTATTTTAGCCCATGTTTCATTTTCATACTCGCCAGTCAGAGCAAACGTCAAGTTCCAGTTTTCGGATTCGTCAAAATCTAAATTAAGTTCATTGAACTTCAAATGCCTTATTCCTCTAAAGACGAGGTTAACATTTTGTCCGATAGTCAGTATCCTGACATCTGTTAATGAATAAAGCAACATTATATTTTTGTAAAGTCCTATATATTTCTTAATACCAATTCCAATTTACCTCTCATTACAAGCAAGTTGATAACTTTTCCTTTGTAACAATCATACCCGACGGCAATTCTGTTGTACCCAAAACCTCCTATTAATTCTCCCATTGCAAACCATTGCATTCTTGGAATTCGTCATGGTATCCTCCGCCATAAAAAACTTTGTGCCCTACATTACCTAAATTTATAATTGCTACTTTTAGCTGTTTGTCATTTTCTAGATGAACCTCTTCATTTTCATCGCTTGGGTCCAAAGTCATCCAAGTTTCGTTACTGGTGCTCACTTTATTCCAATAGTATGTATCTGCAATGAAAGTGTGGTTTTAAGTACTAAGTTACCAAATCAGAAAATGCTGGTACTTTAATAAAGCAATACAGTAACCCCTACCCAAATTATTTTCATTATCTGATGGTGTTTCCGTATCTTCCTGTGTGTTATCTGTTGTTGTATAGTCAGTGGTGTTGTCATCACACTTTATTGGTTTCAAATAAAGCAAAAACCAGATGGTTAAAATGTGAACCTCTTTTATATAAAACATTTTCAGACACGATATATATTTTTGTATTTCGATTTTATCAAAAGAAAAGCACCAAACGTTGTACAAGAATCCTCTGTACTAGTTTTATTAGAAAAGCTTACGATATAATTTGAGCATTTGTTCACTAGTTACAAAATTAGTTATAAATAGCTGCGTGCGTAATCTACTACGTATTTTGCGAGGAATGAATCTTCTTTCTGTTATTTTCTGAAAGAACTGTATGACTTAAAATGATGTGTCTTATTGTGTAAAGAGGTATTTGGTTTACGTCTGAGCTTCTTGGTTTACTTACTAATCTGTGTTTTTCTTCTTGCATTATAGCAATATTTTATTGCGTATTGTCTTGTCTTAGGACGTGTAAGTCAATGAGTAATGAAGCTTTGTACACGGTTGTAAAAGGCACATACCATGATAGCTCATCTTATGGAATATTTGAAAATAAGTATTAATTGACTACTCCACACAACCATTTTCAGAAATGCTTAAAACAACATCCAGTTGCATTCTCGGCGAGAATTTCTCGCACAAACATTTCAAGTGGGATTTTCTTCCAGAAACGTTCCAATTGGACAATTTAGGCACAAATGATACTATTTTTTCATTAAAACATCTTAACTACTTTTTAAAAACCCAATGCTTATATAGATTTTTGGTACCATGCGCAAGCAATGACGGGAATTAACCCGTCAGCGTTTGATCGTTTTATAAGGGTCAGCAGTTAAGACATTCCTGCTTATGGAATGTGCATGGTAATGCAAGGATGACAAATTTATTGATAGAGTGACTTACTAAAAGCATCGCGTCCAAAAACGGACAAGCAAAGCAAGCTCAAGTACAAGCTATTACAGCCGTTTTATTTTGAGAGGCTTCCCAGCCTGATGGTCAAGTGATCGAATTTTGTGGTAGAGTCACAAGTTCGAGTCTTGAAACTGTCAGTTTTTTTGCAATTCGAACCCGTGCTCCCGATGCAAAAAGTCTGCCGCTTAACCATCGGGCTGGGAAGCCTCTCAAAAATACACGCTGTAATAACTTGTACTTGAGCTTGCTTTGCTTGTCCGTTTTTGGACGCGATGCTTTTAGTAAGTCACACTATCAATACAACGAACGTAGAGAATGCAATGGATTTGAATAATAAATTAGAACAACTTGAACCTTACACTACGAGCAGTACACATCTCTTTTTTATTTGCTGGTATAAAATAAATGTAATGCTCACTTGCTCCCCTACACACTGAATATTCCCGTTCCCGGAAACATTTCCCATAGTATTTTAGTATTCCATATCATTCCCCCTATATATTCCCGGGTATAAGGTTCCCCTTTCCTTTCACCCACCTGCACCGAAGTATGTATATTGATCCAGTTCAGAATTAACAAGGATGAAAGATGCACAACAATTTTTTGCTAGTGGATTAGCTACAGCAAGTTCATATACAGCTTTAGTTGGAGATTTGTTCCAAAATATAAACTGCTCCGGTTTGCTCTGCAGTCCTTAATGCTTCAATTAACTTATGGTAAGATGCATATTTCTTTTGTACAATTTTATACAAGAGATGCGCTTCTGCCAACCTGCCGTTTCTCTGACGCTCGGTATCCTATCATGCATAATAAACAAACCTTTTACCTTTCAAAACTTAAACTTTGATTTTAGTTTCTCTTACCAAATCTTCCAAGTCGTCGTCACTTAGGACGTTTCTGCTGTGTAGCATTGTACGAACGGTAGTGTTGACGGTAGTGTTTTTTACTAAATCTGTCAAATTCTGTCTAATATGTAGCTTTTCCTTTTCTTCCATGATGTTTAAATTGATGGTTAGAAATTTTTGTATGACCCCGTAATTTGTTATTGTGCTTAAATAGATCTATTTTCTGGTTTAACGAATGGATTTTCTATAGTAATCATTTAAGGTATGTAAAAATGTTTCACAAATTAGGACGATCAAAATTGAACTAACTTTTGTAGAAAATTTGCAAGACTTCACTTGTGCAGTCCAAAACAAGAGAAAGATACTAGGGCAATAATTAGTAATCCGTATTCAAACCATGTATTTTAGCAGCGTACATATGAGTCGTTGTAAAGTGACGTTTTTATCAGACACTTTATTTCATTGAACTTTGAAGATAATAACAATATTGTATGCAAATAAATTTACAAGAGTTTACCTTATCGACATACATAACCAAAAAACAAGCATACTGTCTCGGAATCACTTCACACAATGTGAAGTGTCGAATTTTGTTTGTGCAACAGCAAAGGCTTCCGTGTTGAGGTGGTTTTAGCACAGCATGAAGTGTCTGCCTGCGTAAAATGGGAAAAGCAAACAGAAATAAGATCAAATGACAATCGGGTGAAGCACAGGTTGTGTTATGTTTAACTGGCAATTTGGATTTGCACAAAATTTTCTTTCCTGCAGTTAAGAGTATGCGGCTGTAACGCTGGAATCAAATAAAATAGCGTTGGTAATTCTTATATATGTTTTGATCTTAGAATCACCTAAATTTTATTGCTTATCTAATTGGTCTGAACCGTAAATGTAAATATAGTTTATCTAATCTGTTTTGGTACTAACCCTTCGTACTTAAATTTATTTTTGTGCCAACGAACAATGTGCCAGTTTGGTATATATGCTTATTTATGATTTCAAACTTAAGTACGTCTCATATTTTTTGCAATCGATGTATATATCGACGAATGGGAGCCAACCGGACGTAAGTTCACTCCAACTCGCCAGGGGAAAAGGACGTAACTCAACTTTGCATGAATTGGCGAAAGGGCGTAACTGCATATATGGGGCTAAATGAGATATTTACACCAAAAGAAAGCCCATAAAATTGCGCACATTTTGATGTGCTGTTCATTAGCAGATGACTTTTTGTACCAATCCTTTTTCATAGATAAAATGTGACGAATTTTCACAACACACTATGCCTTGTTTCCTTTAAAATATCACATTTTTTGCAGAATTTCTTGTTCTTGAGTAATTAGTGCTAGTTCTAATAATATTTTATGAGTCTCGTTTTCTGTCACGATGGATAGTTATACTTCTGATACTGACTCGGAACTTACTGATGTTTCGGATTCAGAATGCTTTAATGAGGAAGATTTGTTGAAACTTTGTAGAGAAAACGGAACCCAGATTGGTAACTTGCTTATTATGAAATTTTTCTGCTTAATTTGGTTGAGGTTTTATGCTAAAATTCTGTACATTTTACGTTTATAAAGTTGAACTTAAAAGGAAGTCAAAGAACTTTGACACGAGTCAGGTTCATCAGCAGAAATGTGACTCATCGGCGGAGCCAAAGAACTTGGAAACTGACACCTCACAAAATACTCACCGTAGTCTGGAGCCTGCTTCGGAAATCTTTGATGAACTTGGACTATCTGGAACCTCATCCAATCAGAAATTGTCAGGAGATTCTGGAGGCAACCTTGCCCCTTCGCTCCCTTCATTTCATGGAGGCACCGAAAACTCGCCTACAGGTTTCAGAGCCAAAGGAAATACCCTAAGGGAAATTAATCAATTTAAGCGGATGACAGGGGCAGCTTATACGGGATATTCAAAAATTGTAAATCCAGAAACCGGAAGAGTTCGCACTCCACAGGACCAGTCCAGGCAAGCAAGAAAACTGGGACCTCCGTGTGTCTCCAGGAAATGTCGCGCAACTCAACTTAGATTTTGTGGAAATATAACCCCGGAGGTTAGGCAGGAAATCTTTCAAGAGTTCTGGGAAACTCTAACTTGGAACGGGAAGAAGGCATGCGTAAACTCTTTAATTGATCGGACTGTGCCACGCCGGGTCATCAAATCAAATGAATCCAGGCGAAAGGAAACTTTCCAGTACCACCTCAAAGTAAATGGAGTTAGGAGGCAGGTTTGCCAAACTATGTTTTTAAACACTCTGGGAATCGGAGAAAAGCAAGTTAGAGGCTGGGTTTCTAAAAAAACGTCCAAAGAACTTGCTCTGCCCCCAAAACCAAAAAATGGAGGTGATGTTGAGTTTGCTAAGGAATTTTTGACTATTCTGCCAAAACTACCTAGCCACTATTGCCGTAAAGATTCGAAAAAGCTCGACTTGGAACCAATCTTTAGAACTAAGACTCAACTATTTGAGGTGTACAAGGAAAAGTGCACGAAAGAAAACCGGAAACAAATAGCACTGCGCACATTTTACGCACTGATCGACAAAATGAACATACGGATTCATCAGCCTAAAAAAGACAGGTGTGACCTTTGCTGTGGATGGGAGTCCAAGAGCGGTGCTGTTTCAGATGAGAAATACAGAGCGCACATTTCCAGAAAGGAATCTGCCAGAAGTGAGAAGACAATGGACAAAAAAGATGCTATTTTGTTAAAACAGCATGTTATCACTATGGATGTTCAAAAAGTTTTGCTATCTCCCATGCTTAACGCTAGTGCACTGTATTATAAAACAAAGCTAATTGTTCATAACTTTACTGTGTTTGATCTTGCTTCTTGTAAAGCTAAGTGTTACCTCTGGGATGAAACCCACGCCGAACTTGTCTCTTCCGTTTTTGCTACTTGTCTAATTCAGTATCTGGATAGTGAATATAACGATACTCTTCCCATTGTTATCTGGAGTGATGGTTGCACCTGCCAAAATAGAAATGCAATTTTGTCAAGTGCCCTACTTCAGTATGCAGTAAAAAAGAAGAAAACAATAACTCAAAAGTTTTTGGAGAAGGGACACACGCAAATGGAGGTTGACTCAGTACATGCTCATATTGAAACCAACTTGCGAAAACGTATCATTAACTTGCCGTCGGATTACGTCTCAATTTGCTCATCTTCGAACAAAAATCAAGGTGGTTACGACGTTAAAATGATGGAATTTGACGAAATTTTGGACTATGCCAGCGACCGGGTTTTGAAAAGCATTCGTCCCGGAAACCAAAAAACGGATCCGCATGTGACAGATCTCCGGCAAATTAAGTACAATCCAGACGGAAGCGTGGAGTATAAGCTTGATTATTCTAATGACTGGAAACCACTGTCTAAGCAAGTACGTGTTGACACGAAGAAAACTTTTGCGAAGCTATATAGATACAGGATTCCCATTGCAAAACGAAAATATGATGATTTACAGGAATTACTGCATGTACTGCCAGCTTCATGTCATTCATTTTACCAGTCCTTGCCTCACAAAAAAAATTGATGGTAACACTATAGCTTGTAGTGTAATGTTTGTGTTTAAAACGAATAAAAGTTCTAAAATAATGTCTAATTTGGATTGATTTAGTTTTTTGGCTCTCCTGCAAAATGCATTATTTGTCAGTTACGCCCTTTCGTCAATTCATGCAAAGTTGAGTTACGTCCTTTTCCCCTGGCGAGTTGGAGTGAACTTACGTCCGGTTGGCTCCCATTCGTCGATATACAACGTTGCGGCTAAACCAAAATTAATTATCTGGCATTCATTCGTATTGGCAATTATTTTAATAACATAGCTCATTGGATCATATTCATCAGGACATGAATTTTTTTTGCGTTTATTTTACAAGCCATTATTGATGTATATTACACCATAATGACTCAAATCAGTATATGTTGTACGTTTTGTGAACAACAAATTTGTAAGTAACAGCTTTTGTTTATTTAACTGCATTGGGCAAGTACGTTATCATTATATTTATGACTTTGATTGGTCTATTGTATTTTGCTACTCTATACCATCCAACGTCTGCCACTACTGTTCGGAATATATGTATACAAAGGGAATATAACAATCTCCAAATTTATGAATTATATGGTCACTTATATAAAAATACCACATACATGGCGTATGGCCAAATAAACAATTGGTTTTATAAAGTTTTACCTAACTCTAATTTTGGCATGCGTTAAATACGTGCTCGACTTTCAAGATTTGCTTTGTAAGTTGTTGTTTATAGTTATTTATTTACTATAA
Organism: Entomobrya proxima; assembly: GCA_029691765.1. Lineage (NCBI taxonomy): Eukaryota > Metazoa > Arthropoda > Collembola > Entomobryomorpha > Entomobryidae > Entomobrya > Entomobrya proxima. The sequence continues at coordinate 48,824,394 of CM056169.1, forward strand.
ATTCACCAACCCGATGGACATTTTATTGACATTCTTATATAAACATAAAACTATGTTCCTCATTTATATGGTTAACATAACTAACACAAATAAAAGCATTAAAAAATTCCAGGGATGAGAATATCCCGTCAAAAACGATTTGGCACTGTTATTTACCAGTAGTGGGAAATGGGGAAAAGTGGAAAAACTCAATTACTATGTAATATTATTGTATCATAGTGCCCCAATTTCAATGGTTTTTCCTATTCCCACTACATTCGAATTGGTATATATCATTTTCCCCGGTAAATTCCGATATTTTTCAAAACCACTTTTCACTTTTGGACGGCTTCTCATTCCTGAAAAATTCTAAAACAAAATGTTATCAGATTATGTTTTTGATGTCTGAATTTTAAAGCTATTACAAGATGTAGCTAATTAAGTTTGTCAATAAATTTTTGTGGAAAGTAAAAACAAAAACAACCTATTTTATGTAAAGCAACAGGAGAAATTGATAAATATTACTTCAGTTAAGCCAGTGTTAGCAAACCACTTTACCAATTCCACCCCAAAAGTGTTCCCTGCACAAGATTTCTGACCTCAATACCTGCAGGAATTTGGGCGTCACCATGCTGTCCCAAAAACCCCTTCATCTGTTGCAAGTATTTTCTTATTTTTGGTATGAACAATTTCACCAGACAGGGTATGCGTTCATGGTCACTTTGGTTTGTGGGAAGCAAATCAGCACATTCATCATGCCCTAATATTTTGGCTGCCAGATGAGGTGTTATGTTGAAGTTTTTATATAAGCAACCCATCAGATTTATTAGTAGTTTGGCTTTTCGGTAGTCTGATGGAGTCAGATTAAATGTTTTCGTTTCCGCTGCTTTCAGAAAAATTAGTAAAATATTATAAACATTTAACTTTAATGGGGTTTTATAACGATCTTGTAATTCACCTTTCAAAAACTTAATAACATTTGGGCTATCAAAAACGGCAGCTGTGTGCAGCAAGGTAACTATTGTGTTTGTTCCGTTGCCAGTTTCCAAGGTTTTCAAAAATGTGCTATTTTTTGCTTTAAAGTTTTGCATCAGCCAACTTGTCATTTCGACCGAGTCATAAGCTACAGCTGCGTGAAGTGCAGTCATATTTAGCATTCCAAGCAATGAGGTTTGACCCTTGTCCAGCAACGCTGGCTGCTGTACTATTTGTGGTAGTAACGAGAGATATTTTACAACGTCAAATTGTGCACGCAAAGAAGCTGCAATAATTGCTGTGCTTCCGTAAGAATTTTGAACGTTGACATTGGCTCCATTTTTAACAAGATACTTAACCATGTCAAGATTACCCCAGTACGCTGCCTGATACAATGGAGTGTCACCCTTGTAATCTTGAATATCAATACGAAGATCCAAACCCGTGATACCATTTTCCCCATTGTTGCACAAAATAAATTCAACAATGTCAATTGAACCAAACTTGGCAGCTTCGAACAAAGGAGTCCAGTGCCAATGAATGTTAACACATGATTCCAGTTTAAGATTTTTATCAATTAACCATTTAAACACATCTAAATTATTATGCCGGGCTATTTGATTGTAAGGGTCTTTAAAGCGTTCTGTTTCAGGTAGTTTTGCTCCTTTTTCCAACAACAGATTTAACACAGGTACTGTGGTGTTAAAATCTAATAAAATTTCTATTAACCTTCCAGAATTTTGAATATGTTTCAATTGAGCAGGCTCCGCGGTGTTTAAAATTACTTTTAAATCTTGAAATAAACCGGCATTATCCTCATTTTTAGCAATTTTGGTTGCTAATGCAACAACTTGTTTGAAGAGGTCTTTTTCTGAAAGTATGTTTACTATATCAAGATATCCCAGACGTGCGGCTAACATGGCTGGGTTGTTTATTTTTCGTAACTCTGGTAACAGTTCACCAAGAATTCTAACTGTATCTATTTGTTCATTGTAAACAGCAATTTCCATTGCGGTAAAGCTTGTTGTATTATACCCACGAAATACCATCTTTTCAAGTGAGTTATAACAAAGGGATGAATGGGTAAGTAAATTAGCTCCAAACTCATGAAGTAGTTTGAGTATACTGTAATGACCTTTCGATGCAGCTAAGAAAGCTGCTGTGCGGGTGCACGTGTCTGTAATATTTATTACCTTAGTAAACTTATACCTAAAGCTAGTTCTCAGTGCTACAAGCAAATATTCCACAGCTTCAGTGTCGCCTTCTTCACACAATAAGTGAAGAGGAGTCATTCTTAATGTTCCAAATCTGGTTTTTAAAAAGTGTGCTTCGGTCAGTTTTGGGTACTTGCTTGCAAATTTCCAAGCAAACGTAGCGTTTTGATTGCTATCCGTCCTTACTTTTGGGAGAAAATTTAAAACTTCGGTCAAGATTGATTCTTCCGGCATCCCAAACTGTTAATATTAAAAATTATAACTGTTAAAGAAAGCATTCAGTGAGTTTAAATGAATATTAAGAAATTTTATACTGTCCATTTTACTTTTTCAAGCTCCACTGGTATACAATTTTGTTCTGGAATGTTTGCCGACGTTTCTAAGCTTTGAGCCTTTTGTTTTTGAGCAACTTTTTGAAAATAGATCCGAAGAACGTCTTGAAGAACTCGGTGAATTCTCAAAATATTTAAATGCTGAGAAGCTTGTTTTAGAAATGAGCATCGTTTTAGTAAATTTATGGCTTCTTCAACATGGCTTTGATTTTGTCCAGTAAAATAGTTTGTGTTGATAAAATCAGGATGCATATACGCACAATTGCGAAGGATTTGTATCGCAAGTTGGGAATAAAGTTCATCCTGTAGTATGTACTGTATGGACACAAAAAATGTTGAAAACGTTGAGTACTTGTAATTTCTAGCGGTGCTACAGATTTCTTTATAAGAAAAAATTGTAAATTTGCGTTCTGCAAGGGACAATTGGGAAATGTAGCTACTGATGTTAATGCAATTTCTGGCCTTGCGTCTAATTAGTGCCAATGCTTGCTCAATAGCAAGCGGATAACAATCAAGCTTATGCGCAAGGACACTGCTAATTTCTAGGCTTTCTCCCGTTTTATTGGACACCCAATTTGCGGCTTCCTCAATTGACATATTTTCAAGTGGAAACGCACAAGGACGAGGTAAAATGTGATCCCAGTCTTGGTACCTTGATGTGATTATAAAACGGGGAAGATGGCTTAATTCTTTATCTTGGGTGGGATGACTGAATTCTTTATCCAACTTTGACAAGTAGTCTTCTTCAAAGCTCTCACAGTTGGTATCAACGTTGTCGAATACAAACGTCACTTTATAATCTTTTAATTTTTTAACAATGTCTTTTAAAAGGTCGTCCAAGTCTCGGGGCCTACCATCTTTAATTGCTTTAACATTTAGTTCCTTTGCTAAATTTATAAACGAGTCATTAACGCTTACGTTTGTTTCACCATTGATCCAGATTACATTCATTTTTGACTCTTTTTTCAACTGCTTCCACACGAATTGTTTGCACAATTCAGTCTTCCCTATTCCACCCAAACCAGTTATGCATGTGATTCTCTCCAAATCGTTTTCAGATATTTGCCGATTAAAAAATTGATGTAGATTTTCTAAATCTGCAGTACGTCCTGAGAAGTTTTTATTGGGATTGCCGACGTTAAAAATTAATTGCTTGGGGCCATCCTGGAGAGTTTTTAGGGCTTCAGTCTGCTCACAGTTTTTTAAACATTGTTGAAGTACTTCGTAGGAATCACACTTTGTTTTCAAAATGTTGTAAAGCTTACGAGTTTTGTCGGTTTCTGAAAGCAAAGGCTGAAAGAACAATAAAATATTACTATACTAACAAAATATTTATTCAAAAATTGTTTTTACTAAACTTACAAAAGTAAACGAACTGAGTTTATAACGTAAAAAACAACCGTACACCTTACCTATTGTTATAATAAATACTTTAAAACTATTACCTACTTAAGGAAATTCAAATAAACATCAAGTTGCAAATATTTAATGCATTCTTGCTTCGCTGCAATATGGGATAGAAAAGTGTCTTTGCTTTCCTAATGTTTTCATAACTTAAAGGGTTTGACAAATAATACTACATAGCAGTATCAGCTTGTTTTTCTGTCACCTTACTGTTTTTAAGTCTTTGGGTAAGTCCTTTGCCTTAAAACTACTGTTTGCTTGTAGGTATGAGTGTATGAAAAAATCCAAATATGGTTTTTGTGAAGATGAATTGAAATAGAAAAACTAGCTTTTGTGGGATTTTGAGAAGACATACCGTAGCACTTTCTTTCCAGTAAGCATTGCAGCATAACTTAAATAAACATCCATGGTAAATGCTTAAAATTTAACGCTGCTATGATAGCGCATTCTTCATGTCAGTTTCGATGCCCACCCAGGTTAGAATTGCGGGGTTCAAAATATGTTTGTCTAGTTTAGAAAGTAAAGTAGACAGACGGACGCACTACATCTTAGATAGCATTCTCTGTACAGAAACGAGCTAATAAGGCAGCATTGTCTTTTTATATTTTTTTTCAATTCACCGCAGCAAATTAACCATTGCTATGGTGAAACTAGTAAGTGGATTCGAATTTATATTGTATTAGGGTTTGCTTTAGTAGCTTGACATAAACTTCTTAACATCAGTGAAACTTCATATAAATCATATTAATGAACTCTTCTTTTTATCTTCAAAACGTTTTTTACATCGTAGGGTACTGAGGATTGCTAATTTAAAGTGAAAGTTCAAAACTAAAAATGCGTGTGTGCACAATAACAGATCCTATGTATACATTACGTACGTATATTACGTATATACATACGTATATATGACTTATATTGATCAGATATGAAGCGGCAGCAACACAAGATATCTTTATCAGTAACTACTTAAACTTTTGAATGATAGGATCAGCTTTTGTTTCGATATAATTTAAGCCATTCTAAGCTTAAGACAAGGAAAAATAACACATTTGTGCGATTGTCATTTTAGAAGTCTCCTAAGAATTTCACAAACCCCTTTCGTAGATAGCTTTGGTCTGCTATAGCTAGAACGTACGTGAAGTATAATTCTCTCAATGTGCAAACCAAAGTTCTTTTAGGTCATTTTAAATGCGTTCAAAATACAACTATAATAATAAGACAAACATATATTTGTTTGACAGCAAAACAAAACTTACCGCATTTAACTCTTCCTCATCCCATTCTGAAAGCAAATTTCTTTGTTTGAGATTAACTATAAGCCCTGCGTGATATCTTGTGTTCCTAAGTAGGTCATCAATGTTTGACTCGATATGTTGCTCTTCCAGTGATTTCATTTTGAAAGCTTTTTATTTGCTTGCTGCAAACATTCAATTGACATGTTTTTTTAACTCCACTAAAAACCCAAGGGATAAATTGCTATTTACTTTGAATTCAAGTGAGAATGTCCAGTTACGCTTTATAAAGCATAACTTATCAGTGTTTTACTTCAATATGCAGGTCTTATACAGGTAATATTTTTCCTTTAATTTTCTCTTTTTATTCTTATACACAATATCTCTCAAAATTAAGATTGCTTTTATTTCATGCAAAAATGAGATACTTCTTTGTATAAAAGAGTATATGCATATTCGTGCAAAATGGCGTTGCACAGGTATTTATTTAACAAATAAGTGAATCTCTGACACGAAAATCCATTGTCAAATTTATCATAAAAACTAACGTCTATTGAATTGCTTCAACTATGAACTTGGCTTACTTAAACTTTCTTTCAAAATTGCTAGAAAATCCTTCTGAACTCAATTACCTTGTTACGTGATTCCAACGAGTTTGATGTTACCAATGAAGACTAAATAATGTTGACAACTAATTCTTCCCAAAAGTACTGCCCTTTCTAATATTTCGAAAACAGTTGAAACCAAACTTGGCTAATAAGTAACGTACTTAAAATTTATCTGCTTTCTTGGGCTTGAGGAATTTTTTGAAAAAAATTGAATGTGTTACAACTAACGCATTCACTTCTTTTACAATTGGTACGTGTTCAGTATCCGTACAGTACGAGATTTGTTGCAGTACTGAAACGAGTCGTTGCTATGCAATTCCTCAAAATGCAATGTAATGATGTATGTGTAAACCGTACAAATGCAAACAAGCACGTGAAGCAGTTGTATGAGAGGTGAGTGAACTCAATATCATTTGACAGGTATGGATTGGTTACATTATACTGCTTTTTTCAAGAGTGTTTATGTATGTTATTCCATAAATTGTACACAGTTAATTTCAATGGACATGCTCTATTGTAAAATCGTCTTGGTAGCATCCTTTTATTACTACAATAGCAGTATACAATATAGCCTGGGTCTAACAAAGCTGTTTTTATATGGCCAAGCGGTTTAACGTTTGATACCAAAAACCTTTCGTAAAAAAGGTAAACTTTATACAAAAATTTTTCTTACAAGTACATTTTATATTTTTAGAACTTACCCTAATTTTATCACAGTTTTTAAATATGTGCTCTCAGTATTACTGAGTGTGGCAATTTAATCGCATTTTTTACCTTGTGCCACTTAATTTTTATAGATATTCCTATTTTGCAACGGTTTGTCATTCATGTTTTTTTCTGCTTTTACATATTTCCTTAATCAGATTATTTCCAATTACAACTCTTCGTATGGTATGATAAGTTTATAAAAAGCCATCAAATAATTAGTTCATGCAATTAAACTGATCAATGACAGCCTTATTTCACATACTTGCGAGAACATTTACAAGCTAACTAAGATTATCAAAATTTTCGAAAAATCGATTTTGCACAACAGGATGCAGATAAAATAAATGGAGTTGAGGTCAGTAAAAATGTATTTTGATGGATTAACCAACATAAAATTGGAGATGTTCGTCAAAGTATGTTTCGTGAATATGTCATAGCAAACATGCAAATCAATATTATTGATTTGCTGCATTATCAGTTTATGTTGTATCCTGCTGATACCCTGACTGTAGGAAACATATCTCTACTGTATGCAAATTTGGATCAAAATATTTTCTATCTACTCTGATATCCAGTGATTCGCAATTCCGTTCATACTAAATATTCTAAAATCTATGTTGAAACGGGTGCTGAGAAACTAGGTTACAGCACCAAAGAGTGGCAGAAATTACAAGAACGGTTCCGGTTTTCAATATGCTCTGATAAAATGAATTTGCAAGCTTTGTGGATATGCTGTGCTTGCACCAATGGCCTGCACCTGGTCATCAAAACAAGTGCAGTTCAGTTTTGTTTGCTTTCAAATTCAGACAAGATTGACAAATAAGGAAACTAATAAGCCCATCCTTGTCAACAAACTTCTACACATAGTGCCCACGAATTTAGTATACCTCTGCCTCTCCAAAAGACACGTCCACGTTCTGATTTCTACAAGTCTATGCAAAATGTTACGACAATTATGTTTAATAATTATAGGTGCGACAATTTTGCAGGAGAAACTAAAAATCGTTTCTGCAACTTCCTTCCAGTATATATCCCAACGGATGGACGTGCCGTTTGGTGATGAAGTTAGAAATGTAGTCAGCAGAAATGCAAGTCTGACTTACTACTTTCAAACCGAGATTACTCAAAACAACTTTCGAAATTTTATCGAAGTTGTTACTAGCGTTCCGAATGCCTCAACACGCCGACCAGTGAAATTTGAAATAGAATTTTTTAATTATTTTGATCCTACTTTCACTCAGCACTGGGTGCTTCCTGACGTGACCTCTAATTCCAGGTAACTTAGAACAATTCTGCTTAGTAATTTTTACACGCAAAATATTATCTGTTGTATTTAATGTCGTGTGTTTATTTATTTTAAAAACAGAAACATTTCATTTTGCGCAAGCAATTTTGACAATCCGGAGTTACCAAGCAACGTAACGGCAGCTGTTACAGTGTCCACCCACTCTGTTACATCCGTACCATTTTCGATCTTAGCATTTGTTCGGAACACGTTAGTTTCTGAATTGGGTCAAACTACTCAAGGTGTTTTGACGTATACATCGCCCGCGCTATTTCATCTATGGCTTGCCAACGCATCGCCACTTGGTTATGTTGCTTTGGAAGTCAACTCCACGGACGTGATTTGTGCAACAGTTTCATTTCAGAAAGCACAAGTACATACTAAGTTCATTGACATTATTAAAGTATACGTTATTAAGCATATTTATGTGATTTTCAGTGTCCTTTGCTAAACTTATTCGATGAAAACTCCAATCGTGTGATTAACTATTGGACGCTTAGCAATAGGAGTCTGGTCCTGTTAGACGTAATTATAGAAAAAATCTTTCTAAACCCTCAGTTTATAAGAATATAATTTTCTGATTCCTTAAACTATTTTTGTCATACGATATTTAGAGTCGGGACTTAATAAGCGGGGGTATACTTCAATTTACGATGCATCAAGATATCATGGACTGCCAATCTAATTTGTTTATTTTTGACGACAATATGGATAAAGCTACAAATAATCCAGTCAAACATATTTCTATTTCTATGAGATTTGTTAACGTGCATTACACGTTTCCGATTTTACTTAATATTATACTTATGAGTATTATACTCGCTATTGTACTCATCTTGAACCGCAGCGCGGTACCCAAGTTTCTTTCCAAAAGCATTTTGCTTTTATTGGGTAAAACGGAAGAACTACAGCACCTATTATCTTCTGCTCAAGAAGACGATACACAAGACACCAGCAATGACAATACACCTGAAGTAGCTCCAGAATAGAATGAAACTGAAAACGAGTTTCTGCTCATTGTGTTCATAAAACAGAATACAAATGCTGGCCCTGGAACATCTAACGAAAACAATTACAAGAAGGGATTAACGCCACAGAACTATGTGTACGTGTTTATGCTGCTAGCCCATGCTGCTTGGGATCTGAAGAAGTCTGCCAATCGCCAAGGTGGTCGAAATGAGGATTCCTGCTACCTAAACTATGAATGCATACGACCTTATTATGGACTTTTAGCATTTAATCATGTCCTTGCAAATACTTGGTACATGTTTTGGGGTCTTTTATTCTTCATAATTGTACAAACAGGTCGTAAAAAATTTATTCTTGACGTTTTTGCTGCTATGGGGGGTGGGTTAACTATTATTGGATTCTCCTTCTGCTTATATCAAACCTGTCCAGAAAGCTCTGCTTTTCAGTTGGGTAAGGAGCTATATACGTATAATATTGTGAGTCACCTTATGTAATCTGTAATATTTGTTTACGCGCACTAGATGCATGCTTGGTTTATCTTACGGCACTGTGGTGTATCGTTATACTTTGTCCATTCCGAACAACTGGAGAAGTCTCTGATAGTGGGTAAGATTAGAATAAATTGAACCTTGATTAAATATAAAGGTGACTATATATAATTATCCGTTATTAGATTGATTGGCTGGGGAGTTATCAAGCTTGCGTCTGGCTTTGTTGTTTACATTGTCACCAATGGAACTCAATGGTTTTGGATAATAATGACGGCGGCTCACGTAATGATTTGTGCAGTCTTATCTCTACATATAGATGCGTACAGAAAAAATGAAGCATGGAACTTAGGTTAGCAGAATCCAATAAATTTCTAACTTGTTATCACTTCTTAGCAGCAAAGATTACTAATAATTTAAATGTATTGAAAGATTTTACAACTGATAGGACGTTCAAACAAGGTTTGTTGTCACTGTTTCGACCGTTTGGCCAAATGAACAGAGAACTAAAGATGTATAATTTGCTAAATTGTGCTCCAGTTGTGATTTCATTGCCTTTCATACCTCAGAGCGCACTGCAAGATTTCTGCATATTCTATATCATGGTTCAACTATATGTTGCAATGATTTTTTGCGTAACTAAATTCATACAACAGGAGAAAAAAGGGGTATGATTGAATTATAAATAGCTACTTTAAATTATGAGCCTCATGTACATAACCGATTCTACAATTTAATTGTATCTTAAGAGATGTTTTTGATTTTTAATCACGACCAACCTCAAAATGTATAGTATTACACTGAATTTCACGACGCTGTACTTTTAAAATATTCACAGGGCTTAAAAAAAGAACAGCTGAAGGAATTGGTTAAAGCCATAATGTTCCTCATACTAGCTATTTTGTCGCTTTTTATGCCTGCTATTATTGCAGTGATAGCAATACCCTTTGCATTTATGGACACTTTGTTTACATGGATAGTATTGACTCCAGCAGAATCCCGTCTGCTAAACGATGATTGTGTTTTCTTAAACTTTTTTGACCGCCACGACATCTATCATTTTTTTGTTTCCCTTAGTTTATTTTTCCAACTTATGGTAAGGCCGTAGTACTATAATGACTTTTGCAGTCTTATATATTACTTACTGCTCCTATCAAAATATAATTTATGGACTCGCGTACGGTGTGCAATTTTTTTGTCTTTCTAGATGCTATACTCAGTCTCGAAAATTCGTTTACGCCAACGCCAGGATGCCTCACAACAACCATCAGTCGCACAATCCAGCAGATATCTTAGCATTCAAAACTCATAAACTAATTGGTTTTCAAAAATTTATTATAAATCCATAAATTAGTGTAACCAGATTCCCATACCCATTTTAGCATAAGATTGTTGTTAAAAGTCATATGTATAAAATTATGGCCGATTCAAGGCACGGTGGGTTTAAGTGACAAGGCTTCTTTGCACTACAAAAATTGTTTGCACTCCTTATGGCAAGAATACAATGGTGCACGCAGAAGACTTTTTGGGTTTGGATGATCAGCGTTTTTGTGGTAAAATCATGTTTGTGCATAAGTTGCTTACTGTGCAGCATAATATTTTTATGTCATGCAAACATTTACTCAAAACCAGATATTTGCATACACCGATTTTCCGTTGTGCAAAACATAGGCATTGCAAAAAACACGATACGCAGAACTTCATTTATGTTACAAATCAAATAATCAAATGGTTTGTTTGGTTTACAGATGGACATGATATTTGACAAACAAAAAATATGCCAGTTGTTAAACAAGTAAGACGTAGATATGAGCATAAGGTTTCCTTTATACCAATTCTGTCAGATTTGGATTATACTGTGAAAAATATTGGATGATAGCTCATGGTATGACACTGACTTGAATTAGGTTTTCAAACAAATCCACTATATGTTCACATTGAAATAACTGAAGTAAAAGTAGTTTATATAATTTGCGGAATGTGGTCAGTGGCTCTTTTTACAGTGGTCAGTAAGGACTAGACATTGCAATAAATATTTAGATTAAATAGACGATAAGCATGCCATTTGATGTGCATATTGAAACAAGGGTCTTGAAAGTAGGACGCAATACGAGGTAGATATTTATGCACATGCCAAAAATATTGACATCCGTAAACAAAAATAAATAAGAAAAATTTAAAATGTTATACACACCATACTGAATAATACCAAACCATATGTAAACAATCGATGCTAATATTAAAAGATTTCAACGCATTATCCTGTTTCATCCAACATAATGTTTGCTCAATTCGACATAAAATGCGAGTCGTTGACCAGTCGATAACCTACTTTTTAACGAATATTGACAGATTGATTTGGGGACAGTAACTTATCATGGAACACAACGAATTGTTCATTCAAGTTCCTCAGCATTCAGTACTTAGCATACATTGTCCTGCCAACGATCCTTTTTATTTATTTAAATGAACAGTTTGGTTCCCTATTAGCTCAGGCATACTTTTATAAAAATCCAGTTTTGGAGGAGAAAAACGCTTCGCAAACCAGAAAAGCTGTGAGCAAATGTGAGATTATGTTGTGGAAATGTTTGACAACTCAATTTAATTTAAAAATCAAAACAACTTCCGAAATCTACCACTTTGAAAACTTACAAAGCGATACTGCCAAATTTATTTATTTTGTATAAATCATACTCACGTTTAGTATTCATGGTTGCCCAGTATTACTTAAATTCGTTACTCACGTTTTCATTATGTCTTTGTCACCATCTCATAAGACATTATGCAGTTGTTGCATTTGCGCTTAATGTTTACATAAACGCAACCCAAGATGATATTTAATTATACCAACTGTTACCAAAGTGCTTGTCAACGTAATCCACCAGTGCAAGTCTTTCCAATAAGTCGAACATATGATTCTACCCAGCCAGCCTAAATGCTCAGATCCACAGAACGTTGTTTCAATTTCGCTTTACTGTTTACACTGTTTAAAAACGCACACTTAACAATTCAACATAAAAAACTTTCATGTGTCAACATAGCCAAAATGATGCTAAATTTGTAAAGGTTCCATTTATAACAGATATTTTGAAAATGTATTGCTTTACTATTTTTCAAAAAGTTGAAACTTAAAATAGATTTTGCTACTAATTTTTTAGAGTCGTAAATCGTGTTTGCGTGTATGCCTCTCGATTTTGCCATGAACACCAAATTATTAATGGGAATGATCAACTTTATGTTGTAAAAAATAACTAGTTCCCTAAAGCATTACTCAATTCTGAAAGAAACCTGTTTCAAAGTAACTGAGAAATTTGAGGATTCATAGATTTCATCAAAGCGTGTTTGAGACATATTTTGGAAATGGCTTAGAAAATTTTACAACGATTTTGAAACAAAAAGGCGTACCTCTGGTGCGCTGAGAGGTAATGCAAATATGCACAAAAAACCTTGTTTGCATACAAACTTGCAATTATGTTTTAGGTGTAAGTACACATCATGTAAAATAGTTTGATCAAAAGCTAACTTTGCAAAACGTTTCATTATAACTTTCAATGATTATCCAACATCTATTAACATATATTATCAAATATTTAATTCTTTTTGGGAAGATGATGATTCTTTCATTTCTTGTGTTTCTCGCCTTTTAAAGGTCCTTGTTTGCATTTCTTTTGTGCTTAGTTTTTACGCAAATGCAAGCTAATAAAAAAATTAATAATCCAACGGGCAAACAAACACTAAAACATACAATCCAGCACATCCAGGTTTGCCAAAAATATGTGCACAAGTTCAATGAATCTGTATGTTAACTGAAGCAATTAGCGCTCTCCATCAGAACGAGTTTTTTATAGTATTTAAAACCTTTTATTGAACTTTTTCAGTCTTTATAAATTTTATATTTTTCATAAATGTACTAAACTAAATAAATCGATTCTATAAAATATAGCTAGTAACGACAATTTTCTTCTGATATAAATTGCTGCTTCATATATACGACTGACCGATCTATTGCAAAATTGGCTACTTTTTGGGTATTGGAACGGTGGTGTCCATATTGCCTCGGCACCTGCGGAGGGAATCAGTTTTTAAAATTTGGGAGACATGTGCTGAGCACATCCAGCAGCAGCAGAATTCACACCCCAAAAATCATCCTCGTCCGCAAGAGCAGCAGAGCTCCACCACTACCAAACCCACTTACTACCACTCTCCTTTCTACCTTGCCTTGAGCAAGTTTGTCTATTTGTCGTTGTGCCATTTTTGGCTATTAAATTTTGTAAAATAAAAAATTATTCTCTAAATAAAGTTGACGAAATAACTGCTAACAACTGCCTACAAGTTACTGAATTATTTCCTGTTACCACTGATCCTGAGATCCGAACCTTTCTGAAAAATAGTGTGATGCGACTGATATTTGGTGCATAAAAAGTTTAGGCACGTCCATACTCATCAAAATTAATTGTTGAGCGCCCGAAAACGCCTCATTTATCAACATTACTGGCGAACCTGCCAGGATCAGTGAATTAAGCAGTGATTTTTTAGTGATTTTGTGAAAATTTGAGACTATTTGGGATTTTTGTGCAGTTGTTTGAGTGGACAAGCTGGAGGATCAACGAGAGAAGAAACCTGTGGTGAAGGAGCCTGAGGATTCTGAAGAAGAAAAGACAGAGGAGGATCCCGGGAAGCTGTCAGTAAAGGAGAAAATCAGGTAGTTAAGCAACACTGACGGAGAAGTCGACACTACCAAGCCAAGTAAGAAGATGACGGACTACTCCATCCTTTTCGACGCCAAACTCCTCACACTAAGCGACGCTCGTGTGGAATTAGAGGATGAGTTGAAGAAGGAGACTGCGGATGCCCATGACCTTGATTTTAGGTGGGCGTATTACAGAAAGCTTCACAAGGGAGCTTTGGATGCCGGGGTCAAGTTTCAGGATGTCCTTGTGAAGGAGAAGAAAGTTACTGAGCTACAACATGTCATAAAATGTATGGCCCAGTTGGAAAAGGATTTGTGCATTTTTGAGTGCACTGTTCCGCCCCGTTTACCAGTCTCGTCAACCTCTTCATCATCATCATCCTCAGCAGGAGCTCCAGTGTCCCAAGCAGATTCCTCCCTGAAAACTCGCCTTCCCAAAAGTGAACTACCAAAGTTCTCAGGAGAAGTTCGGGAATGGTTAGCGTTTTGGGCAGCCTTCGAGGACATCCACAGTGACGCCAAGTTGACAACAACAGACAAGTTCCATTACCTTCTTCAGTCAACGAAGGAAGGTTCAGCAGCAAAAAGACTGCTGCAGAGTTTCCCATTTTGTGCGGCCAACTACTCTGCAGCAGTAGACAGTCTAAAGGAGAGATTTGGGCGTCCGAAAACTCTTGTGAAAGTTTACGTTCGCGATCTGCTACAATTAGTGATCGAGGCCTCAACAGGAAAACAGATGGACTTTGGGGACCTCGTCACTACAATTTCGTCTCAGATGCGGAATCTAGAGACACTGGGAGTCACACGGGACAAGTGTGAGCAGGTGCTATACCCGGTTGTAGAAGCATGTCTCCCAGCAGATGTTTTGCAAGCTTGGCAGCGTAGCAGAGACTACCAGGAAGAGATCGAGCCCCTCATGAAATTCCTCCAGGAGGAGGTGAACAATTTGACGGACCGGAGCCTGGCCCAGTTCACCTTCAGTAGCAGTGGAGGCGATAGCAGTGGAAACAAGAAGCAGAAAATTAAGAAGGAAAAGGAAGATATGCCTACATCATCATCACTTTTCCAAGCAGTCAGTGGTGGTGGCGGAAAGGGAGGAAAAAGTGCAGCTTATGGAGGAGAAGAGAAAACTTTGTCATGCTGGTTCTGTGATGGGAGCCACAGGGGAGAGGAGTGCAAACCTGCCTTGGGGATGAGTTTCCAGAAGAAGAAGGCCATCCTCACCGAGAAACACGGTTGTTGGAAATGCCTTGGCCGGAATCATCCTGGGAAAAGGTGTAGGAACATGCCAAAGTGTCCCTTGTGTCAACAGTACCACATGGTGGTTGTGTGTCCCAGTTTGGACAAAGTTCAGGGGAAAGGGAAGTCTAACCCTTGTCCCTCATCATCTTCCTCAACAGCCGCAGCAGCAGTAGTAGCAGATTCACCTCCCCCACAGCAGCCAGAGAAGTCCACCACCAGCATTACTGTATACAACAGTTCACCAGATACTCCTCTCCAGTCCCTCTACGTCCTCATTCATGGTCCAGATGGACAAGTGAGACGAGCCCGTGGTGCAATGGATGGATCCCAAAAATCCTTTGGATTGACCACTACAGCAGCAGAATTGGGAGCAAAGCCAGCTGGTTTTGACATGTTCTGTCAACAGGTTTTTGGAGCAAAAAAGACAGGGCCACAGCAAAAAGAAAAGGCCAAGTTCTTCGTCTCGGACCTGCAAGGAAGGAACATGTGCGATTTTGACGTGTACCTGACGGATGCCATTGCCAGTGATATTGCTCAAGTGCCTAGTGGTCCATGGATTGAAGAGTTTAAGAAGAAAGGGGTCACGTTTAATGATTTGGGTGGCAACCCCAATGACCCCATTGAAATAATATTCGGAAATGATATTATTGCCAGACTGTACACTGGCAAGATACTCAATTTGGAAGGTGGACCAGCAGCTATAGAAACAGTTTGGGGCTGGGTGCCATCTGGAAAATTTCCAGTTCCCCCTCGGAGACAAACGAGTTCCATGCTCGTCAGCACTTCCCTCCTCCACTTAGAAGGAAATCCCCTTTCAGCGCTCTGGAGTCTGGAGGCGATTGGCATTGAATGCCCAACGGAACGAGAAAGCAAGGAGGAGCTGGAGAAAGCCACGCAGCAGCATTTTGAAAAGACTGTGGCACAGCTGGGAGATGGGCGCTATCAAGTTTGCCTTCCGTGGATAGTGGGGGCAAAGGAAAAACTTTCGTCAAACCGCTATGCAGCTGAAAAGCGGTTGAAAATGATGACGAAAGACCTTCAGGCGAAAGGATACCTGCAGCAGTATGATGCGCTTTTCAGGCAGTGGGAGGAAGATGGGATGATAGAGGAAGTGAGCGAGCAGGAAAATGAATCCTCATCGTCATTTACAGGACACTACTTACCACATCGAGCTGTGGTTAAGTTGAGCAGCAGCACTACCCCCATCCGGCCAGTTTTCGATGGATCTGCAAAGGCCAGGGGTAAACTGTCCCTTAATGATTGCCTCGATAAAGGCCCTAACCTTCTGGAGCTCATCCCTCCGATCCTGACCCGCTTCCGCCTACGGAAAATTGGAGTGCTGGCAGACATAAAGAAGGCCTTCCAGCACATCGGTATCCAAACAGCTGACAGGAAGTTCCTGAAATTTTTGTGGTGGGTAGATTTGTCCTGCAAGCTGCTGAAAGTGTATCAGCATTGCAGAGTCGTTTTTGGAATAACCTGCAGTCCCTACCTGTTAGCTGCCATCCTACGCCATCATTTGAAGAAGTTTAAAGGGAAAGAAGCAGCAGTAGCAGAAGTCCTCCTCCAGTCTCTTTACGTGGACAATACCGTTGTGAGCTTTGATACGCTGGAGGAGGCAAAGGATTTTCAGCGAGTAGCAGTTTCACTCCTCCTTCCAGCCCAGTTTGACCTTCGAGGGTGGGAGTTTGGACCATTAGATGAAGAGGAAGTCGAAGAAGTCTCATCAGTGTTGGGGCTGCTGTGGAACAAGAAGGCTGACACGTTGGGTTTGGATGTGAGCAACGTAATCACAAAAATAGCAGATGAGCCAACCCTCCGTCATGTACTATCACTTGTCCACTCCATTTACGATTCTATTGGATTTGCCTGTCCATTTAGCCTCGGGGGTAAGCTACTTTTGAGGAGGTGCCATGAAGGAAAGCAGGGTATGGACGCCAAATTGGACGAGCAGTTGAGAGCCGACGTGTTGAAATGGGCTGCTCAAATTCCCCAGCTGGCAGAGCTTAGGGTGCCAAGACATGTGAAATTCGGAGGAGGTGCAGAGTGCAGTTTGCACCCATTTGGGGATGCTTCATCCTCATCAACAGCAGCAGCGGTTTTCCTTCGAGTGGAAAGTGGTGGAACAGTGAAAGTGTTCCTGTTAGCAGCAAAATCGCGAGTTTCCCCCAAGAAGATACTCACGATTCCCCGCTTGGAACTGGTGGCATGTGTGTTGGCGTCTCGTCTGCTGACGACAGTTTTGAAGGACATTGGGAACCCCAATTTGCCCGTGACGCTTTGGTCAGACTCCTCAACAGCATTAGCGTGGATAAGAGGTGTGGGGCCTTGGGGGGTATTTGTGAGTAACGCTGTGGAGAAAATCCGTACCATTTCACAAGTAAGCAGCTGGCGGCATATTCCAGGAAAAGAGAATATTGCGGATTTGCCGTCACGGGGGTGCTCAGCCCGAAAATTGATTGAATCCAGATGGTGGGAGGGACCTAACTGGTTACGCTATCCCGCATCCAAGTGGCCGAGTGCCGAAGAGATTCCAGATAACGAGTTGGTGGACAAGGAGCGGAAGAAGACGGTGACAGCAGCTTTAGTCACTACAGCTGATGGTGATGCTGTTTTGCGTTTCCTCCGGAGATCCAGCCACATTAAAACAGTTAGAGCACTTGCTGTGCTCATCCGATTGCAAAAGAAGATAAAAGAGAAGAGGGTGACAACAGAGTTACCTCTAGATGTGGATTCCCCCCAGCAGCACCAACAAGAAAATGTGTGTTTTAAATTGAGTGGCGAGGACCTGATATTGGCTGAGAAGGCCCTCATCAAGTATGTACAAGCAGAATTCCGGCAGAATCCTGAGAGGATGAGGAAGTTGAAGCCGGAAATGGATGAGGATGGGCTTCTCCACACCCGCACTCGATTGTCCATGGAGGACGACGAAGATTTTACCTTTCCACTGCTGCTACCCGACCGTAACGAGTTTACGAGCAGGCTGATCCGATGGGAGCACTTCCGAAACTGTCACGCGGGTACCAGCACATTGTTGGCATTGCTCCGAGAGCGTTTTTGGATAACAAACGGCAGAAGAGCCGACAGGAGCGTTATCACTAAGTGCTGGACCTGCCGCCGCTACTTGGCAAGAAGAAGTATAGTGCCAGAAGCCCCATAACCAAAAGAAAGGACGAATTTGGGGCCCCCATTTGCCGTGACTGGTGTGGATGCAGCTGGACCATTGATTTTGCGTGGAGGTGAAAAGGCATGGGTGCTGCTCTTCACCTGTGCCACCTATAGAGCAGTTCACCTCGAGCTAGTGGACACTTTATCGGCTGATGGATTCCTCCGAGCTTTCCGGCGCTTTATATCAAGAAGGAGCAGACCAGAGGTGATCTACTCCGACAATGCTCGGGGATTTGTGGCGGCGGCGAAGGCGTTGTCCAGTAGCAGCCTGGAAAAGATGAAGGAATACGCAGCGGTGTCCAGGATCCAGTGGCGCTTCAATCCACCCGCTTCTCCCTGGTGGGGGGGTTGGTGGGACAGACTGATAGGGCTGATGAAACAGCTCCTCCGAAGGATCCTGGGGAAAAGAGTGGTTCACCGCGCGGAATTGGAGACTATGTTGGTGGAGGTGGAGGACTGCCTCAACAGTAGGCCCCTTACCTACCAATCTGAAAATGTGGACGACCCGATGCCTCTTACTCCCAACCACTTTGTGCGCTCATGTGGGAAACTACATCTCCCAGAGGCGGATTTACGGGACTCCAAGGCAACTCGAGCAGCTTTTAGAAGGCTTCAGAACCTGAGGGAAGCGCTTCGGTCCAGATTCCGGAAGGAATATTTTGGGTTCCTGCGTGGGGAGATGGGAAAAAGACGCACTGTGGAACTGAAAGAAGGAGATATCGTCCTTGTGGAGACCGAAAATGCCAAGCGCGTCGACTGGCCGCTTGGAGTAATAGAAGAGACCTTGCCCAGCAGAGATGGACTAGGACGCCTATTTAGGGTCCGAACGAGGGCTGGGGTAACCCTGAGACCAGCTCAACGGCTGTATGCCATGGAGCAAGAGGTGGAGGGTGAAATATACCGGCTCTCAGCGTCTCAAATATAAAATAAAACAAAAAAAATGAAGCAGTTGAAATTGGCTATCGTCTCTTCCTCTTTTGACCTCTCACCATTTTGCCTTGTGGAGCCAATCAGGACCTACGGAACCTGTTTGGCTGGTGGGAGTATATTGCAAAATTGGCTACTTTTTGGGTATTGGAACGGTGGTGTCCATATTGCCTCGGCACCTGCGGAGGGAATCAGTTTTTAAAATTTGGGAGACATGTGCTGAGCACATCCAGCAGCAGCAGAATTCACACCCCAAAAATCATCCTCGTCCGCAAGAGCAGCAGAGCTCCACCACTACCAAACCCACTTACTACCACTCTCCTTTCTACCTTGCCTTGAGCAAGTTTGTCTATTTGTCGTTGTGCCATTTTTGGCTATTAAATTTTGTAAAATAATAAATTATTCTCTAAATAAAGTTGACGAAATAACTGCTAACAACTGCCTACAAGTTACTGAATTATTTCCTGTTACCACTGATCCTGAGATCCGAACCTTTCTGAAAAATAGTGTGATGCGACTGATATTTGGTGCATAAAAAGTTTAGGCACGTCCATACTCATCAAAATTAATTGTTGAGCGCCCGAAAACGCCTCATTTATCAACATCCAACATCTATTAACATATATTATCAAATATTTAATTCTTTTTGGGAAGATGATGATTCTTTCATTTCTTGTGTTTCTCGCCTTTTAAAGGCCCTTGTTTGCATTTCTTTTGTGCTTAGTTTTTACGCAAATGCAAGCTAATAAAAAAATTAATAATCCAACGGGCAAACAAACACTAAAACATACAATCCAGCACATCCAGGTTTGCCAAAAATATGTGCACAAGTTCAATGAATCTGTATGTTAACTGAAGCAATTAGCGCTCTCCATCAGAACGAGTTTTTTATAGTATTTAAAACTTTTTATTGAACTTTTTCAGTCTTTATAAATTTTATATTTTTCATAAATGTACTAAACTAAATAAATCGATTCTATAAAATATAGCTAGTAACGACAATTTTCTTCTGATATAAATTGCTGCTTCATATATACGACTGACCGATCTAGGGCTTTCGTTTCTCAATGAGACCTATAATATTCGAAAGCTCTTGATGAGCTGATTAAAGGTGTTGCTGGTCACAAGTCTTCATTTTGTGAGCTTTTAGTGTTTTTGTCAAGTTGAATTTATGAACTTTACTTGTAAAATATATGGCACAGTATATGAGCAAAAAATAAAAGCTACGAATGCATGAAAGTTTGTCCATGCATTGACACATTATGGCTTGCTAAACAGGATTTACACAGGAACTTGAGTGTTTTTCAGGAGTTATGCATGTTAGCTATAAGAGAGTAGATCACGTTGATACCCAGGTCTCCTGATGGTTACAAACTAACTTGCCAGTAGGCAGGCAAAACCACGTATCACATCTCATAAACAAGTCATAAGTAAAATATTTATTTATTTACAGATATATACGTTTCACTACAATCAATCGGAACGTTTAAAAAAGCCATTTAAATTACTTGTACGAGAATGCAATCGATTTCATTTTGAAAAGTTGTTCTCTAATAATCATGTGATGATTATTGATCTGGATAAATGAGAACGGAGACAACAAGGTTTTTAAAAGATCTAAGGAACTGTCAGTAATACTTAAAATTTAATCCTATAGAAACTACAAAAACAAGAAGTAATCTTACTTTATTAATCAAAAGATAAAAACAAAACAAATCATCAAAAATCAACAAAAGTTCTTTTTGTTCATCTCACGCAACATTAAAATATATTTACAATTTATTATATGGCTTGCAAAACTAACGATTACGAACCAAGCCGCGTGTGTCAAAACAAAAAGGCTTATATCAATCTAGATGCTAATCATTCACTAACTGAATGCTTATTTAGTTACAAAAGTATGGCGTCGCAGTTTTGTGATAATTTAGCACATCTTATTGGTTACTCAGGCTAGCAATATTGTATGTGAATCTATAACTGCTAAAAACATTTTTATTATAATCGAACTAAATTTTAAAACACCTGCAATTTTTTACGATAAACCAAATTCGACGTTGCGGAACCAGGCGCACCTAAACAGCTTCAATATATAAAGCTGCTTGCAACGAACAATATATAATCTGATTTTCTACTAAAAAGTCAATTCCTATAAATGTGTTTCCTACGAAGTATATTATTAGTATTATGTAATCTAGCTTTTTCAGGAAAATACGTCCACATATCAGCGCACTAAAACAGATTTCAAAAGTGTCTGTACTTCAGTAAGTTGGCAAAGTCAATATTGCATGAATGAGAATACAGGGATCACCACAATGGGAAGATTGCCTTGTGGAAAACAGGCCAGTAGCGCATTAAGTAAAGCACCTTAAATTAAAGAAATTCCAGTTGTCATACAAATTTGTACAAATTTTATTTTCAATGTATTTATCTTTAAAAGTAATTTTCTTTTCTTACCATAAATTCCACAAATAGGAATATTGAGAAAAAGAAATCAAAAACATCTTCCTGGTCAAACAAGTCGTACTTTGTGCAATCAGCGTTTAGCATTCGAGACTCCGCAGGTGTAAGTGTTGTCTTTGATAAATGCGTTCTAAAAAATGGGAACCACGTTGCAACACTAGCAATCAAAACTCCAAGTGCGTATAGCACCACTTTTGTCCACATGCCAATTTCTCCTTGAGTTTCAACCTGTTGTCCCACAAATTGTACCAACGTAAGTTTTCGTTTTCAAAAGTTAGAACACGTTAAAACTTACAATGTGACGGTTGGAGTACACGTTTCCACAAAAACATATTAGCCAACCGAAGCAACCTTGGAGAAGTAAGTACGTTAGGCATGTGTCCAAGTCACTGAGCAGTTCTAAATAATAGTGAAATACAGTCCATAAAACAATTACTAGAATAATGTTGATAAAGTTGCCCCAGAACAAAAAGGCATGAACTTCTTTAATAGGTCTCCAAAACGATGAGCATGCTTCAGAACAAGTTCTATTTGTTGACAAATCTAAGCAAAATACATTGTAAAATAACATTTAAATAAATGAGAACATTTTATGTTGGTTCATCCAAAGCCTGAAAAAGTAAACGCTTAACAGCATTCAAATATAATCATTTTTGAATTTTTCATACCAAATTTCCAAACGAAACCCTTCATTCGGGCGTCTACGTGAATGGCTAAAACAATGCAAACGAAGACGTGAACAACTGTCAGATATACCCAGAACGCTGGCTGTCCCACGAAAGTCATGTTTCCGATGGTTGAATTAAATAAAAGTTGAATATTCCCCCAAGTCACAAAACTAGAGATACATTTATTCTTATTTTTACCGGTTACTATATAAGTAAAACATATACGCTGTAGGTTTAGACTTACCCAGTTTCTGATTGGTTGTCTTCGTTTCGAACGGGAATTAGTGCAACAAGGCACCCCAACCCCGTTACGTAAGCCAAGCTGACATCTAAAAAACATTAAATTTTCAACTATACTGTTAATGCTGAAACACATCACTGATCTTACCAATTTGAAATCCTTTAACTTGAGGACACAACTCGTACATACACCGGGATAAACCAACAACCATCATGCCTATTCCCATGGCTGTGAAAACGTCCAGCTTTATGTTGTTCCGAGTTTTAATCACAATGTAGGTAAAAGCCGCACCCCAATAAAAGTACCATGTGTTTGCAAGAAGATGGTTGAATGCTAGAAAACCAAATGCAGGACGCAAACATCTGAAATTCATGTAGCAAAGGTCTTGGTTTGCCTTGTCCTGAAGGTTTGCGGATGTAGTGATAAGCTGATACAATAAGTTGATTAGCAGTTATTATTATTATTATATATTTATTAAAGACACAATAAAAATTGCATCTTACACAAACATGTCACAATTTACAAAGTTAACATGAATGAAAATGATACAATGGGTTAATAGAATTGACATTGCTAGAGAAAATTAATTAAAGATAGAAGAATTGCAAGCAGCCAACCAAGGCGCTGTGCTGAGATAATTTAACAAACTAGAGAAAAAGAAAGTAGGTTACGGAGAGATTTAAGGAATACATTTAACAATGTTCACGAAGCAATCTTATAAGGGATGGGATTGTAGATCTTCGGTAACGTTCATAGGTACACTTGACGATCCTAAAATTGTGTTTATTTTTATTATACCTACTACTAAAGTTCTCATTACGCTTAATTTTATAAGGTTCAAGCCATTTCTTAAATCTGTCACTTTTTATAATTTTCAGTCCAAACCTAACCAATAACTCATCCCATCGCTTTTCAATGTTAGTTAGGCACAGACTATCACAAATAGATACATAATTTGAGCTACATACATATTTTCTAGTTATTATTGAAAGAGCTCGTTTTTCCACACTAACAAGTTTTTTACATTGTTCTTTGGTAAGGCTATTATACCACATAATACAACAATATTCAAGTATACTACGTATATGTAGAATGTACAAAGTTTTAAGTTGAGCTGAGCTTAATCCAAAACATTTAAGTTTTCTAAGAATGAATAATTTCTTGCAAGCCCTCATGTACACAAAGTCAATATGAGTTCCCCAGTTACAATGTGCATTTATCTTTACACCCAAAAGCTTGCTTATATTAGTATGAGGTATTTCTTGACCGTCAATAGTGATTTTTACATTTGAGTACTTTTTACTTTTTGATTTATCAATGACAATTACACAGCTCTTTTTAGGATTAAGGCACATGTTATTTGCTTTCAGCTTGTTATTAATATCATTAATATACCTATCCATTTGTGGTTGACTGTTATATTTCACACATTCAGCTACAACCATATCATCAACAAATGCATTAAGTAAATTGTTATTTCCAGCATGCTTACTATAGAAATCAGTAAGAACAGAGTTAACAAGGATGATAAAAATTAATACAGCAATTTTTGTTCCTTGTGGGGTTCCGTTGCTAAGATTAAGGAATTTAGACAAGTAATCTTGAAACCTAGTACACTGTTGCCTTCCTCGTAGAAAATCTGATACCCAAATAACATCATTTTCATTCACTCCAATTAACCTAAGACAGTATATCACCACATTATGATCAACTAAGTCAAATGCTTTGGCCAGGTCGAGAAGAACAAGTATAATATATGTGCTGGGTTTATCAAGGGATTTAAGTATAAACTCAAATAGTGATACCATATAGTGGGTAGTTGACGACTTTTTTATGGCACCAAATTGGGATTTATTAAGTTTGTCAATAACCTGATTGTATATCCTATTGAACATGAATTCTTCTAATATTTTACAATAAATGTTTGTCTGTGTAATCGGTCTTAAGTTATCTATAGATATGTGACTAGGATCTTTGGGAACAGGAGTAACAAAACCTTTTTTCCAGTCTGTTGGTACCACATTCATTTTATAACTGTAGTTAATAATATGAGTGAATACTGGTGCAAGGTGAACTCCAGCCAGTTTCAGTAAGCGAGTTGGGAGAGCACCAGGTACATTAGACTTTCTTGGGTTTAGTTTGTCAAAACATTTTAGAACTTGGAACTCATTTACAACTAGGCAATTACTTGTTGTACAGGTACTTTCTATACATTTTATGGGAGGGTATCTATTATTAACCTCAGTAAAATAAGCATTTATTTTGTTAAGAGTTGACTAAATTGAACAATTTTCGATAAGAGATAACTGCTCAACTGGAGATTCCTTTTTCTTTAACTCACATAAACTATTTACAACATGGTGCAGACTGTCAGGTTTATTTATAAGCTGGGTTTGTAATTTTTGTGCATACTCTTCTTTTGCTAACTTGATTTTTGAGTTTATTTCCTTATTCAAGTACATGTATTCTGTACTACCTCTTCTCACTTTGTTTCGTTTTTTGAATAGAGCAGCTAAAACAGGGGTAACCCATAAATTATCATTTGAGCGTAATCGTCTTTCTTTCAGAGGAAAACATGCATCGAAAGCACTATAAAGTATTGTATCCATGTAAGCTACTTTAAAATCAATAGAATTTGAATCATATAAAGGTATCCAATTAGCGTTATCCACAATTGAAGCAAACACCGACAAATTGTCTTTACAATAGTCTCTATATTTAACCACTTGATAATCGTCAATAGCTTTAGGGCAGAGCTTACAGGGGTATAATTCTATTCCTGCATGATATTTTATACTGTCTTTGAGAGGCCCACAAGTTTTAGGTTTTGTAAACCATGTACTTAAGTTGGTAAAAATTAAGTCTAATTTTGAGGATTTACCTGTTGAAGTGTCAAAGAAGGTAGGAAAATCTACTATTTGAGTAAGACTAGTTGTGGAAGCAAAACTACTACTATACCTCCATTTATTAAAATCACCAAAAACAAGGAAACCAGGCCTAGCGTACTTTTTACAGATATTCTCAAATGCATTACACAGGCTTTTATGGAGATTAAATTGAATAGGCTTAGTACAAACAGGTGGTAGGTAGACAAGTGCAATGGCAATAACAGAAACGGTTCGAGGTAGATACGTAGGCCTGATTATAACCCAAGTTGTTTCAAATTCATCGTTTTTGCTATGCGTAAAATTATTAAACCTTGTGCACTGAATATTGTTACGGACAAATATAGCAGTACCACCTCCTAATCTGCTTTCACGCTTAGTTTCAAAAAGCTTAAAACCCTGTATGCTTATATTTTTGTTACAATCACCCCAAGACTCTGTTATGCCAAGTATATCATAGTTAGTACTAATAGCAAGTAACATATCAAGTTTATCTTTGTTTAACGAACACGCATTTGTGTAAAATATTCTAGGAAATCTATAGGCATTTGGGATAATGATGGTTTTCTTAGTAATAACATTAGACTTAATTTTACGTTTTTGACCAGCACGTTTTCCTCTTCTTCGTTTCCTTATACGTAGTCCAATGATGTTCCAATAGCTAGGCAGGTTCTTCGTCCAGTAATCCAAAACGACTTAAGGATGTGGCAGGGATAGCATCACAAACTTCATTGATGTAATGTTTTAATTCAACACTGCTTACAAAACCAACAAGGGCATTAAGTTGCTTTCTTAGAAGAATGGGATTCTCACTAAATTTATTTGTAACTGTTGTGATTTTTGAGATTGAGCTGCTTCCTTCAAGTAGAAAATCAAGTAGTTCCTCGTTGCTCACATGACAATTTCCAACTGTGGCATCCTTCCATTCGGTTTCAAAAGAGTCCTTTATGACCTCTTCATCAATGCATGAATGTGTTTTTGGCGTTTTGGGGATATTTGGTGGACTATTGTTCGAGGTAGGGGAAGTTTCCATGTCACCAAAACTTGATCTCATGCCTTGCTTTCGTTTCTTGTTTTCCGCCGTTGTCCATCCAGAATCCGGAGTTTCAGTTGTTTGCTTTTGTACTTCTTTGTTACCGGTTCCATCAAGTTTGTCGGTTTGAGGATTATCACCAGAAGAGTTATTCACATTTGGAATTTCAGGGAGTTGGGAGACCTCCGGGAAGGTCTGTTTATTTTTTGGGCAAAGCTTCTTTTCATGACCTCTCTCACCACACTTTTTGGCACCATGTTCAATTTTGATCTTTATGACATCACATCCAAAATCAATTTTAGTAAATGGAGGTAACACTGTTTCATCATTACGGAATACCATTTTGACGACCATTGTATGTGACATAACATGTGCAAAACATTCCGGAATGTCCTTTAATGGTAATCTCTTGAGGTCACTTTTTAACTCACCAAACTTGCTTAAGAAATCCTTTAGAGGAGCGTAATTCTCAATAATCGGAACTCCTTTAATATATACTGTTTTCAAGGCAGGAGCAAAGATTTGGATTGGGATTTCAAACCCTTTTATTGTTAATTTACCAACTTCAGCTAGTCTTTCACAAACTTCACTCCCACCAAAAAAGACTCCATAGTTGTTTCCGGCTACTTTCCCTAATCTAGCTTTTTCAGGAAAATACGTCCACATATCAGCGCACTAAAACAGATTTCAAAAGTGTCTGTACTTCAGTAAGTTGGCAAAGTCAATATTGCATGAATGAGAATACAGGGATCACCACAATGGGAAGATTGCCTTGTGGAAAACAGGCCAGTAGCGCATTAAGTAAAGCACCTTAAATTAAAGAAATTCCAGTTGTCATACAAATTTGTACAAATTTTATTTTCAATGTATTTATCTTTAAAAGTTATTTTCTTTTCTTACCATAAATTCCACAAATAGGAATATTGAGAAAAAGAAATCAAAAACATCTTCCTGGTCAAACAAGTCGTACTTTGTGCAATCAGCGTTTAGCATTCGAGACTCCGCAGGTGTAAGTGTTGTCTTTGATAAATGCGTTCTAAAAAATGGGAACCACGTTGCAACACTAGCAATCAAAACTCCAAGTGCGTATAGCACCACTTTTTTCCACATGCCAATTTCTCCTTGAGTTTCAACCTGTTGTCCCACAAATTGTACCAACGTAAGTTTTCGTTTTCAAAAGTTAGAACACGTTAAAACTTACAATGTGACGGTTGGAGTACACGTTTCCACAAAAACATATTAGCCAACCGAAGCAACCTTGGAGAAGTAAGTACGTTAGGCATGTGTCCAAGTCACTGAGCAGTTCTAAATAATAGTGAAATACAGTCCATAAAACAATTACTAGAATAATGTTGATAAAGTTGCCCCAGAACAAAAAGGCATGAACTTCTTTAATAGGTCTCCAAAACGATGAGCATGCTTCAGAACAAGTTCTATTTGTTGACAAATCTAAGCAAAATACATTGTAAAATAACATTTAAATAAATGAGAACATTTTATGTTGGTTCATCCAAAGCCTGAAAAAGTAAACGCTTAACAGCATTCAAATATAATCATTTTTGAATTTTTCATACCAAATTTCCAAACGAAACCCTTCATTCGGGCGTCTACGTGAATGGCTAAAACAATGCAAACGAAGACGTGAACAACTGTCAGATATACCCAGAACGCTGGCTGTCCCACGAAAGTCATGTTTCCGATGGTTGAATTAAATAAAAGTTGAATATTCCCCCAAGTCACAAAACTAGAGATACATTTATTCTTATTTTTACCGGTTACTATATAAGTAAAACATATACGCTGTAGGTTTAGACTTACCCAGTTTCTGATTGGTTGTCTTCGTTTCGAACGGGAATTAGTGCAACAAGGCACCCCAACCCCGTTACGTAAGCCAAGCTGACATCTAAAAAACATTAAATTTTCAACTATACTGTTAATGCTGAAACACATCACTGATCTTACCAATTTGAAATCCTTTAACTTGAGGACACAACTCGTACATACACCGGGATAAACCAACAACCATCATGCCTATTCCCATGGCTGTGAAAACGTCCAGCTTTATGTTGTTCCGAGTTTTAATCACAATGTAGGTAAAAGCCGCACCCCAATAAAAGTACCATGTGTTTGCAAGAAGATGGTTGAATGCTAGAAAACCAAATGCAGGACGCAAACATCTGAAATTCATGTAGCAAAGGTCTTGGTTTGCCTTGTCCTGAAGGTTTGCGGATGTAGTGATAAGCTGATACAATAAGTTGATTAGCAGTTGCACAACGAATACAATTTCTGTAGATCCAAAACCCTGGTTGGCCTGGGAACCAGGTGAGTTGCCTGGCGTTTCCCGTTTAATAAACATACAGAATAGAAAGACATTTTGCGAATCTAGACTTTCTGTATTACTTGTATTATTTACCGGAGCTTCTGTTTGGGTTTGAATGTTAACCAAACGTTTGGTTGTGTTTTCACTGTTTACCAAGCTTTCTGTTTGACTTTCTTGGTTTATTGAACTTTCTGTTTGATTTTCTCGTCGTATTGAAGTTTCCGTTTGATTTTCTTGGTTTATTGAACTTTCTGTTTGATTTTCATTGTCAATCGGAGTTTCTGTTTGATTTGAAATGTTAGACAAGCTATTCGTTCCATTTTCATTGCTATACGAAATAGTACTTAAAAGAATTTCAGCCCGATTTTTAGTGTACCGTAAAACTTCCGCCTGGTTTTTGATGTCAACTTTATTTTTGTTTGTGTCGCTGGGAAGTTTGGTCTGGCTTTCGGTCTCAGCTGTACTTGTATTCTGCACTTGTGATTGATCATGGGGATCTTCCTGACTAATCTGGCTGTATTGGCTTTTGTGTAGTTTTGCACCAACAATTCTAACTACTATGTATATGATAATTGAGAAAATCATCAATAATCCTAAGTAAACTCCTAATGAAACCATGTAGTTATTTGTTGCAAAAATTGGAGTAAGCATGAAGACAATATGTTTTGGCTTCCGGTTTGACTCAAAAACAAATTCTCGGTTATGGTTCCAGTCCGAGACACACCTTTGGTTATTATCGTGCATTAAAAATCTGAGAACGCCACTTGTGAGCAAATGTCCTGTCTACAAAGAATTGGGAATTTAAGAAAAACTTGTTAAATCTATGACAGTCAACATGTGTGAATCTGAATCACTATTTTATCCGTAACTATTACACACAAAGTTGATTTTTTAAGCACTGCTATAATGTACCTTAATGACGGCAACTCCCATTTTGCTAAGTGTCAAATATTTTGTTGTCTCTGGCGAATCTTCGTTCCAAGTAGATTCAAGGGGACACTATAATAGTTGTTATTAGATGCATGTAAAATCTGTCATGCAACAATAGCATTTGTAAGAAATAATTTTGGCTAAGAAGGTTGGCATTAATTTTAGAATTATAACTTGTGATAACTTGCCGTTGTCCTTGTTAAGACCAGATAGAAGATACGAAGAAAAACTGAGCAGAGTCAAATGAACTTTATTTACCTGTGTTTCCTGAAACGCGACGGTTATACAGGTATCATCGTCGGACCTTATATCTATTAAAATGTAGTTAGAGATTTTGTCCGTGTCTTGGAGTTTCAAGTTAATTAGTTGAGTGTGCAAGCCAGGTAGCAACAAAATTTCGGTGGCTATGTTTGGTTGCGTAGCTGGATTTATTGCGATTTTATCCAGACCCACCCATACACTGAAGCCAACCCAATGTATGGACTTAGACGACACCTTCACAATTACAGAAATGTTGCTTGGAATTTCCGGATGCCTTATGTTGGTTGCGCAAAATGTATCCCGGGCCATATTTAATCTGTCCAAATAATAGACAACCAGAGTTACGGTGCAAATTAATAAACACTCAGCATACTTCATTTTACCTCTGTGTTCCATCTAAAACCGGCAAAGCCCATTTTTCGGACAAATATGGATCAAAGTAATTATCAAATTCAGTTTTGAAATAGACAGGACTTCGAGTTGACACGTTGTTGTTTACGTGCGTTTCAACGTTGATAAAATAGTTGTAGTTAGTTTCGTCAATTTCTGTGTTGAACCAATACATGTAAGCTTGGTGCCTGTTAACAATGCCAGTGATATTTGTTTCATAAAGTTCATCCTTTTCAACTAGTGACGAAGATGATGGAAATCCTAACTCTAAACAAAAACTTGAAATCCTAACTAGAAATA
Organism: Entomobrya proxima; assembly: GCA_029691765.1. Classification (NCBI taxonomy): domain Eukaryota; kingdom Metazoa; phylum Arthropoda; class Collembola; order Entomobryomorpha; family Entomobryidae; genus Entomobrya; species Entomobrya proxima. The sequence goes on from CM056169.1 coordinate 48,855,103, forward strand.
CTAATAAAGCTACTAGCCGCAACATTGCAACATAAAAGTAAGTTTTAATCACCAGTTCCAAGCTTTTAATGTATGTTTTTAACAATACAGAATATGCAAACTAATATCCCGTATGTTGTTATCTGTGCAGGAAAAGTCACCAAAATAAATTATGTCTAACGTATAACTATCCAACGCAAGTTATAAAACTGGATGTTGACTACTTTATTTGTAAAAATTCAATAATATCTGAATGCTAGGTAATACGTAGTTATGATTGATAACGTTGGTTGGAAACTAGATAAGAATTTGGTTCATGATATCAGAAAGAAAACAATCTTTGTCAGCATTATTCCTGTCCAAATGCCATCAGTTTTATTGCAATAGCAGCATGAATATATTATTGTGCATGGGCTAGGGCTGCAAGAAACGCAGTCGGATTTTACAATCAAAGTAATGAGTTTGGGATTTGTCCTGCTAAGCTGGCTTCTAACTTACGTCGCAAAGGTGTTATGTATTTTACGAAGTAAAATTTTGTCCGCAATGAAGCTCTGAAAATAGTGTAAATAGCAAGACAGTTAAAAATGTTGAGTGATAAAGTTAAAAAGTTGTATAACTCATGATGCAAACATTATCAATCAAAACCTGTCAAACGAATTGAGTTTGATGACATATGAAACATTCCGGTCATGTGCATGTTAGCCATGGCACATTTAACAAAGATAATCGCATTCCGTGATGCTTATAAGAATGGTAGAGAACTCGTTCCTTTGAAATCTGACGAGTTCCACCTTAAACCCACATATCTTCGTTTTCGTCTCTGTTAGTCACCATAACCATAGTTCAGTAGCTCTAACAAACATAGTACGTTACAAAGTCCTAAAAATTGGCTTACCCATTACAGGTTATTTAAACCATGGAGGAAAGGGAAAAGTTATTTATCAGACAAAATCTAACTGGTTTAGTAAAGAACACAACGGTAAACACAACAGTTCGTACAATGCTACATAGCAGAAACGTACTAAGTGACGACGACTTAGAAGAATTGGTGAGTGAAACTGCATCTTTACTTTAATTACTATTTATCTATATGTATGTAAAAAATTGACAAATATACAGTATTTTCCTTATTATGCAAAATAGGATACCGAGAGACAGAGAAATGGAAGGCTGGCAGAGGCACATCATTTGTATAAAATAGTTCAAAGGAAATCTAGGTCATACAATGAATCGATCGAAGCATTGACAACTGCAGAACTATCTGGAGCAGTTGAAATTTTACGACAAATATCAAACTGAAATTTTATATATGCCTGTTCAAATTCAAACTCAACAAGAAAATAATAAACAATTTTGTAAATCTGTAATTTATTGGTAGGAGGAACTTTGGTTTTGCATAACGGGAAAAAGGATGTGGTGAATTAATTTTTGATTTTTCATCTGTTCTTCTTTGACAAATTGGTATTAGGATTTATTTTCATAAACTTTAAACGGGCTTTACGGATGATGAAGAGATTTTTGAAAATACAAAAACAAGACAACCCCGCAAAAATCTATATCACATACATTTGTGAAAGACCTATTTGTACTTCGGTTTTTGTACTGAAATTGAGTTATACACAGGGCAAAAGGATATTTGTAATATAATGAGGTACTTCCAATGTATATAGTAGACAGAACGTTGCATAAAATATTTCTTTTGAGTTTAATATATAATCATATGTAGCCTAGCTTCATTAATACGAGTAGGGTGATACAAGTCTCACCTATTATCTATCATTCTGTTATTTGTTCGACAATAGGTATCGTGAATATTCATTGATTGTAATGGATAATGATAGTAAATGTTTGCAGTACCTATTTAGTGTAATTTATATATTCTGATAATTAATCAGTTGTACTAAATACTTATAAAACAGTGACTCAAATTCTTTTCTAGATAAGCTTTGAGTTTGCAAATACCTAATTTCTAATTTGAAATAAACCTTTTTGTTATTGACGCGCAGTATGACGCTTGTTTGCCTTGCAGAATCATTACATTTAATACATTACTGAATTATTACATTTATTCAACTTACTTGTTACAAACCTTACAGTGGAACGTTAATAAAGTAGTGAATTATTTATTCAACAAGCAAAAACTCCAATTTTTACTGTTTACGTATTTGTTTTTGTGCACATTCATCATTTTCAGCAAACGTGTGGTCTACTATGCTGCATATTCACTTGAGCTAAGTAGGTAGATATCATACATAAATATGCTGCATGGTGTATATTAAAATCCATAGAATTACATATTCAATTCTAAGATTGCAGTGTTTTATTTGTATCAATTAAATACTAATTGTTAAACAATGTGTCAACGTATAAAACCGAAACGGATGGGAAAAGCAAAAAATGCATAGGAAATTCTATACAATTTGTTTAGCATTTCTCACGTGGTGGCTAGTGAAAAAAGGTCCATGTATTCATATGTGTACACGAAAGGAGATGTGCTTTTTCTTCGGTTCTGGCTTTGCTCTGTGTCCAATGGTTGGTCAATTATTACAAAGAAAAACAAAAAAGGTCGTCAGTTAACTCAAGGTTTGATGTTAGGGACTTAATGTTTGAGGTATCGTATCAACCTTGAGCATACATTTAAATAACTCAAGAAAAATTGGAGGGTTTGTAGTTCATACCCTTTGCAGAAACGCAAATCTTGCAACTGTTTTAGACTTCATTGGTCATACCCTTGGTACCCGATGAGACATTAGTTTTAGTAGTGACCAAAAACTTTAACCTGTGTGGTTTGTAAAGTTTTGGGATAAATTCCTTATTTGTTGATAATTTCCACGTTGAGTGGTTCCATATTTTCTTTACTTCCACATTATCTTCTAATTGCAACACATCTTTTGGAAACGATAAATTTGTGCAAGGTAATTCACTCATTTGCATTATCGGATCAATTATTCTAACTACATCCATCTTATATTCTAAAGTCCACTAAGTATGTGATTACCTAATATCTGGTTGGCATTTATTCCTGGTGATACCATGTAGAATTTTAATTGCTTAAAATAAACATTTCCAGAATGTTCACAAGAAGTCCACCAATTGAGCGCAACAGACTAGCATAAATTTAATTGATAAATAAGTTTGTTGATTGACATAATTTAATTGATTAACGTAATCTAATTGATTGACATAAATTTGATGGAGGTGTCATTATAATTACATATCATCTAGGCAAACCATTCAATATTATTTAACCGCAAAATCTATAATCGATTTACTTATCTACTCTCAATATATCAATTTGCACTGATAAAATAAAATGTCACAAACCTTGGAAACATGCTGGGTTTGTAATATAATGATTATCAAGTGCAGTTCAGGTTTGTTTGCCTGCAAAATCACACACAATTGACAAATGAACAAACCAATAAACTTACCCAAGTCAAAAATGGTATATATATAACTAACCGTATATAATCCCTTGTAACTTTTTTTATTTCCACACCTTCTAAAATACTCGTACACGTTGGATTTTGTACAAGTATAGGCAAAATGCTAGGACAATTACATTTAGTAGTTCTGACAGCAATTATTTTGCAGGCAAAATTAAAAACAGTTTCTGCTGTTACTTTTCCACATACATCAGAACTGATAGACGTGCCGTTTGGAGATAAAATTAGGTCTTATGTCAGCAGAAATGCAAGCCTAACTTACTATTTTCAAGCCGAAATCAATCAACGCAACTTTCGCAACTTTATCGAGGTAGCCACTAGCGTTCACAGTGCCTCGTTTCGCCGTCCCGTAAAGTTTGAAATAGAATTTTACAATTATTTTGATCCTACTTTTACAAAACATTGGACGCTTCCAGACATAAACTCCAATTCCAGGTAACAAATCTACTACTTACGCACACACAAAATTGTATCTGTATTATGTAATAAAATTCGATTGGTTATTTACACAACAGGAAATTATCGCTCTGTGCATGCAATTTTGACAATCCAGAGTTGCCAAATAACATTACGCTAGCTGTTACAGTTTCTACCCACTCTGTTGAACCCGTGTCATTCTCGATTTTAGCATTCCTTCCAAGCACAATACTTTCGGAATTAAAACAAAGCAGTGAAGGTTTTTTGACGTATAGTTCGCCCGCATTTTTTCAACTTTTGCTTGCCAACACAACACCACCCGGTTACGTTGCATTGCAAATCAACTCTACGGACGACCTTTGTACAACGGTTTCGTTTCAAAGAGCAGCGGTATGTACTGGTATTTATAAATTTGCCCATTACTCGAGGTATGTATATAATTAAATTTATATGTAATGCAGTGCCCCTTGTTAACCTCATTCAAATTGAATGATTCAATGATAACTCCAGTCGTGTGATAAAGCATTGGACGCTTAGCAATAGAAGTCTGGTCTTGCTAGACGTAATAAAAGCAACGAATTTTTTGTGTCATTTATATTACTGTATAACAATTTAAATGTTATGTGCCAATTTTTAGAGTCAAGACTTGAAAAATGGTGGTATACTTCAATTGTTAATGCATAAGGACAACAGAGAATGCAAATCAGACTTTACTGTCAGTGACGATGAAAAGGGTGACAATCTGAACAAATTGTTCAAGCGTGTTTCCATTAGTATGAATTTTCTAGACGTGGATTACGTTTTTCCAATTTTACTAATTGGCTTACTTATGCTTATTATATTCGGTTTTGTAATGTATTTAAACCGTGCCAGAGTACCCGATTGTATAAAACGGTACATGGTAATAGTTAGCCAAACTGAAAATGAAGAATCGCAGCAACTATTAGATGTTGTCAACGAAGACAATATCCAGAAAGAGGTCAATACAAGTACAGAGACCGTTGAATCTGCAGAAAACACTGATACCGAAAAAGAGTTTCTACTTCTAGTTTTCATAAAACAGGATACCTGTAGTCCTGGAACGTCAAACGAAAGTGAAAACCAGAAGGGGTTAACCCCGCCGGATTTTATGTACGTAATTATGCTGCTAGGGCATGCTGTATGGAATCTGGTCCAATTTTGTGTCAACCGCCAAGGTGGCGCAAATGAGGATTCCTGCTACCTTAACTACGAATGTATACGACCGTTTTTTGGACTTCTTGCATTTCATCACGTTCTTGCAAACAGTTGGTACACGTTCTGGGGTTTGCTTTTTCTTTTGATTGTACAAACAAATCGCGAGTATTTTATCTTAGATGTCTTTGCTGCAATGGGATTTGGACTAACCATGATTGGATTCTCCTTTTGCTTGTATCAAACTTGTCCACAAAGCACTGCTTTCCAGTTTGGTAAGAAACCACATACCACATATACTCAAATCTGAATTTCGTAACGTGTTCTATAAAATATATATTTTGTACTAACATGTTTTAGATGCCAGCTTTGTTTATTTAACGGCGTTGTGGTGCATTGTTGTACTTTGTCCATTCAGAAGACCTGGAGAAACGTCGGATAGTGGGTAAGATTGCAATGACTTCCATAGGGAATTGAATATTAAAGGGTCATATTCACACCTTATGGAGAGTGGGCTCAAGCCGCTCCACAATCAGACCTATACCATTCAAAAGCTCTTGACGAGCTGATTAAAAAGTTTGCTGGTTACAAGTCTCGATTTTGTGAGCTTCTAGTATTTTTGACCAGTTGAAGTTATGATTTTTACATGTAAAATGTATGGCACAGTACCTTAGCAAAAAATAAAAGCTCAAAACGCATGACAAATTGCATATGTATAAATAGATTATGATTTGCTAAACAAGATTTACACAAGAACTTGAGTGTTTTACAGGTGTTATGAATGTAATCTGTAAGACAGTTTAACACGTCGATACACGGGTCTCCTGATGGTTACAAACTAACTTGTCAGTAGTGCCTCTATTGTGTTGTAACTGCCAAGTTCATGTGTAAAACTTGCTCAGCAAGTCATAATCTATCTATACATGTGCAATGTGCAATTTGTCATGCGTTTTGAGCTTTTATTTTTTGCTTAGTGCCATACATTTTACATGTAGAAATCATAACTTCAACTGGTCGAAAATACTAGAAGCTCACAAAATCAAGACTTGTGACCAGCAACACTTTTAATCAGGTCGTCAAGAGCTTTCGAATTGTATAGGTCTAATTGCGGAGCGTCTTGGGCCCACTCTCCATAAGGTGTGAATATGGTCCTTTACCTAAATATATGTATACATGGTTAGTTTAATTAAGTGGGGAAACATTGAGCTGGTGTTCAGCTGGGTGGTTTACCTTGCACTCAACGGAACTCGCTGGTTTTGGGTAGTAATGACACTGGCTCATCTAATAATATGCGCAGTCTTATCCTTACATATAGATGCATACTTAAATAACAAGGCATGGGTACTAGGTAAGTAAAATTCAATACTGTGTCTCAAACTAACAGTTAAAAAGTGTGGAGGAGAATTTCTAAGCCCTCCCACGTCGACTTTTTATTTATCAGCCAATCAGAAAATAGCTCATCAGCTGAACGAACTGAACGAGCGGGATCACACCGCTCAGAAAACGTTCAGCTGATGATGTATCATAAAGAGCTATTTTCGGATTGGCTGATAAATAAAAAGTCGACGTGGGAGGGCTTGGAAATTCTCCTCCACACTTTTTAACTGTTAGTTTGAGACCGACAGTACATTTCTAAAAACCATTTTATCAGCAACAATTAACAGCACGTATTTTCCAATGTAAAAGATATTAAAACTAATCGGACGTTGACGCAAGCCTGGCTGTCAATCTATCAACCGTTTATTAGAATGAACAAGGAACTGATTGTGTACAATGTGATCAATTGTATTCCAGTGTTGATTGCACTCCCTCTAATAAATCAACAGAAATTGGCTGAAATCTGCGTAGGCTATATCATGCTTCAGCTATATATTGCAATGATAATTTGCATTTACAAATTCGTCCAGAAAGCAAGAAAAGGGGTAAGATGGAATGTTCGATACTTCATTTAACAATATATTTACTAATGGCCTTATATATGAAGTATAACCTAAACTTGTATTAGCTTTTGCAAATATTATACAAAATTTTGATATTATAAATGACATTGGATGTTTCTAAAATTCACAGGGCCTTCGGAAGGAGCAAAAGGAAGAACTTATTAAGGCTATTTTGTTTTTCGTATTAGCTGTTTTAGCCGTTGCTATGCCTTTAATTATTGCAACGACCGTAATTCCATTTTCAATTGTGGACACTCGTCTTACATGGACAGTATTGACTCCAGCAGAATCTCGCCTGCTAAACGATGAGTGCGCCGTTTTCAACTTCTTTGACGGACACGACATCTTTCATTTTTTTGTTTCGCTAAGTTTATTTATGCAACTAATGGTAAGGTTTTAATCTTTATATTCTTTTGAATGTACTCAGCAAGGTTATTATACATGTATTACAATAACGTTTGCAGATTGTAATATATTTCTCGTTACTCTTATCTAAGTACAATTTTATGTCTTGCGTGCCGTGTACAAATGTTCGTTAGCTCCATTTACAAAATAATTGCTTTGGTTTTTATAGATGGTATTTTCTATCTCAAAAATTCGTACATGCCAAAGGAAGAATGACCCAAAACCACCACCAGTTGCAGAGAGCAACGGATATCTTAGCATCCAAAATACATGATCCAAATGAATTTCACAACTTTCTTGCTCAGCGAGAATTCAGCATTATGCAGAGAAATTTTCATTGTAAGATTGAGACGTAGCAAGGAAAAAGTAGTGTACTTTTTAGCGTAAACTTTAGTCGTTAAGTGTCATAGGTATAAAATTATAACAAATTTAATACACCGTGTATTTACTAATACAAAGTTGCTTTGCACTAGTAAGGCAACTTGGAAATCCGTGGCTAGAAAAAAATGATGCACATACAACACTTTATCTTTACATACAACACTTGTTTGTACTATCCCAAATTCATATTACAACAGAAATTGGCTACTGTAAAGCATTTTATCGATTTATGTTATGTAAACATTTGCCCAAACAAGATATGCGCTTATTTTGATTTCTGGTTGCGCAAAACTTAGGCATTGCATAAAACACGATACACAGAACGCCATTTCTGAAAAAAATCAAACAATGAAATGGTATGTTTATTTTCAGAAGGGCATGATACTATTCAGGCAACAATATGCCAGTTGATACACCAGGTAGACGTACATGTGAGTATAACATTCCAAAAAAGCAATTCTGTTATACGCGGCATTATACTGTACAAAAATATTGGACGATAGCTTATGATATGACACTCCTTTGAATTAGGTTTTCAAATATCAACTATATTATCTATTTGAAAAACAACATTAAAGTTGGTTTATTTAATTTGTTGAATGTATAAAGATAAAGCATGGGATAAATAATTCTTGTTACATGCTCAAACGGTCAACAAGACTAGACAATGAAATAAATATTGCAAGCAAGCAATAAAGATTAAACAAACAATGTATGCTGTTTTATTTGCATAAAAAACAAGCGTCTTGAAAGTAGAACAGAGTACGATCTAGGTACTTTTGTACAGGCCAAAAATATTGACATCCGCAAACACAAATAAATAAGAAAAATAGAAAATGCTTTACACACCATACTGAATATTACCAAACCATTTGTACACAATCATTGCTAATATTAAAAGATTTCAGCGCATTATCCTGTTTCATCCAACTTAATGTTTGCTCAATTCGACATACAAATGTGTCGTTCCCCAATAGGTAACCTACTTTTTAACGAATATTGACAGATTGATTTGAGGACAACGCAATGTTCATTCAAGTCCCTCACTATTCAATACTTATCATACATTGTCCTACCAACGATCTTTTTTATTTACCTAAATATATTTATCAAAATCCAGTTTTGGAGATTAAATGCACACATCGCCAAACAAAAAAGCTGTGGACACTTGTAAGATTATATTGTGGAATTGTTTCACAACTCAATTTCATTTGCAAATTAAAACCAGTTCCCGAATCTACAATTTTGAACACGTACAAAGCGATACTTCCAGATTTATTAATTTTGTAGAAATCATACTGACGTTAGGCATTCATGGTTGTCTTATGCAGAGCCAAATAGTGAAATAACTGCCTTTCAATAGATTTCTTGTTTTAAAATACAATGGAGTCCTGGCAAATTTTATACATTGAATCAAATATTCAACGTTTGGTGTTGTCTACAAGATATGACACAGTACTCTCAACCAGTTTGCAAGCCAAAGGTGTGATATCAATGGACGACGAGGAAAAATTGGTATGGTGTCTAATATTCTATTTTTTGTATTAGTATTTGTTGATTCTCCCATTTTATTTTTAGTTTCATTACTTCGCAAACTTATTGAGTCAACTGACTCTAATTATAAAACGTGGCTTACAAATAAATTAATGGTCTCATTAACGCAAATTTTATATTTGAATTGCATTTTACCATTGTAGTTAGAAGGTTTCACTGACAAAAGCTCCACTTGCCTGTTAAATTGAAAAGTTTTCCGGCGTGCGGTGGTTACATAAGTTTTGTTATCGGTTAGGTCGGAAGGCTATCCAAATGAAAGCGTGTGGTAGGAAAACAGTAAGATTAACTAGAATTTAGGAAACCCTTGCACATTTCAAACATTTATCCGTGTCCCGAAAGAGTTGCGACAAGGATCTTTGGAGAAGCAACCAATAGTGCTATATGCCTATCAGGGCTGAAATGCGCTTGCACATAATATTAAACCATATCAATATATCATGAATGTGTAAGGCATTTATTGACGAGTCTGGAGTTTCTTGAAACGCTTACTGGATAATATTAGCGGCTATGGTGCGATGATTTTATTTGCCCTTATCTAACCAATTACGTGCGATGTTGCTTTTAGTGTAAAACAGTCCCAAAATTTACATAAATTGGCAACCTTATTTGCTAATCCACTTAAACAATTATGGATTTGGTCGTACTTGGTGGCCACATAGCGTATACATGGTTATAAAAATATTATGTAACGCTGGTGTCAAAGTATTACGAAAAAGCCGTATACGGCAGGTTACTACAAGCACAGCTTCATTTACTAGCCATAGAGGGAGAACTTGTACCGTGTAGTGTTTCTACTTTTAATTTCATGTGAGCTATGAACTATGAAGTACGATCATGAATATTATAGGTGATGTCGGGGTAATTCAATACATGGTTCTTTGCCTTCAGTGTGGACCAGTAGTTTTAGTGTATAACTTTATTGCTTACAAGACAGAAGCAGAGTGGAGACGAAATCACAAGATTTCGTCTTCTAAGACATTTCATTTTACAGACAGTTCAAGGTTTTATCATAGAACAGCAAGTCTTATCGTCTAGCACAAATTAACATAATTTGACTAATCTCTGTGGTGGTTCACATACACCACATTATCCTCCTTCCCTACTTTGCTAGCAATCAGGATAGGAGAAAAAGCTAAGCTAAAATATTTTATTTTGTTTCTCCGGCTCGACTGCCTTTGGAGCTCGCTTTAGCCTTGTCTTCTTGGGTGTTGCTGGTACGGCTAACATTGGTTGCTGTCCAGAGCTTGCTTGCTGTTGTGGGGAGTCACTTTGCTTTGCTGGTGAAGCTGCTGCTGCTTGTGGAGTTGGTCGTCTAGCTGTAGAAGGCCTTATCGCCTCATTAGCATTATCTTCTTCAGTCTGCTGTTGTACTACGGCTGCTCTTACTTGATCAACATGCCGTCTCATTTCCTTATCTCCGCACTTCACCAGATAGGTTACGGGTCCTTTCGCCGATACTATCTCTCCCTTTTTCCACTTTTCTTGATTGCGTGCGTATGTTTTAACCCATACAGCATCGCCAGGCTGGAATTTCCTCATCTTTGTGCCCACTTTGTAGCTACTTTTCCGCCTGCTCTGTGCATCTATCACATTCGTCGTTAGATCTGGGCTCACTATATCCTTTCTAGCTTGATGTCCACTCGTGTCACGATCACCACACTTCCTAGCTTTGCGCACAAAACTTGCTGCTTCGCCGCTGCTGCGTGGATTATTTCTTGATGATGTGATGCTCTTGATGCCAGAATGCTTAACTTTTTCAGTAACTTTTTCACTAGTCATTTTTTTCAACTGGAAATCTACATGATTCCAGTTCATTCTAAACTTGCTCAACATGTCTTTTCCAAACAGTGAGTTGCCTTGGTCAACAACGGCAATCCAACTTGTCACTTTTTGCTCGTTGTACTCAAGTTGTACTTTTATTTCTCCCAGTGGTAGAATGTTTCTTTTTCCAAATAGGTGATGAACATCAAGTCGGATTCTCGCATCTTTGGCTTTCCTAACTTTTCCCATTCGCCTATTGATAACATTGAATCATCACAACCAGTATCTAGTTCCATAATAGCTTTTCTGCCATTCAACTTCACATTAACAATCACCGGTTTCTTTTTCCCTTTGGAGGCTGCACTATTGCACCGAGACGTTTTCACTACCTTTGTAGCTGAAGTTGGCTTGGTTTTGCACATTATAGCAAAGTGTCCAATCTTTCCGCACTTGTTGCATGTACTATCCTTGTTGGGGCAACGTGAGGCGTAGTGATTCTTGTATCCACAACGGGTACACTTTTTCACTTTATTGCTGCTGCTGTGGCTGTGGCGTTCATTTTCGCTGTCTTCATCTTCATCGGATTCTGACGTTGACTCTGCTCTCTTTTTCTCTTGCTGTTGCTTACGGACCTTCAGGGCTTTCTTCACTTTATTTACTTGGCTTTCTTGGGGTTCTGTTGACTGATGACCTGCTCGGATTAGGGCTGTTCCTGCTTCCGCAGCTTCTCTTGCCACCGCCAATGCTAGTACCTCTGCCAAAGTAATAGTATCATCTTTTGTGAACAGGTTCGTCTGTGCCTGTTCACTCGTCAGCCCAAAAACGAATTGGTCTCGTAGTCTTTCCTCCAAGTCCTTAAATTGACACTTCGTGGCTAAGGTCCTTAGGGCTGCAAGAAATTGTGAAACTGTTTCTCCCGGTTGCTGCTTCCTTCCCATAAATTTAAACCGCTCTGCTATTGCTTTTGGTGCTGGTTTAAAATGTTTTTGGAGTGTATCCAAAATCGTTTTCACTGCTGTTGCTTCAGGTTTGGCTGGTGACAGCAGATTAGCTAACAAACTAACATTTGGCAGGCCAAGGGATGATAACAAAATCCCTCTGACTCTTTTTGCGTTTGCTGGATCGCTTTCGTCAATTCCATTGGCAATGAGAAATGACTCAAAAGTAGTTTGCCAGATTTCAAAATCGTCGGTGGTGTTTTCAAAAGGCTTCAGTTGTCCAATTGTTCCCATCGTGACGTGCAGGTAAGGATCAGGTTTCACTTCAACTTTTAAAGTTTTGTCGGGATCTTCTTCTTCTTGTTCACCAAAAAGAAACTTATACATTCACGGTTTCACGGCTTGGGGCGGTGTGAGAATGACTATTTTCTTCACAATTTTTCCCAAGTTTCTGTCTTTTCCTTTTCTCTCTTTTCCAGTTATCACTATTACTGACAAGAGTCACTGGTCAGTACACTGGTTAAATCACTCGTCGCCAAAATGTAGTGTTTCTACTTTTAATTTCATGTGAGCTATGAACTATGAAGTACGATCATGAATATTATAGGTGATGTCGGGGTAATTCAATACATGGTTCTTTGCCTTCAGTGTGTACCAGTAGTTTTAGTGTATAACTTTATTGCTTACAAGACAGAAGCAGACATTTCATTTTACAGACAGTTCAAGGTTTTATCATAGAACAGCAAGTCTTATCGTCTAGCACAAATTAACATAATTTGACTAATCTCTGTGGTGGTTCACATACACCACATACCGATTCAGAAATTGCTGCAGAATTTAGAAGACACTTTTGGGAAGTCACAGTTTGCAAAGTTCCTAAATTTTACAGATGCTTGCACTGCACTGCTGCTTTTCTTGCTGCTTCAAGAGGTCATTATGGAATAATCAGAGTGCTGAAGGCTAAAGAAGCCAACTTGAGAATCCAGTCGTCAATTTGCTGGAATTCTCTTGAGAAATTGAGAATTAATTCATACGATACTAGCAATTTAACAGCAATGCATATTGCGGTTTACTACAATAAACCAGAAACAGTGAAAACGCTTAAATGTCTTGATTCCGAATTATGTAACATAAAATCGTCATTTCCGGAATGCCCTGCTTTGTTAGCAGCAAGACTCGGAAATTTATCAATGGTAAAATTAATTTCAGGTAACAATATTTTGCCTCAGATAGCTGCTATATCTAAACAGATTGCGAATTCGTCTAGTAAATTATCTGATTTAGAAGAGTTTTTAGACAATCAGGATCCGGAATTGCTTCGTGTAATATTAAATGCATATAGAATTAACGGCAGAAAACCATGGTGCCTGCTAGTTGAGCTTGATACCACTGCCGAGGTTTTAAACGCATTGATGAGACGGGGTTTAAAGGTAAGCTCAGAGGACAGTTTCGCCGCTATGTTCACAAGGGCAGCTAAGAATAACAACGTAGAAGTTTTTAAGTGGATAATTATGCAAAACCGTAGATTTTTTAACGCTATAAAAGTGGATCGAGATTGGACTCCGTTCTTTGAAGCATCTAAATATGGTTCACTTGACGTTCTCATATTTATGGTGTCAGATGTTGAAAAAGAGTTTAAGCCAGACGTTAAAGAATATTTTATTAATGGAACTGATTTCAAGGGCGATAGTCCACTTTACCAAGGGGCATACATGGGTCACTTAGAAGTGGTTAAGTATTTAGTGGAAAACGGGGCTAATGCAAATGTACAAAATCAATGGGGTAGTACACCTGTTATAGCTGCTTCGTTACAAGCAAAATTCGATGTGGTTTTCTACCTTGCCAGTATTCCCAATATAATTATGGAACCTTCCAAAATTGACAAAGATAAGAGAACTTTGCTAGGCACGCTAAATTTGACAGCTTTACACGCAGCAATTGCCCATGACTCAGTTGACAATACTGATAAACTGATTACAATTTTTAAGGATAAATGCACATCGTATCTGGAAAAATTATTTATTGGTGATAGCACGAATACGGTTGTTACTCTACTTCATACAGCAGCTGTATTTGATAGTCCAAACGTTTTGAAACATTTAATTCGAAAACATAATCATGAAATTATTAGTTTAAATTCCACTATTAATGTGTACGACATTTTAAAAGTTTTCTTGGTTGCTGCGGAAAATAAATGCTTTAAGATGTCCCCAAAGTATATGAGGTTAGCGAATATTTTTATGCTAGTAATGAGACTATGTGGCAGAAGAAAGTTTGATATTACTCCTTATCACCTGGCCATTATGTTTGAACACACAGAGTGTGCAAAATTACTTGAAGTGAGTAACAAAAACCAGGCCATCCGCATTCCATTCTTTGCTAATCAAGTTTATCAATATATTTTACCGGTATTAAATGATTATTTAAATAAAATGAAACAGTATTTTAGTGGGGATAAAAAGGTTCCAGTTGGATCTGGAGTCAATGATTTAGTTACTAAAAGCTTTCTTGGTTGGTAAAATAAATTTTGCATCGAAACTGTGCAACATTTTCCGTGTGGTGTTTCACTAACTACGTAATGTAATCTATAATATTTTAGAGTAAAGTTTAAATTAGTATTATATTTCCAACCCAATATTCAATTATTTGCAAATACAACGTTACACAAATCTTTGTGTATAATAAAATCGAGCATTGCATTTACACAATAACCCAAATGTTAAATCAAACAAAAATGATTTGTGTTTTATTCATTTGTAGAACTAGATGGTGAAAGTTGGTATACTGAATGAATGTTGAGTTTATGGGCAGGATAGCGGCCGTAATTTGCAATGAAACGTTTGGGATATTTTGGCGCATGTTTTGGCATACAAATCTAAACACGCTCAAACACAGCTGGTTCCTTGTTTTGACTCTTGAAAACCATTGCACGTTCACGGATAAAAACCTGAGTCCCAATCCTGGTCATATTTATTGAACAATATGCTGTTTGAATTGCACATGTAAAATTCCCTTTAACACTGCTACCGTCTATACTGCAACCCCAGATTTTAAATACAGGTTACGAATTGTTATTCCACAAGTATAAAAACACATTGTTAGTTCTTTAAATCGGAAAATGAGGTTATTTTGTACTTGAATTTGTAAAAAATATTGCAAATGACATCATTGAATTGTTTAGTCACAATTCATATCTGCTTGTTTTGCGTGTTAAAACTGATAAGGTATGATTATCAGTTGGATGCATTCCAGGTTTCAACGAAAGTTGGTTCTAGATAAAAAGTAAATATTACTCATGTTTTGTTAAATAGTAATACTTTTTCTTTCTGCAATGCATGAAAGAAAATGAAAATATTTTGAGTTTAATTTAAAACTAAAAGTGTTGCTTACGTCATTTTCGGTGTCACTTGGGAATGAGCAGTCAGGTGAATAAAACTACGAGAGTTTAGTCATACACTTTGTGAGATATGATATGATAAGTTGTGCAAAGTTAAGAGATAAACTATTTGCATATTTACAGGCAGTTCGGCTTCCTCGTGTGCCTCACAATATTTCCAGCTTTGACGCGTGAGAGAAAACCTATTTGATCATAATGCGGCGAATTATACTCTTTTCCGTATTTTTAACCAGTTTTAAAAACTTCAATAGTTGCCTTAGTTTAGAGTTTCCATCAAACTCGTCCCTAATTGTTTGGGATGGAACTTTTGACATCAACATAACCAATCACGTTGACAGACTACAATCCCGCGAGTTTTGGTTTTTTAGTGAAATTAACACAAGTAACTATAACTATTTTATTAACGTTGAAACGCAAGTTAACGATTCAGTCTCACAACGTAGTCCAATATATTTCAAAATTGAATTCGACAACTATTTTGATCCAAGCTTGACAGAGAAATGGATACTTCCAGTGGAATCTAAAAAACACAGGTAAACTCACAGTGTCTGTTATTCCCAAAATAGTTTTTCTGATTAAAAAATATTCTTGTTCAGGATTGACATGATGCGAAAATCATTTTGCGCGTGTAACCTGAAGCAACCTATTATTCCAAGCAATATCTCCGTTATTGTAAAAGTTTCGTCCAAATCCAGACGTCCGGTTGAATTTAGCTTGCGGGTGTATTTAGATAAAACTTCAGTAACTCCTACCGTAAAACCTAATGTCACCAACAAAATTTTGCTGACGCCGTCGTTGCCCAGCCAAATAGTTAATTTGAATCTGGTGAACGCCGACAATATTTCCAGCTACGTGTTACTGAATATTAGTTCTGAAGATGATACTTGCATTACAGCCGCAATTCAAGAAACCCAGGTATGTGTTTTAAGTAAAAACTCGTTTAGTTGGGGCATTGTGCATGTATATTTGTCGTTTTATACAGTAATTATGTTTGGAATTTTAGTGCCCACTTGACACTTCGTGGAAAGAAGATTCACCCTACACAAAAAAGTATTTGACTATGAGTCAAAAAGGCGTAGTCTTGATTAAAGTACGTTTTGAAAACAATTAAAACCAATGTAACCTTCATGGTGCTAACGCATATATATTTGGAAATTTTTAATTGACCTGGGTTACTTCTCACCAGACGGCACATCTGTTCAAGAACGGTGTTCTTCGATTTATTATGCACAATAATAATAAGCAGTGTGTGACTAGTTGGAATAGCAACAAATCTGCTATTTTTAAGCCGAATCAGAATGGAAAGCTTGTAACATTTACACTCACGCCAATTTTTGAAACAAAGAGCTACGAAATTTCTTTAGCGATATACACAGGGCTGTTGGTTAGTTTTTCCGTTTTCATATACCTTGCAGCTAAGGCTGTCAGCACCGAGAACCATCCCAATGAATACGGGGAAGTTTGTGCGAATGAAAATGCTTCCTCTGAAAATATAAACGAGCAAGAAGACAATTCTTCAGAAACAGAAAATATAAGCGAACAAGCAGGAAACGACGTAGAACAAGAAAATGATAATAACAATCAGGAACAAGAAAGGACTATGCAACCTAAGGGCAAAAATTTTGACCTCCCAGTTTATTGCTGATTCCGATAGAGCTTTTAAAGCTCTACAATTTTGCAATTTAAAGTATGTCATTATTTCTTAACGTTGTCGAGATATGAACGAGTTTGTAATTTTAGCTCCCATAAGGCCCTATAGTAAACGTCCTTTTTTCAAAGTCGTGGCTACCCATCGCGCCCACTTTTGATTTTTGATGTTGATAGCATTTTCGAAAGAGCGTTAAATGAGGATGTTTTTAAGAAGTTACTGGAGTGGTCTTCTTGCAAACGTCGAAGTTGTGGTAGGTCAAACATGGAGGTGTTTTTTCGGAGCAACTTTCTTCTAAATCCTTGTAGCTTCCACTACACACCTCCAATTTTCAAAGTTAATAGCTATTTTAAAAGAGTAATTTCTAAGGATTCTATCGCAGAAAAAATCAGGACAAAACGTCATTATTTACAAAAGTTATTAAGCGGTAACTTTGGAGGGGCTGTTCGAGAACCCTCAAAAACAGCCCTATTTCAAGCCAACGTTTGACCCCCGGGCCCACCTTTGATTTTCAATTTTATTAGCAATTCTGAAAGCGCTTGACTAGGAGATAAAACGGAGAAAAAACTGGAGTGGTATCTTTCCAAAATTACACACCTGGTCGTGTCAATATGAAAATACCTTTAATTATAGCCGATGGGTGATACTTTAGCAAACTATGTCTGATAATTAATAATTTTGGAAAGATACCACTCCAGTTTTTTCTCCGTTTTATCTCCTAGTCAAGCGCTTTCAGAATTGCTAATAAAATTGAAAATCAAAGGTGGGCCCGGGGGTCAAACGTTGGCTTGAAATAGGGCTGTTTTTGAGGGTTCTCGAACAGCCCCTCCAAAGTTACCGCTTAATAACTTTTGTAAATAATGACGTTTTGTCCTGATTTTTTCTGCGATAGAATCCTTAGAAATTACTCTTTTAAAATAGCTATTAACTTTGAAAATTGGAGGTGTGTAGTGGAAGCTACAAGGATTTAGAAGAAAGTTGCTCCGAAAAAACACCTCCATGTTTGACCTACCACAACTTCGACGTTTGCAAGAAGACCACTCTAGTAACTTCTTAAAAACATCCTCATTTAACGCTCTTTCGAAAATGCTATCAACATCAAAAATCAAAAGTGGGCGCGATGGGTAGCCACGACTTTGAAAAAAGGACGTTTACTATAGGGCCTTATGGGAGCTAAAATTACAAACTCGTTCATATCTCGACAACGTTAAGAAATAATGACATACTTTAAATTGCAAAATTGTAGAGCTTTAAAAGCTCTATCGGAATCAGCAATAAACTGGGAGGTCAAAATTTTTGCCCTTAGGTTGCATAGTCCTTTCTCTTAATTCTACCGACACAAACACAGAAGCATGTGAAACACAAACGCCAGAAATTGAAAATCAATTCCTGTTAGTGGTTCTCATCAAACGACAGAAAGCTTCCTTACAAAGTAATTCTGGGCAAGGATATACACCAACCGAAATTTTGTTCTTTGTTCAATTGCTCGCTATCTTAATCTGGCAACTAATCAAGACAGGCATAAACCTTCAGCAATTGGCAAACGAAGACTTGTGTTATATGAACTTCAGATGCTTGCGCCCGGCATTTGGGTATCAAGCTTCTAATCATGTTCTTGCCAACACTTGGTACTTTTACTGGGGTGCTGCATTTACTTACTTTGTGACCACAACAAGGAAAAATGTAAACCTGGACGTGTTTACTGCAATGGGGATTGGAATGATGGTCGTTGGTCTATCCAGGTGTATGTACGAGTTTTGTCCACAAGTTAGCGGTTTTAAAATTGGTAGGTTGAATCTTGATTTACATCAATTGTACTCAAATTAGAATGTGCAGCAGAATCTACCATTTTTGTTTAGATGTTGGCTTAGCGTACGCGACGGGATTGTGGTGTCTTGTTGCTATGTACCCAGTACGAGCCGAAGAAAACCTGTACGATACTGGGTAAGACTAAACAAAATCTTTGGTGTCGGCAAAAATATTCCAATAGTGATTTGGATTTACTAAGAGCTCGTTCTGATATCAATTTTAGTTTTCTGACATGGGGAAACATGCAACTTATGTTTAATTTGACTGTTAATTATACCTTTGTGGGAAAGAACGAGTTCTGGATAGTTCTAACCTTCGTTCATGTGTTTGTGTGCGTTGTATTGTCAATTCACATTGACGCACGAATGCAAGGTTTTGTTTGGGAAATAGGTATTTCGACAAAAACATACCAGGCTGAAATATATTACTTACATATATACCATGTCTTTTTTACCTTGCTTAGATCTTTCTACAAAAAGGACTATTTCTGATATCAAGTCGTCCTTTTGGATCCCCTTCAAAAAAATCCACACTGTTTTATTTTGGGGCAACATACTCAATCTGCTTTTAGCAATCATTTTATGGGCCGTTATTCACTATTATACAAGGCTGCTAAGTGATTCTGATACGTGCCTAACGTACTTGCTTTTCCAAGCTTGTTTTGGATGGCTCATATGCTTTTGTGGAAATGTTTACTCAAACCGACAGTTGGTAAGTATTTTTTATACGTTCGTTGAATTAAAATGAAAGTTGAGTTTCCATCCAATAGGAACAACGTTCTGGAGAAGTTAAGTCGTGGAAGAAGGTATTCTTCTATGTACTTGGAGTTTGCTTAGCCAGCTTTGCGACAGTGTTTCCATTTTTAAGGACACATTTGGCAAAGACAACGTTAACACCTGCCGAGTCACGACTGCTAAATGCTGATTGCATTGTGTCAGACTTGTTTGATGAGGAAGATGTTTTTGACTTCTTTTTCTCAATTTGTTTATTTGGGGAATTTTTGGCAAGTTACTTTTGTATTAATTAAATACCGCACAAAACGTCAAGTTCACATGAAAAAATCACAGTAGTTTTTGGCACTATAGATATAAAACTCTTAAATCCAGAAAAAAATGTTTGTCTTAATATTTTTAAACAGGTACTCTACTTAATGCGATACCGGCCTGCCATCCGTAATCCACTTTCCCTGCCGTGTACAAGCTTTCCTCGTATTCGTGTGCCGATAGTGCCGCTAGCTCGCAGGAACATGTTCACGCGACGTACATAACCTACATTTATTTGTTAAAGGAATTGTGTATGTACTGTAACCGCAGGGTGGAGTTTACATGCAGTAATAAAAAGATATACAAATAAAAAGACAGTCTCAAAATTAAAAAATGAAGCATCTATAATACTATCACGTAAATGAAGAATTTCGTAATAAGAAATAACAAGTTTTTGCTTCAGCAAAATCCATCCGGGTTTGAATTGGTGCCCATTATAACCTCCGTTTTCACCAAAAGTCTTAAAATTGGATTGGCAGATTCTAACATTGCAAAAACAATAGATAGTAAGAAATTATGTTTTTGTAATGAAATGTTTTGTTAGGGATTTGGCGAGAAGAAACTTAAAAGTAAAATGAATTAATTATGCATATTGTAACAAGATAGCCTGAAGTAAATGAGCTAATAGCCCGATCATTGCAGTATTTACCTATACGTTGTAATATTTTTTAACTTCACATTGCTGCTACAACAGTCATTCAATTTTGTCAGAAAAATGTCAAAAACACAACAATATGAGCACCTTGGTTTTGCCTAGCAATCAGCAATTTTTCAATCATTGATTTACTCAACGTTATTCACTACTGATAATGAATCTCATTAGGAATAAATGCATGCATGTTGACATGAATGAACTATGCGGTGGTGACGTGTCCTCTTATCGTTTATCCTTCTTATCTTATTCCGGTCAGCCTTTTTCATAACGTTAATGTTGCACACGAACTTTGGTATATGCTACATAGGTGGATATTACAAAATTGTATAAGACATTGGCTTGCTTATCAAACTTTATGAGAAAAGTTTATTAAGCTTTGAACTAGAGAAGATATTAATAAAGGTCGTCCCACATATAATCGTATTTTCATTTATATATGAGAATCCTTTGATCAATACATTGTTAAACGGGACCTACAGTTGCTGTAAAATTTATAGCGAAATAACCTGCGAATAGATTGTCTTGCAGTGCATTAGTGAAAGAAGAAGTAATACAACGAGAATTTAATTGTGGTCGTGTAAGTGCATCATATATTTGTTTTAGACCGAGCATAACAAGCTAATATACTTATGAATTTGTGTATATTTTAGTAGGTCAACATTTGCGATACAGCAGGAATAGTACCAGGAACCACATATCTTCTGAATTTAACTATACCCTCTCCGTGAAAATTCCTCTGTGGTAGTGGTATTTTGTATTTTCAAGGTAGTATTCGTGCGGAAAACAATCAACAGATCCACTAAATTGGAGCAAATATAATTGTAAAAAAGTGAGTGCCAGTGCATTGCTCATACTTTCGTGGGGTTTTTACATTTTTTGAAAGCATTGTATCATTACTTTTTTTTATGTAGCAGAGAAAAAATTTGTACAGCTTGGTTATAAAGTAACTGGATTGTTTATTGAAAACTTATTTGATTAAAACTCGAAACCAGTTTATGTATAAGATTCAATGTGTATCAAAAAATATCTGCTTTTGTTTATATTCGTTCTTCACGTTTTCATTCTGTCTTCGCCACCATTTCATAGGCCATTGTAGAGTTGCCTATCTGCTTACTTTTTACAAAAATCCAAGTTAAGAAAGTAACTATACCAACTGTTATCAAAGTGCTTGTCAGTGTTATCCACCCATAAAAACCTTGCCACAGTGTCGTGCAAATTATCCTATCCTCCCAGCCTAAATTTTCAGAACCGCAAAATGTTGCTTCATTTGACCCCAAATTCCACCCATCCTGATGGTGAAGCAATGTCAAGCTCCACATTTCTGGTGGATCAATTTTTACAGTAAGTCCTTCAAGCAAAATAACCCTAATGCCACTAAAGGTTATGTTGACGTTGCTCCCAATAGTAAGAATACAGATTTCTGAAAACAATGCAATATTTGAAATGTTTGCCCATTTATTGAAATTTAATCCATAATTCGACATACCTGGCATAATTTTCAGGGTAATTTCTTTTCCTCTGGAACAATTTCCACTTATTACAATAAAACTTATTGCTCGACCCTCTCCTATTAAATCTCCAGTTAGATTACCATCACAGTTTGAGTAAAATTGGAACTCGTTGTATAGCTGCCCAAATTCAAAGATTTTATGCCCATCATTTCCAACTATAAAAATAGTTGGCAGGTCATGGTCTCCCAGATAAACCTCGTCATCTCCATCCTTTAAATCTATGACCATAACTGTTTCGTTGGAGGTTGAATTTTCATTTTCAATGAAATAACCGACGGCGTTTTCACATAAATAATCTGTGTGGGATTCGTTTTGAGACATGTTGAGGCTAACGGCGTTTCCAGGTTTGCATATAAACTCCTTATTTTCTAAATCAACAGGAACTGCAGACTCCCAGAAAATGGGTTGCTTCTGACGAAAGTCCACTTTAGAGTTTTTTCTGAATCTTCCAAACTCTGACACCGGTTTTATATGTGCAGTCCTTTTAGGTGCTTCTAATGATGGGTAATCTGCAATAAAAAACTCTATATAGGTTCTTCCCTATTCTATAAGTAACATCATTGTAGCAACTTTGCTACTTGATTAAAGCAAAAAGTTATAAAACGTAACCTACCTATTTCACCTCGACCAAAAGGAAACTCTTTAGTTATAACTAACGTATTGGGTTCACAAAATTTTGGTATAATGCTGGAAACCAGAAGAAATAACGCTACGCTGTTAGGTGCCTTTGTATACTTCATTATCACGACCTTGGAAACTTCCAGGATTTTTACTTGTTTATTTTCAGAGAGAATGCTGCTGTGCCTGGTAACTAATACTATCCTGATATAAAGTTCTAATGAAATTTGACTGTTTTCTTGAAATAATTAAAAAATGACCGTATGCTATGAAATGCTGTGTCTCGCGATGCAAAATGATTTCATGTCTTGATGTATTCTGTTGTGCAGTTTTCATTTCTGTTCTTAACGTTGACGCACTGCCCAATTTTATTGCTTATTGTGTAGGTTGTATGACGTGTGTATAGACAACTACAATGTACAAGTTAGCTACGGTGCTATTACTCTTATCGATTTAATTGCCGCAGACAAGTAGATGTTAACGATGACAGTCTCAATGTCAAGTTGCAGTTTTTATGGGAAAGGTTGGATGATTCATTTAAGAACAGTTGTGTGCATTCTTGTTCATGGTTGTATAACCTTATGAAAATAAACAAAAGAAGTTTGTAGTATTTATTTAGAAATTTGAATTGGAAGACGTAAATAATTTCTTCTGTTGATACACTTGTCTTCTATCGTTGCTCAAATACTTGCATATTTTTTATTTTTCTTATTTACAACAACGTAAATTATTAAACCCAACAGAAAACTAACAAAAACAAAAACATTTATCAGAGTGATCCAAATCATTACTCGTTGCCGCCCAATCGAGCAAACAATCCCATATTACAACCCTACATTCTCAGAATTACATAAGGTTTTCAATGGATCAGAAGCTTTGCTTGATTGAGCATAACTCCAGCTACGATTCCCGTATATTCCAGATAAATGCATTTTCACTTGCCAATTTTCAGATCCGTCCAATTCCAATCCAAGTCCTTCTGAATTAAACCATATATGCCTGATATCCTTTAACAGTATGTTATCGTTTTTTCCGATGGTCAAAATACTGACGTCTGTATAGGAATCAAGCAACATAACAGCTATTTATTAATTTCACATGAATAGATATTTTAATTTACCTTTCGTGATAAGTGCACTGATCTCCTTTCCGAATGCACAGCTATCGAAACCAATTGAACTAATAGTAACAGCACTAATCCCATTTCCTCCTTCTAATTCTCCCGTTAGCGTACCATTGCAAGAATTAATATTGAACTCGTTCCGACTTTGCAACCCGCCATGTAAAATTTGGTGCCCGTTATTACCAACCTGAAAGATTGCTACCTTTAGCTCTGTGTAATTTTCTAAATATACCTCATGATTTCCATCTCCCAAGTCAATGTTCTGCCATAGTGTCTTATTAGAGGAGTCTACTATTTCCCAAATGTCTGGATCTGGAATAAAACCGTCGTGTTACAAAGTATAGTACGAAGTCAAAAAATATTGGTCATTGTACAAGGGTATGCAAGGACATGCAGGATGCAATACTACTCACCCATTCCAGGCAGCAATCCAGAGAATATTTCCGTATTTGTGTTTGCGTCGTCAGCGCACGTTATTGTTTTGAATAGAACGAAAAAACACATGGTTGGAACGCAAATCATATTTGTACAAAATATTTTAGACTGGATTTAAATAGGTTTTAAAAATGTTTTCTATTTTGAAGCTTATCAAAATTCCCGTTTTGTTTTTCAGGTTAGAATTCCAAAATTTGTAAATTCTTTTATTTCCTTGATATAAAATGATGTCTGCGTGCATAGTATTTTACTTATTTTGCCAAAAATGAGCTCTTTTGGTATTTTCTGTTAGAACTGTTTGACTTGGACTGGCAGGTCTTGTGATGCAAAATAGTAGTGGGTTGAGGTATAATCGTAAACCGGTTTTCCTACTGTGATTTTGATGCTTTGCCATAACTTTGTGTTTTACGCATTATGCTTTTTTATTGTTCATTGTTTTGTTTGATGATACTGTGATAATGTAAAAGTTGACATTTTGAGCAGACGTAAAGCATCACGCGTCATAATAAATTAATAATTCATTAATTTATTTTTCGTTAAGTTAGATACGCTGACTAGTCTAAACCGTTATTTTTTATCCAAAAGTTCAATGAATCATAAAACGTATTAAATATAATATGAATTTTTTAGAAACGAAGATCAGTCAGTCAGAAATAAATAATCAGCAGGTTTAGGTTACTAAGTAAAATAAAAAAATTGTACATATACAGCTGCAGCTAGCTGACTAGCTACTAGGCCAAATTTAAAATATTTTCAAACGTTTTTGAAATTGCTGGGCTATGTGTGCTAACTGTCACTAACTCTTTTTATGGAGTTAATGAAACTTGTCTGTTTTTGTGGATTTATAAAATATGACTCTGTAGTACGGGATCCTGAGACCGGCAATGAAAAACGATCTTTTGTATTTTGCTCTTTTAGTTTTTATATCTATGTGCAATGTTTATTGCTTTTTGTCATTGTGCATGTTTATGACGTATACACATTAGGTATATGCAATGCAGCTACGGTGATGTAATGTTTATCCGTTTTAATAATTCTGACACACAGGAAGTATGACTAACAAGACTCAATCTCAATTTGTAATTTTTTGTCGCAGAGATATATTGAATCATATGAAAAAACATCTGTATTATTTTTGCAACAGGTTAGAGTCATGACGTGAAAATAAGGAAGAAGAAAACTCGATTTATTTAAAACATGTTTTATAAAATGAAAATGTATTCTTATATTATTACACATGTCTATGTCAAGTCACTAACATTGTTTTCCGTTTTCCATTTTACGCAAACGTTAGTTACTATACAAACCAGTAAACTAAATGAAACGCAAATGCTTACCAACGTAATCCAAACCATTACACGTGCCCACCAAGTCGAGCAAACAATCCCATTTTTAAAACTTATATTTATATTTTCAGATCCATATAAAGCTGTTATCATATCCGAAGCTCTAACTGATTCTATATAGTCTTGGTTGTGATACGGAGGAAGTGCTGTCAAATTCAATGTCACATTCCAATTTTCAGATCCGTCAAAGTCTAACCAAAGTCCATCAAACGAAACATGTCTTATTTCTCTAAAGACAATGCTAACGTTTACCCCAACAGTCAGAGTGTTGACGTCTGCAAAAAAATAAAGGAAGTTTAGTTTACTTCACAGTACATCACAACAATTCACAAAACAAAAATTCACAATAATTTGTAGATTTTTTCTAAATACCATATTTCGATTTACCTTTCATAATATTCAAATTGACCTCCCTGCCATATAAACATTCACGGATATCGATAACATTGCGTCCATTTCCTCCAACCAATTCCCCAGTCAAAGACCCATTGCAGTTACTAAAACTGAATTGGTTGAGGCCTTGCCCGCCATGAAAAATCTTGTGACCGTCACTCCCCATCTCAAATGTTGTTACTTTAAACTGTTTGTCATTTCCTAAATACACCTCGTCATTTCCATCGCCAAGTCCAACAGTGACCCAGGTTTCCTCTCTGGTGAATTTTCTGTGTCGGAGAAATAACCGATGGAATTCTCACATAAGAATTCAAAATAGGATTCCCTTTGAGAAATGTTCGAATTAACAAATTCCGTGTTTCCTGGTTTGCATAAAAATTCGGCATTTTCATACTCTGGCGGAACAGCAAGCTCCCAGAATTTGTTTTGCATTTGTCGAAGATCCACTTTGGAATTTTTTCTTGGTTCACCGAACATTACAGCGGTTGAGTTACAAAAATCATCATAACCCTAAGTTCCCACGTTCGTCCAATGGGTGGTACAATTTGCATACTTTTCCTAGCACGTGCCGTTGTATTCGCAACCAGTTGCCACCACCCATTTGGGTTCTCCCCAAGAAGTGCAGCCCCAAGCGTTTTTAAGCTTGCAATATCTCTGGGTGAGGACACATCCGGCATCATAAATTAATGCTGGAGCAGGTACAATAGTGACACTTTGCCAATTGCGTGGACCCGCAATAAACATTCAGTGTAATGTAATAAGTTATCGGGAAATGGTTTGGTCATCTTATATTGCAATCAGATTTACATACCGGTTTCAATTATTGTTTACGTTTGGGAAGACGTAATATTACGTTCAACGAGTACGTTCTCTAACGCGGGAAAACGGAAAATTCCGTTCTCGCAATCTGATTGGCTGAATGGTAAAACGTAATATTACGTCTGTTCAAAAGCATTTTGCGAGCGGAAAAACGTATTTATCCGTAGCCCCTATTCGATCAGTTGAGCGGTGAAACGGATTTATCCGTTCTCGCTTGCCGTTACGTGCCCGTGGGAAAACGTAATATTACGTTCGTTTCCCTTGTACTACAAACAATTCCCACGTCAAGGGCTGAACTATATTTTTGAAATTCCCATTCCAGCTGATACCTGCTCCAAAAGAATTCCCACTTTGACTGCTTGGCTTCCCCATTGTAATTGCCATGTAGGCTTTCACAACATAATAATTTTAACCCCACTTTAACCAAAAAATGGTCATATTTATTTGCCATGTGAAAAGGTTATATTGTTTGATGGTATAAAAAAGATGCTGCTACTGATAACTCTTGTACTATTGTAAGTGTCTTCGTCGCCACACTTTATAGTTTTCATCAACATTATTAAACAAATAGTTAAAATGTACATTGTCTGAGGTCTAAACATTTTTCTTTCGGGTTTAAATTTTCACCTTATTTTCTAATTTGTAGATTTACACAATTGTACAAAACTTTGCAGTATGCAATAACTTTCTATAGTTGAATTTTATTTGGTTATCTTTTTGTTTGTTTTATTCCTACTAGACAGTGTTTTCTTTATAAACAGTCCTGATTTGAAGACTGCTTCATGCAATGCAATGTGGGACAACTGTTTTGAACGTCTTAAACGCTCTTAGTTCTGTGATGTACAAGCCTCGTACTTGTATTTGTGCTCTATGCATATCGTATCAGTTATTTTCGTATTGTTTTCCTTTGTGACTTGCTTAGGTAAATAGCTTTATGCACGGTGTAAAATTAGGCGTCATAATCATTCGTCTTATATATTTCAAGACAAAACAAGATGCGATGACAAATGCTTATATCGCAGGTTTTTTTCTAAATTTTTAAATGAATTAGATGAAAAAAGCACTGATATTTCAAATGGAAGAATTGGCTTGTACAATATATCTTTGACAAAATATTTTGCAATACATGGTATTTAAAGAACGAAACAAAATAAGAAGCGTGGTTTGTAAAACTGTTGTTTGAATACGCATTATGTGTAGAAAACGCTATGTAACGATATATGTTTAAGCAATCCGCAAAACATATACCCTAAGCAAATAAACTTCAAAGCAATTAATGAAATGATATTCGGTTTACAAAATATTGCAATTAACAACAAACTTGGTAACGATTTTCAACACTAGGGCAAACTCCATACTTCTGTATTTATTGCAACCTGGTGTACAATAATTTACGTAGTAAGGATGGCGTGAATTTGGTACTAAAAAGATAAATTCGTAGGCGTCGTAGCTAACAATTCACCTACGAAGGATTTGTTTTTACGAAATGTCATTCATTTGTAATTATAATAACTTTTTGCCCACCGTTACAGGCAGGGTTTGCAAAAAATATGCTGAAAATGTAACCGGAAATACAGTGTTAGCATTGCGCAGTTTTTACACAGTGTTAGCATGCAAACGCACGCATTTGTCCAAATTTGGGACATACCGTGGATTAATTATAATAGAGTTTATAATGATGTTTCACTAGTCGCAAGTGAATATCTTGTCTTGTCTTCGCAGCTTGAATTCCCATCAGAGCCTTTATTTTGTATCTAGCTTCATTACACAGCGAAACATTTCAGTACGACATAAAAAGAACACGAATGGAATTACTATTTGTGTATCTAATTTTGGAACTTACAATATTAGTATAACATATCAGTAATTTATTAAAACATTACTTTTGAAAGAAACCAAAAACTGAATTGTGACTATATTGTACAATGGTAGTAATTCAACAAACAAACTACACTCATTATTAGCTCGCTGCGTCAGCAGGTGAGCTTATTAACGAGTAGTGTGTCTGTCTGTCTGTCTGTCTGTCTGTGTGTCCGTCTACTTAATTTTTTGGCTCTAAACCAGCATAAATGGGCTCTAGACCAGCCTAAATCGGCACTAGACCAGGTTAAATCGGCTCTAGACCAGGCTAAATCGGCTCTAGACCAGCATAAATCGGCTCTAGACCAGCATAAATCGGCTCTAGACCAGCATAAATCGGCTCTAGACCTGCATAAATAGACCATTATTATCTATTATAGAGATGTTTTAACTATTTTAGATGGACTTAATGGGCTTTAATTCAGGTTAAATGGGGTCTAATCCCCAGATCTTTCGCAGCGAGCATTTTTAATGGTTTACCATTCTCTGGTTATTATTAGCTCGTTGCATTTGCAAAAAAGACTTATAACGGGATTTTATTTGTGTGTTTATCTTATATTGGGCTCTAATCCGGGCCAAGTTGGCTTCAAAATAGGTTTAATGGACTCTGAAATGGGGTAAATCATCCATAAAAAAGACTAAATGGGCTCTAAAATAAACAAAAAAGGCTCTAAATTGGACTCAGGGGGCAAAAAGTAGACTCTGAATTTGGGCTCTAAAGAAAACCAAGAAGCTCTAAAATGGACTACAGCTAAAGAGGCTCTAAACTAGTGTTGTATTGATTTTTGCGTTTGTTATAGCTAATATTTTATCATATCTATTGAAAAATTCTAGTATTGCAGTTTCATGTAAATCTGGTTGTTTCCGTAATGCAGAATATCACAAAAGATTTTCGTTCCAAAAACGGGAAGTATCAAAATGGTCCGGCATTACTAGATTCTGAAATAATAAAATTAAATTGAGTATGAGTTTTTATGCATCAATACTTAAAACGTGGGCATAAGTATTTTAAATCTGCGTACCGCTACTTTGAGAAGCAATAAAACCAGCAGATTGGACGGAAACATTACTGATCTAATGTACATTTCACTAAATCTTCCAAAGTAGTAGTCCCAAGATCGGTTTGAGGTATTTTCTTTCGAAATATTCTCTCGAGAAAGTATGGGCATTTCATGTTCTTCAGCACCACGACGCTCAGTTGCGCCTCCTAAGTACCTTTCAGTCGCTAGCCTCAAAGCCTTGTACTTCTCACCATAAGGCAGAAGGGAGTGATATGGACAAAGCTTGATGCTTCGTCTTAACTCACAAGGTCTTTTTGGCACTGTTTTGGACCATTTTTGTAAAACCTCTTCCGTGACGGACTCAAACTGAACGTATTCAGGTGTTTCCCCACCTTCGAAACGTATCAAGACCCCAGCTACTCCCTTACTTTCTAGTTCCCTTAGCTTATCTGAAGCATTTACCTTTGTTCCAACGGTACTCATAATATTGTAAACAGCATTTAACGACGCCGAAACTGAGGTTGATGACTTCTGTTGCATGAAAGATTCTGCAACTCTAACATCGAATTGAACAAAGCCACCAATCGCTTCTTCATAAATTATGTGTGTGCCCCACTCAGTAAAAAACTTTAGAAAGATATCAGTTGTCTCTCCTGAAAGAATAAAAAGCAGTCACCAAACTTCATCCTACTTATTTTTAGACAAGAAAGAAAAGAAATGGTTACCGGAAAATGTTGACGGCAAAGAATCAAAAGCCTCCTTGAAATGAGCGTTGTTAATATGGCTCTTGATATCTTCCAATTTGAATGTTGCCACCTGCTGCTCGTACGACAAAGAAAACAAATCTGTTTTAAAGTTAGACTGACTATCCATCAGCCATTTAGATTCAGCAGCCACATCCACTACCAATTTCACATTTGCTCCGATCCCGTAGGAAGACGCCTTATGCTTTTCGTACTCTTGTTTGCTAGCATAGCTCATTTGGTAGAAGGAGCTGGCGGGTTTCAGATACGGTGTTATACAACCTGGTATCATAAATTTTGAGTCGGAAATGCTTACTTCCTTCATATCATATTGCGCAGCTTGGCTGAATAATTTCAGCAAATTTGCTGGTTTGATTTCTTCAGTGACTGGATCGTATCCATAACCAAGTCCCTGAAAATGGTAGGATGGGACAGTATTTCGGATTATACCTTCCAGCTTTTGTATTTCTACTTCCGCTTCCCGCAGCTCATCCGAGTTCAATGTGGCAACGTGTGTGGTTACATTTGGTTTGGTAGAGCGTTCAGCACAGTTTGGATTTAAGTAGGCGGAAACCAGCAGTTTTCCAGTTTCGTCTTGATTCCTGTCAAATAACTCTAGCATTGACTTTATTAAGTTATAGTGGGATAAGGTGCCGTCCGGAAGTTTATAGTAGCCTTCCACTTTCTCTAACTCGTAATCCTCGTCGTCTCCGCAATTTTCTACCGCAACTATGTCCACAGGAAAATTGCCAAGGACTGAGGAAACAACTTTTCTGATTACCTCAACTAACGCGGTCCATTCGCGGACAAATTTAGCTTTCTTGATCCCAATGCTGCATGCGTGAGTTACAGCTATAATCAGGTTTGGTTTTCTCATGTCCAAGAGACTTTTAGCTTCTAGAAGAAGCTTCAAAGATTTTGCCAGATTTGCATTGTCGCCATCCAAACGATTGTCTTTTCCATTGATCACAAACAACACAATGTTTGGAAATACGGTAGCTCTAGCTTCTGATAAAAATTCATTTAGCTTTGTACGAGGGGCCAACATTGCTGCATTTTTCAGAAAGTGCTTTATTTTTGCAAAGTTTGTTACGTTTTGTTTTGAGTTTGTGTCTCCGGAACCGGGGACGTCAACAAATGCTAGATTTCCTTGAACGCCAAAGTCTTTGCAGTCAACTTGTAACGGTTTGGTGATCAGTATGGGGTCCGAGGTTTCTGATCTATACTTGCTTGTGGCACAGAGATTGGGATCCTCGAAGATGGCATTAATAAGTGAAGATTTTCCAGCACCGGTGTAGCCTGCTAAAACTACCAATGCTGTATCTGTTGGTCGACCGTTGAATAAAGAATTTAACGAGAATGGGTCAATTTTTTTGGCAGCAATTGTAGTGAGGTCATCAGTCTTTTTCAAATTCAAACAATTCAAAAGATTTTGATAGATTTTTTGCGCAGTACGTGGTAAAACGATGGTTCTTTTGGGTAGTGGCTCCGGCAGAGCTGTTGAGGAATACATATTGATATGTTACAGAAGTTTTTTGCGTGCTTAAAATATGCTATTGTGTTGCTCCCCGGTAGGAATTCCTGTCTGCGAGCGTTGCAGTTTTAAAAATGTATCGTTGTATTTGCTGGACTACTGGGAGTACACAATCTATTCATTGAAAGATAGGCCTGAATAATTTAGGCTACGTAAACAAAGTACTTGTCATTATCTCTAAACTTTGAGCTTTGGATGTCATCATTCCAAATTTTGACCTGTTTGTTGTAAAAAAAATTTGGTAATCAACCAACATTCAGTATACAAAAATCATTTTCACTGAAATTCCATATGTTGCATTATGATTTATTTTTAATATTTATCTTATTGGGGCTTTACACTTTTGACTGGATTAACATTTATCGTTGCTTTTTAGAAGTAGTTCTTATCACATCTGCTGACAATCTGTTTTACAACCGTTATAAAGCAAACAGCTATGTGGTTCCTTGTTTGCGTTTGGCATTCATTTTTGCATTCATTTATCAAGAGAGGTATTCTACTACAATCAGTATTTTCGACGTACAATGGTCTTGCCAATGACGATAAACTTATTTTTTGGTTAATCTAGACTCATATTTGACTTGTAGACTTATAAACGTAATGCGGAAAGTGGAATGCCAATATGAATTCTAATTTTCCTAATTTGTCTTTTTTGCAATGATAATCATAATGAAATGCCTAACTAAAGTTCCACCATAATCAATTGTCAGAAAAGGAGTACATTCGGGTGTGGTCAGGAAAAAAGTTTGGATTTGTGAAAAAATTGCTCACACCACAGTTTGCTCTACGTCACATAATTTTACATAAGGCTATAAGTCGCCACTCAAGTTGAATGTTAATAAATGATACAACTAGAATTACCGCACATACAAATTTTGTCACTGCTTTATTTACCAATAGTTTATTTACTAACCACACACTCTCGGTCTCGGATGCAATTTAACCATTCAATTGCACATTATAGTGGAACATATAAAATGATAATATGATAGCAAACAACTATGCAGTTTTTTAAAAGCTTAGTTTGAAAATATCTAATAGATGCAATATTGAGAGTGCAAATAAAATCAGTTTATGAGGTGAAGCTTACATATAATAAGGTTGTTGCCGTGTATGTGTCAGGATTTTTTTGATAATCAAGTTAAGATTTTATTAAATGATTTCTGAAATGCAAGCATATTATATGATTACAGTTATCTGCTTTACCGACTCTGTCAGCCTTGGAGAGCTTGCGTAACCCCGCGTTGACGACCAAACTGATTAATCACCATGACTTCTACATCCGCTCGGTTTTTGATGGCTATTTCTTTTCCATCTTTTAAAACCAACATTTGCTTAAAACCAAATACTCAATAAACAAAGTGAATTTAGCGTAATTAGCTCAATATACTATATCCAATGTAGCAAACTCCACTTCTAAAAGCATCTCTCTGTCTAGTCAAAAATCCGGGGAAAACTTTATTGTCGTGCTTTGCACGGCAGACGTAGGCAATCTCATTGGTATTTATGATACTGGCAATAACGGCGTTTGAGTACAAATCGTTATCATTCAGGGTTACCCAGCTTGTCGATCCGGCTGGTATGTTCAGCATCTTTTTTGTACAATAAATGAATTACTTTTTAGTTAAAGTAGTTATGCCACTAGTATGTAGTGGTTTATTAACAATGGAGACAAAATTTCAAATTTACCTGAAATGTGCCGCTTTTGTATTCGGTTCCGCTTGATCCGTGTGCGCATGATATGGTTCCAGAAAATAGAAGTTTGCCCGCAAAGTATTCCTTGTTGTGCAGTGCTCTACATAAAAACGTCTCAAGGTTTGTTTCCAGACCGGTTGGTTCAGGCTTCATCAAGAGAGCTTGGCTTTGGGAAACGGAAATCCATTCAATACGTCGGTTTGTAATGTCGGCTGAGCGACTAAATATGGCACCCACTAGCAACAAAGCTAGGCGTGTTAAAATGTTAGTTGCCATGACTGTAAATGTTTAAAAAAAGGTCCAGGGGTATGCGTTATACGTAGTGTGTTCTGTTAGACCAAGAAATCAGGAATGAAGAAAACAAACAGTTTTTTGCCTTATATACTCACAATCAGCGGACTTAACTGGCAACCCTGGAGCTTAATTAAAAACATTTTAAATGAAAATTCACAATTTAATTGACATCTGACATAACATATTAATTAATCTTGGAATGCTTCCGTAGGTTGCTGACGTTAATGTGTGAAGTATCGAGGAAATTAATTATTTTTTACCATATTTGTATGCAAGCCTGGCATTTACGCGAACTCAAATTTGCTGTTACATTTTTTAAAAATAGGTTGATATACAACAGCAGCATGATTAATGACCGGAACTTCTGATATTTTTAAAAGGTTTGTTTTTGGCACCGTGTTCTTTCAAGGTGAACCTTGCTTGAATTCTTTCAATTATTTTCCCGTCCCGAGCACGTACGCGTATAATCTTAGGCATAGCTACTAACCCACTGACTGATATATTCCCAGCATAATAAGCATTTTTCCTGATGAATACTTCAAAAACACTTATTTGCATAACATAATTTTATAAACACTTAAGCTTGATTGAAGCGTGGCCAGCATGACATGATGAATTACCGGAAGCATAGTTAATTGAATTGGCTTATCTTTTGCATAAGCTTATATACAAAAAGCTGTCGTGTTTTTAATTGCCTAGTGGTCTTATGCACGGATAATTGGTATTGCTTGTGTCTATAAGACTTTCATTTAAGAGTTGAATTAAGTCAAGAAATAAAAAATACAATAATTCTGATCAATCATTTCCTAATCATAAAAAAAGCTTACGTTATGTTTTTTGAAGCAGCGCCTGCTCAATCATTTTCAAAAAGGCATTTTTTATTCAACGTCAACTTGTGTCCAGAATGTGCACTCATTTATTACTTACTGAAAATACAAATCTAGCAAAGAAGACAACACCAGGACCAGTTTCTTGTCAGAGAGGGATCACGAAAACGGATTCTCATCACACTTTTCAAGTTAATGGATGAACAAATGCAATCCTCAATATTTTATATAATATCTTTTTCATGTATTTATATTTCTTGTTTTTCTGTTCAGTTTTTCCTGATGATGGTTATAGTAAATAACCGAAAGCTTGAATAAACATTGTTAAGTTCCAACATTATGGCATCCATGATCTTTATCATTACATACTATTTATTACTTACATTTTCCTTGTAAATTAATTAATCATGATCACAATTACACAAACTGATAATTAGACATAGCAGCAATGTCTATATATTCGTGAGTCTTATTTGTGAATGGGTTCTAGCTTTAAAGACAAACGTCGTGACTCGTGACTACTGGCTATGACGCGTCAATATAAAAACCTGTGTTTGTACCTGAATACATCCGTTGGTAAATTATATTTTTATAGAAATTACGTTAGTAACCATTTACTCCTTACACTTTGCTGTGTCGACCCCTAACTCTCTCCG
Organism: Entomobrya proxima; assembly: GCA_029691765.1. Lineage (NCBI taxonomy): Eukaryota > Metazoa > Arthropoda > Collembola > Entomobryomorpha > Entomobryidae > Entomobrya > Entomobrya proxima. The sequence continues at coordinate 48,890,504 of CM056169.1, forward strand.
TTACTCCCTTCGTTTGTAATCACAATAAATCCACAACGGTTTGAAATAAAAAGTTCTTTTTAAATTCTAAATTGTATGGCTGCTTCAGCTTGGATTATATTCTATTTCATATATACCGTAAAAACTCGGAATATACCCGGACCCCTGTTTATACCCGGCCTCGAATTATAGCCGGGTTAAGAGGCAAAAATTTGAAATTTTGCCCTGCCCCGGATTATGCCCGGGTCAAAAATGCTTTAGTATGAATTGTAAACAAAAGCATATAATAAGTACCAATTTTGAATGAAATTTAGTGTAAATATGCTAACTAACGAGGTTTTATGTATTTAGCTAGAGTGCTAACAAAATTTCACACAAAATACTTTTGAAATATCGCCAAAATTTCAAAATATTGCAAAAATTGTTTAAGATTTTACTATCAAGCTATGTAGAAAACTCGTAAATTTGGATTTTTGCCCTGCCCCGGTTTATAACCGGCCTTGAATTATAGCCGGGTCTGAGACCTCAAATTTGAAATTTTGCCCCGGGGCATAAACCGAGTTTTTACGGTATTTTTTATTTTTTTCGTAATGTCAGGTTTTTGCCAAAATTGGTAGCAAGTCACAAGTTTTCAGGTTCTATGGAATGACAATTTTAAATTTTTGCAACATATTAGAATTATTCCATGGGGAAAGTTTCCGGGAGTCAAAGTCTTTGATTTCTCACGATCCAAGGGTCTCAAATATATGCACTTTTTGGCCGCCTAGTGCAACGGCTAATTACTATAGTTTTGGGGTAATTACTATAGTAATTATGTAAAAGTGTAAATTCGTAGCTGGTAAACAACTTCTATTAGCTTTTTATGGGTGACCGTCACTTTCATCGCAAGGTTTTCATCGAAATTTTTCACCGACATTTTTTCATCGCCTAATCTTTTCATCGACAAATCTTTTCATTGCCAATTCAGAATTTTCTTTCAATTTTCAGATCCGTCAAAGTCTAACAAAAGTCCATCAAACCAAAATCTTATTTCTCTAAAGATAATGCCAACATTGCTCCCAGTAGTTATTGCATTGACGTCTGCACATAGAAAGAAATTTTGGTTTATTTATTAAAGTTAACTAAAATTCACTCTAATGTGTAGATTTAATCTAAATGCCATATTTCGATTTACCTTTCATGATAATGAAATCGACCTCCCTTTCTTATAAACATGTAAGGATATTGATAACATTGCGTCCATTTCCTCATACTATTTCTCCCGTTAAAGCGCCAATGCAATCACAAATACTGAATTCGTTGTAACCTGGCCCCCCATGAAGAAATTTGTGACCGTCGTCCCCCAATTAAAATTTTCCTCTTTTTAGCATTTTGTCATTTCCTAAATACACCTCGTCGTTTCCATTACCCAGTTCAACAGCAACCAACGTTTCCTCTCTGGTGGAATTTTCCGTGTAGGAAAAATAAGCGACTGAATTCTCACAAAAGAAATCAAAATGGGATTCCTTTTGAGAAACGTTCGAATTCATAAATTCCGTGTTTCCCGGTTTGCATAAGAGTTCAGCATTTTCATACTCTGGCGGAACAGCTTAGCTCCCAGAATACGTTTTGCTTTTTACGGAGATCCACTTTGGAGTCCTGTCGTAGCTCACCAAACACTACAGCGGCTGAGTTACAAATGCATTCGAAATCATCATAATCCTACGTTCCAACATATTATTCCCAATGCGTGCTACAATTGCCATATTCATTGGAACAAACGCCGTTGTATTTGCAACCAGTTGCCACCACCCAACGGGGTTCACCCCAAGAGGTGCAACCCCTAGCGTTCTTCAGTTTGCAATATCTCTTGGTGAGGGAACACCCCGCGTCAAAAATTAAAGCAGGAGCATGTACTATCGTGACACTTTGCCTATTGCGTGGACCTGCACTAAAAACTCAATGATATGTAATAAATTACCAGAAAATGGTTGGTCATTTTTTAAAGTGATATAGTATTACATAGTGATTTAAATTATATTTTCCATTGGTATATCATGAAAATTGATCAACGTTGTATTATAATATGTATCGTTGTCACCGCATTTTATAGTTTTGTTTAACATCTATAAACACATAGTTAAAATGTGAATTGCCTGGGTACAAAACATTTTCGTAGTTGGTTTGAGGCTGTTCTACGTTTTTTGCTTTGGAGTTTTACACGTATAACTGCGCCTGATTTTCACGAAACTTCTCGATTTAAAAAACCACATAAGTTTAATATTCATGCTTGTGTTAGCTTTTTGCTTGTTGTAACACAACAAGCGGTAATTCCTTTCAGATGAGTTCGGCTTTGAACACTGGCTAATGTCCCAATGCGAGAAAACTGTTGATTTAGGTCTAAGCGTATGAGTAATGCGCAGGAGTTGTCATTGTTCTTCATGTATTCCACATTATTTTTATTGCGTATTGTTTCGTTTTCTTTACTGCGACGTTAATGGCTTTGTGCACAGATGTGAAAATCACGCGTCATAACCATTCATTTTTATTGATTTCAAGAAAACGTACATACGACAAAAATGCTTAGCATGTTAAAAATACAAATTTTAAAATTGAATCAAATGAAACATAACTGAATCGGCTAATTTGAAACGAATGGGCTTGCACAGCTTACTTCCCAGTTTTTATTTATCAGCTGATTTTGTTGAAATTTGTGTTTGTGACTTAGATTCGGATAGGAAATATAATCGTTTTTAACCTGTATATTAGTGCTCTTCTACTTTGGATTTTCTTAAAAGAATGCTCACTCAACTATTTATATTTAAAGTCTAAATTTATATACCGCTTGTTCGTACGCGAATCGACATTCCTGTCTCTCTCTCCATCTAAAACAAACGTAGACCATCTAAAACACACGGAGACCATCTAAAACACACGGAGACCATCTAAAACACACGGAGACCATCTAAAACATACGGAGACCATCTCAACACACGGGATGGCCAAACACACGGGATTAGATAGCCGTCTAAAACACACGGGATTAGATAGCCGTCTAAAATACACGGGATTAGATAGACCATTGTTTATATTTAAATTGTGCTGTTTACTACTACCTAAAAATGTGAAATACCTTTTTACAATTAACATATTATTCTAATGTTGAGCCTACGGGCTACACTAAATGTCATTGTCATTTTACCTTTCTTGTTCACTCTGTAAACTCGTGTAACCTCATTGTCTAAAAGAACATTCTCGATAGAACCTTTTTTGTAAACTCGTGCAACCTCAATTCTAAAGAGAACAATCTCGAAAGAAGCTTTCTTGGGTTCGCCCAACTCACTTTTTAACTCACTTCTCGTCCAACTGCCGACTTGCTCAGCGGCTCTTTTTTACCTTTCATTTTTGCCTTGTAAAATAAACTCAGTACTTTTTGACTTATCAGCACTAAACCTCTAGTGTGCATTGTTTTACTTATTCCTCCACCCGAGGTGACTACACGGCGAGAAGTCCAAGGCATAAGCTACGTTTGTTAATCATCTTTGTTTTACTCTTCATTGTTGCACATTCCCCATATTTTTAACCATCATCATCCGAGCGATCTCCCAACCTTCTGCTTTGTCCACTTACATCATCATCAGCAGCGAACTGCCTAAAAGGTTTTCCTTTTAATACCGACACCCCGGGTTCTCGCCCAAACATTGGTCCTTCGAACCGGATCCACTTGACAAGGATCCTATCGTCAGGATTTATTTTGGAAACCCCTATAGCAGTTCCCGTGACCAGTTCTACCATGGAACTCACCGACTTCGACAAGTCAGAAGCAGACAGAGCTACAATTAGGGACCACCTAGAGTTCCTCGAAACTGAAATCGCTCGTCACAGCAGGACACCTCTAACCTTTGCGGAGGTGGAAACCTACAGAGAGGAACTGGCAGCCAGTAGGAAGCACCTTGTTCCAAATCAGAGCCAAATATGGCTCACAGCGCCAAAAGGGTCAGACATGGACCCCCACATTCAACAGTTTCGACAGTTATGCCGCCTTGGTATAAAACTCTACACTGACTTCTGTGGAATTAAGCCATCACTAACCTCCTCTGGTCCATCGTTATCCTCCTCATCATCACACTCATCATGTGCATCACACTCATCACGCTCATCGGAGCACCGCAGCAACAGCCTGCCACCCCGGGATCTACAGGAACGTGTTTTTGTCCGAGAACCAGTCACCACTACCGCTCAAAGTTCATCACTCTCCGAGGTGGTATCGTTGACCCAGCTCAAGACCAGCCTCAGCAGTGAAGCAGCTAGACAGCGTTTGGTGACCCAGTTAGTACCCGACAGCGGATCTGCAGCCAGCCTGAGATCCCTAGCATCCGTCAGCGGATCTGCACCCACCGTGAGATCCCCAACAACCGTCATCGGATCTGCACCCAACGTGAGATCCCCAGTCACCGAGGTGGACTACCAGACTCCCCCTCACCCATGAAGCTCGACAGCATCAGCCTGTCCCCGCCAATGGATCCGCAGCCCGCCTGGGATCTGAAGTCACCAACGCCCACAGTTCATCATTTACCGAGGTGGTACCGTTGACACAGCTCAAGACCAGCCTCGCTGATGAAGCAGCTCGACAGCGTTTGTTGACCCAGCCAGTACCCTTCAGCGGATCTGCACCCAACGTGAGATTCCAAGGAATCGTCAACGGATCTGAACCCAACGTGAGATCCCCAGCAATCGTCGGCGGACCTGCACTCAACGTGAGATCCACGATCACCGAGGTGGACAAACCGACTCAGCCCAAGGTCCCACACTCCTATGAAGCTCGACAGCAACAGGCTGTCAATGTCACAGGATCTGCAGCCAGCCTGAGATCTCCAATCACCGAGGTGGACAACCAGACTCAGCTCAAGGTTCCCCTCCCCCATGATGCTCGACAGCACCAGCCTGTCACCGCCACCGGATTTGCAGCCAGCCTGAGATCCCCAGTCAACACCACCAGAGGCCTACCAGGATGCACACAGCCTCATTGCGCATTCAAGGGCCCTGGAATGCCAGAAAGGGCCCTTCAGCTGCGGATGGAGGTCAAAACAAGAAATATCCGCACCAAGTGCATCATCGTTGGACAAGTATCGACATGCCCCAGCAAGATCAGTTGCAAGACCTGCAACAAGCGACAACACAGAGTGCTCCACCTAGGAGCCAACCGACAAAGTGCTCGACAGCAACCATCTCTTGCGGCTCAGCAGCAGCCACCCTCATCTTCATCAGCTTAAATCTCAGCCAGAATGCAGAGTCATCATGATAATGCCTACCGGGGCATATTTCACACAGAACATCTAGCCACCGCTAAACATCCGGTCATCGGACCATCCGGAACGCAATTATCAAGGTCATTAACCAATGACAAAGGGTCAACCAACAACCGCATCACCGAGTGCTCAACCAGAGCCTTCAATCTACAAATGCGCCGTGTCAACATCCCAGTGACAGGCCTTAAAGAAGCTCAACTGGAATCAGCCAGGTTCACAACTCAATTCTTATTTAAAGCCAATTTTAATTTTCTGCTCTTCTCCACTGTAACAGCCCTGGTGATCAAGAGCATCATCTCACACATCCCGACGGAGAGACATAAGTGACCTCACCTGAGCCACCTTCAGCTCGCTGACCCTGACTTCAATGAACCTGCCCAAGTTGACATGCTACTCATCTGGAATCTGCTACAAACCGAGAAGAGGAATCGTCCTCCTGGAACCCCCAGTGGAATCATAATAGCGCTTTGCTGGGCAGCAGTAGACGCCAACTCATCTTCACCGCCCTTGTTTAACGATCATCTTATCAACATGGATGTGCAGCCCCAGAGGTTTTGGGAACAAGAGACGACTCTCAACCAACCTCAGCTGACATCAAAGAAAACTACTGGCAATGGACACTTTGCGCGAAAGCACGCTTGGAACTCAACTGGAAGACTCTGGGTGCCACTTTCTTCCAAGCAACGGGAACAGGAGCATGTATCATCTCCACAGATGACCATTTGTCGGTTCTTATCAATAGAGAACAGACTCATCAGCAATCCTGACTGCGACCAGCTTCGTAAGTTAAACCAGCAATGTTTATTGTATAACGAGTCTTTTTCTGTCTACCCAGCTCGAGAATGCCTTCCCCCGTTGACACCTGCAAGCAACCCGAGGTTAAGCCTCAAACCCTTCATCAGTGACTCTGGACACCTCCGCATCGGCGGTCGTCATCGTCACCCACCACAACCCTGCGAGCAGGATCCGATTCTGCTAACTAAAGGACATCCTCAACCAGTGAGGAACCACGCAACAAGCTACCACACAACGGACCATGTCCAACACTGTTCCATCTCCACCAGGGATATTGGAACATCAGAGAAAGGTGCTGTCATTGTTTGTATCTTGGCCTGTCTCCTGCATCTGATAATGGGTGTTCTACCACCCCACCGAACTCAACAAGCATCAACACGCGGCGTCAACCTCACAGAGAACGTTGCACTCCTGCAACGCAACCACACCAGACATAAGCAGCTCCAGCTGTTTCGGAAACAACGGACAGGCGAGTACCTCACCCGCCTTCAACGTCGACCTCAGAGGACGAAGCCATCCCCTGACCTGACCGTGACAATCCTCGTGATCATCAAGGATACGAGACTACAGCCTCTCAATTGGAAACTTGACTATGTCACCGCCGTCACCCCTAGTACTGACAATCGTGCCCGAACTGCAACGTTAAGGACTAACGACGGTTTGGTTGATCGTCTCATCGTTAAGCTTTGTCTACAACTAATTAATCAATTATGTGCACCCCGTGCCTTGTTATTGAACGAATTAGTTTGTTTTATTCTTTGTTTCATGTTCTTTGGCCGTGCTAGTAGCGGTAAAAATGATCTGTTTGGTAACTACAGCGGAAACTCGGTCACCCTCTCTCCAGTCCAACCCAGGGGTGGTGTAGCCCTAGAAAGGCCGCGCCAGCTCGGGTGCTTTGATGACGAGGTGGGGAAGTGACCGTGGTACGCCCTAGCGCAAGTACCATGTTCCCTGGAGCCCTTACCGGTCAACCCGCTAGCATCGGCTCATCCTAACATTCAAGTTCATTTTTAAATTCATTTTAATCAACTGACATTGCTTGTTTTATTTTTTGACTAACTTTTCATTGTTTTATCATGTTGCCTCTACGGCAAGGCCGGGGCAGAATGTTCGTACGCGAATCAACATTCCTGTCTCTCTCTCCATCTAAAACACACGGAGACCATCTAAAACACACGGAGACCATCTAAAACACACGGAGACCATCTAAAACATACGGAGACCATCTCAACACACGGGATGGCCAAACACACGGGATTAGATAGCCGTCTAAAACACACGGGATTAGATAGCCGTCTAAAATACACGGGATTAGATAGACCATTATTTATATTTAAATTGTGCTGTTTACTACTACCTAAAAATGTGAAATACCTTTTTACAATTAACATATTATTCTAATGTTGAGCCTACGGGCTACACTAAATGTCATTTTACCTTTCTTGTTCACTCTGTAAACTCGTGTACCCTCATTGTTTAAAAGAACATTCTCGATAGAACATTTTTTGTAAACTCGTGCAACCTCAATTCTAAAGAGAACAATCTCGAAAGAAGCTTTCTTGGGTTCGCCCAACTCACTTTTTAACTCACTTCTCGTCCAACTGCCGACTTGCTCAGCGGCTCTTTTTTACCTTTCATTTTTGCCTTGTAAAATAAACTCAGTACTTTTTGACTTATCAGCACTAAACCTCTAGTGTGCATTGTTTTACTTATTCCTCCACCCGAGGTGACTACACGGCGAGAAGTCCAGGGCATAAGCTACGTTTGTTAATCATCTTTGTTTTACTCTTCATTGTTGCACATTCCCCATATTTTTAACCATCATCATCCGAGCGATCTCCCAACCTTCTGCTTTGTCCACTTACATCATCATCAGCAGCGAACTGCCTAAAAGGTTTTCCTTTTAATACCGACACCCCGGGTTCTCGCCCAAACACCGCTAGATATTCCAAACATAGAACGGAAGTAGGTTTCATATGGTTGCCCCTCGTACTAGATATACTTAACTTGTGTTCAGCTCGCTCTAAAAAGCACCTACTCCAAGCTCGCGAAGCTAACATTAGAAGCCCGAAAAACATGTTTGCTATAATTTGAGTATTCGCCTTCTCTATTTTAATAACTATATTTAGCTTCTGTACTGAGTATAAATATCACTCTTTAAGGCCAGCACTAAATTTAAAGCTTATTTTTCAAATTTAAAGAACGTAGGCGTTCCTATATTCTGTCGAAAACTATCTCACACGCTTGTATTACTGTTGTGTACTTTTGCGTCAAATTCTGCGGATTAAACGTTGCCATATCAGCTTGTTTTTGCGACCAATGTCCAAAGACTAATAGATAAACTAGGCTTTTAGAGAACGTGATTGTCCAGAATATATTACCTGCTACTTCGAAAGCTAGTAATTACCTTCATCAAACAGATACTAGGTCTCTGTATCGTTGAAGCTACAACAGCGTTTCTTGAAATAATTGTGGTTTGACTCTAAGAAATTTAGATTGACAATGCAGCTTAGAGTGTGTTTGCCATATTGCTGCATACTTTTGGTTTACACAGCCTTAGTATCCAGCAAAAATACTGACGCACCTGATATTTGCAATACGAAAGAATTTGACGCGTTTTTTACACGGTTAACAAATTCCATGAAAAATGACGCAGAATCCAACATACTATACATGCATTCCTTTCCTACAAATTGCAATTTTAATATTGCCAATTTCCGCTACATGGTTTTCAATAAAACATGCGAATACGATATTGGAGTTGAGTTTTTGTACAAGTATACGCAACCATTTGTGAAAGTACTTGCGCCGATTGATATGCACGACACCAACCATTCTCGTCATATAATTTTAAACACATTTTACCAACTATCACTTCGTGCTTCAACAATTTTTATGTTTGTGCACACTAAAATAATATCAGAAAAGCACATTTTATTTCACAGTGTCTATAGTAAAACACCAGCGTTGAAACTACTGATACAGCTGGCATCAGAGAAAATTTCCACTACAAGTTTTTATTGTTTTGGTTACTGTGGCAAACAAAAAACGTGGGATATAATAGATGGCGTTGTGGTAGAACGAGCTATTTTGCAGCCAGTGCTGCTACACAACCGTTGTTTCGGGAACGCAAATAAGAGAGAAATTCGTATGCTTGATGTTAATTATTATAATTTTTGTAAAAGTCCTGAAAGGTTTGCATCTTGGTGCTCGACACCGGAAATGTTTGCGTTGATTTTTACCAAAACCCTCAATATTTCGTACACCATCGTTAGTCCATCACAATTGATCACAGATCAGTGGCGTATCCAGAGACGTTAATTTGTAGGTGCCCAGCGAAATTTTCGCCGCGCAAATTTGCGTTGTTTTGAGTTTTTTTCTAAATTTCCTTTAGAATTTAAAACTTTTAGAAACTCAATAGTGTTATTGAGTGTATTTTGACTCAAATTACCGTGTTTGTTGCTTTAATTACCACAAATATTGAACTTTTCGTTTTAAAAAGTGGTTTTGTTCTGGCAAAATGTGCAATATTTTTCTTAATTTCCGAATTTTGGTAGGTGCAATTGCACCTGGTGCAGCCCCCTGGATACGCCCTTGTCACAGATAGAAGCTAATATATTGTCGATTCCCAAGTCTTTCCTTACTATGGAGATTCTACAGGATTTAACGCAGAACATAAAACCGGTCTTCAGTTTGATCGTTTGGATAGTGAATTTATTTATTACTGTGCAGACTTGCAATCTACCTCAAACGTAATTACAAATCTTTATTCATGGATTGGTATTGTGTCACCGGTATGTGCATTTACCATAGCTGGTACGGCCTTAGCAGTTTTGTTACTTTCAAATCGCCTAGAAAAACAGAAACTTCGTTTAAAAGATTTATCGGACGTGTTAGGTTTGCTAATAGGGTCTTCAGTGTGGGTATATAAGAACCAGAAGAAAATGTTATACCTAATAGTATTTCTGGGCTTGATTGTCACACAGTTTTATTCGAATATAGTCACCAGCCAGGTCACTTTTCGAATTGATAAAAAACCTTATCGCTTCTTTTACTAGCTAACTATAAGCTTTTGTTTGTAAAGGCGGATCATGTTCAAGATGCACATAAATGGGAGTCTTTTTTTAATGTATACAAAAGTCGAGGACTGACTCATTTATTTAATTTCACTGTGGTTGTTTCTACGCTTTCGAATGTTGAGGTTGTAAAAGTACTACCAGATTTGTTATTTGACAAACATTTGTACATGTCGCATTTACCGAATTTCGAAATGGTTGTTTTGTATTCAAGAATCATAAATTTAAAAAGAAGACGTAACTCGGTAAGATGTTTTGTACTTTCTGAACAACTGGCTCAAAGTCACCAATATTTTATGGTGTATACTATTAATCGCGATTTGATAACACAACTATACAAACTTCTAAAAGAAAGTGGAATTACAAACGAATGGGATGCCTGGGCGAAATTTCGTCTTCATCATGCGTACAAATTATTACTCAACTTTGTCAATGCAACAGAGAAAGATCTTAACCCCAACGAGGTTGTTACAGCAGGTAACTATATAAAACTGAAGCATCTGCAGGGCATTTATTTAATGCTGGGTATATTGTGGACCATCGGAATTTTCATTCTACTGGTTGAGATAAAGTATAGGGTAAAAGTGAAGTTATCTTGTAGTCATCTGTTGTTTTGCTTGTATCTGTCCTACAGTAAATGTTTTAAGATACCTTCAAAAATAATTGTGGTAAACAAAGCACGCAAAACTCGAATATTTTATTCAAAAGGCAGTGTGTTAGGAAGCAGTGCACACCAATCAAAATACAAAATAATTTTTGTAGGTAGAAGTTTGCGTAGATTTTATAATAAGCTTAATCTATTTGGAAAGGCTTGCTCATTAAGCAAAAGGTATGCGTAAATTCGATCATAACAAAAATAAACAACTTTTATATGGTTAAATAAATACAACTAACAAATATAAACTAGATATAAAAATAAATTATGAACCACTTAAAATTACAAACAATTTTATGTAAACATATACAATTTTATTGAATTAGAAATGAAATTGAAGCAGTTGTACATATTCCTAGATTTTCTTTTGCTTGTACTTGTATCTTAAATGATCCGCGCAAGATGTACTGGCGTTTTTAAGTAAATCATTTGAAAACCGCAACATCAAGCTAGTGCCTACGTATATGATGTTGTTGATAATTAAATGTTCACGGAACTGTATACAGAACTGGTAGTAGTTATGTATGTAAGAGTTTTAATTTCATAGCATAGAACGGAAATGGGTTTCCTAAGATAGGCCTTCGTACTGAATACAATATACACGTGTTGAGCTCGCTCTAAAATAGTATACTCCACGCACGCAAAGCTACAATAAAAGCTCGAAAATTCTATTTATTATAATTTGAGTATAAAAATTACCCCACTTTTTTATTGCGTCAGCCATATTTAGCATCTGTATTGAGTATAAATACCAACTTTTAAGGGCAGTGCTAAATAAAAACCTATTATTGTTAAGTTTGACGTGCATAGGCGTTCCTACGTCCTGCCAAAAAATATTCCATACTCCTATAATATTTTTTTTCGTTTTATCTTACACCTTGGCATTGGCAACCGTTATAACGCACACAAGCGAGTTTTTATGGCATACTCTACTCTGTTTGAGAAAATTCCTCCATGGCAGTGGTATTTTCAAGGTAAAATTCGTGATGAAAACAATCAAGAATTTCTATGCATTGTGGCAAATTATATAGTAAAATAGTGAGTATAATGAGTCTTGTATATATTCACAAAAATAGTGTCATTAAAGTTCTAATTAGCTTAGTATTTACCATAGAAATAGTACACAAACAGCGTTGTTATGAAGTAACAATTTTTTTGCAATAAAAAATGGTAGTTTATTTGATCAAAATTCGAAACAAGTCTACGTATAAGATTCAATGTGTATCTAATAATATCCACTTTTGTTTATACTCGTTTTCATTCTGTCTTCGGCACCATTTCATAAGCCATAATGGGATTAATTTTTCGCTTATTGTTTATAAAAGCGCAAGTTAAGAAAGTAAGTATACCAATTGTTAACAAAGTACTTGTCAATGTAATCCACCAATGCAAGTGGTGCCACAAGGTCGTACAAATCATTTTATCATCCCAGCGTATATTATCAGATCCGCAAAACGTTGCTTCATTTGACCCCAACTTCCACCCATCCTCCTGGTGAATCAATGTCATAGTCCACATTTCCGGTGGATCGATTTTTACAGTAAGTCCTTCAAGCAAAATAACCCTAATGCCAGTAAAGGTGATGTTGACGTTTCTTCCAATAGTAAGAATACAGATTTCTGCCAATAATGAAAGCAATATTAGAATTGTTTTCAAATTTATTGAAATTTTCAATATTTCGATATACCTGGCATAATTTTTAAATTGATTTCTTTTCCTCTGGAACAATTTCCACTTATTACAATAAAACTTATTGCTCGACCCTCTCCTATTAAATCTCCAGTTAGATTACCATCACAGTTTGAGTCATATTGGAACTCGTTGTATAGCTGCCCAAATTCAAAGATTTTATGCCCATCATGTCCAACCATAAAAATAATTGGCAGGTCATGGTCTCCCAGATAAACCTCATCATTGCCGTCCTTTAAGTCAATGATCATAACTGTTTCGTTAGAGGTTGAATTCTCATTTTCGGTGAAATAACCAATGGCGTTCTCACACAAATAATCTGTGTGGGATTCCTCTTGAGACGTGTTGACGCTAACAGCGTTTCCAGGTTTGCATACAAATTCTACATTTTCTAATTCAAGAGGAACTGCAGACTCCCAGAAAACGGGTTGCTTCTGACGAAAGTCCACTTTCGAGTTTTTTCTGGATCTTCCAAACTCTGACGCCGGTATTATATGTGCAGTCCTTTTAGGTGCTTCTAAAGATGGATAATCTGCAATAAAAAACTATATGTAGTTTCTTCCCTATTTTATAAGTAACATCATTGTAGCAATTTCGCTACTTGATTAAAGCAAAATATTATAAAAAGTAACCTACCTATTTCACCTCGACCATAAGGAAACTTTTTAGTTATAACTAACATATTGGGTTCACAAAATTCTGGTATAATGCTGGAAACCAGAAGAAATAACGCTACGCTGTTAGGTGCCTTTGTATACTTCATCTTCACGACCTTGATAACTTCCAGGATTTTTACTTGTTTATTTTCAGAGAGAATGCTGCTGTGCCTGGTAACTATTACTATCCTGATATAAAGTTTTAATGAAATATGACTGTTTTCTTAAAATAATTAAAAAATGGCCGTATGGTATGAAATGCTGTGTCTCGCGATGCAAAATGATTTCATGTCTTGATGTATTCTGTTGTGCAGTTTTCATTTCTGTTCCAAACTTTGACGCATTGCCCAATTTGATTACTTATTGTGTATGTTTATGACGTGTGTATAGACAAATGCAATATACAAGTTAGCTACGGTGCTATTACTATCATCCATTTTATTGACGCATACAAGTAGGAACTAACGATGACAAGCTCATCAATGTCAAGTTGCAGTTTTTATGGGAAAGATTGCATGAGTCATCTAAGAACAGTACGTGCATTGTCGTTCATAGATGCATATAACCTTATAAAAATAAACAAAAGGAAGATTAAGCGACATGTTCGTTTTACTTATTTAGAAATTTGAATTACATAATGAAAGTGTTTTCTTCTTTTGTTGCAGTTGTCTTTTTCTTTGCTCACATACTTACATAATTTTTGTTTTTCAAATTCACATAAACATAAATTAACAAACCCACCAAAAAACTAACTGAAACACAAATATTTATCAGAGTGATCCAAATCATTACTCGATGTCGCTCAACAGAACAGACAATCCCATAATTCAACCCTACATTGTCAAAACTACACAAGGTTTTCATTGGATCAGCAGTTTTCCTTGATTGGACATAATTCCAGCTATGATTTCCGTAAATTGCTGATAAATGCATTGTCACTTGCCAATTTTCAGATCCGTCAAAGCCAAGTGAAAGTCCTTCTGAATTAAACCATATATGCCTGACATCTCTTAACAGTATATTATCGTTTTCCCCGATGGTCAAAATACTGACGTCTGCATGGAAAGGAAGTAACATCAATGATATTTAATAATTTCGCACAAATAGGTATTTTAAACTACCTTTTGTGATAATCGCACTGATCTCCTTTTCGAATGCACAGCTATCAAAACCAATTGAACTAATGGTAACAACACTAAGCCCATTTCCTCCTACTAATTCTCCCGTTAGCGTACCATTGCACGAATTAATATTAAATTCGTTCCGACTTTGTAACCCGCCGTGTAAAATTTGGTGCCCGTTATTACCTAGCTCAAAAATTGCTACCTTTAGCTCGGTATAATTTTCTAAATAAACTTCATGATTTCCATCTCCCAAGTCAATGTTCTGCCATAGTGTTATATTAGAGGAGTCTACTATTTCCCAAATGTCTGGATCTGGAATAAAACCGTCGTGTTACAAAGTATAGTACGAAATCAAAAAATGTTGGCCATTGCAAAAAACTATGCAAGGCCATGCAGGATGCAATATTTCTCACCCATTCCAGGCAGCAATCCAGAGAATATTTCCGTATTTGTGTTTGCGTCGTCAGCGCACATTATTGTTTTGAATAGAACGAAAAAACACATGGTTGGAACGCAAATCATATTTGTACAAAATATTTTGGACTCGATTTAAATAGGTTTTAAAAATATTTTCTATTTTGATGCTTATCAAAAGTATGTCGTACGCAAAATTCCCGTTTTGTTTTTCAGGTTAGAATTCCTAAATTTGTGAATCCTTTTATTTCCTTGATATAAAATGATGTCTGCGTGCGTAGTATTCTACTTATTTTGCCAAAAAATGAGCTCTTTTGGTATTTTCTGTCAGAACTGTTTGACTTGGACTGTCAGGTCTTGTGATACAAAATAATAGTGGGTTGAGGTCTAATCGTAAGCCGGTTTTCCTCTTGTGATTTTGATGCTTTGCCATAACTTTGTGTTTTACGCATGATGGTTTGTTATTGTTCATTGTTTTGTTTGATGATACTGTGATAATGTAAAAGTTGACAGTTCGAGCGGACGTAAGCATCACGCGTCATAATAAATTAATAAATTCATTAATTTATTTTTCGATAACTTAGATACGCTGACTAGTCTAAACCGTTATTACGTAGCTGAGCATAGTGAAGCTAGTATTGAGATTGTCATATTTGTCTGTCTGTCTGTGTGTGTGTCAGCACGATACAGGCCAGACGGTTAGTCAGAATCAGACCAAATTTGGTACGGTGATTTATGGGGTCATCAGGATGAACCCTATTGATCTTGAGCCAGATTGGTCATCCCCCTGGGGTAGTAGGGGGAGGTTACCCCCCTGACCATATGCTTTATCGGAATCACACCAAATTTGGCACAGTGATTCATTGGGTCATAGCAAAGAGCCCTGTGGTCTTTGAGCAGGATTGGTCATCCCCCTGGGGTAATAGGGGGAGGTAACCCCCCTGACCATATGCTTTATCGGAATCACACCAAATTTGGCACGGTGATTCATTGGGTCATAGCAAAGAGCCCTGTGGTCTTTGAACTAGATTTGTTATCCCCCTGGGCTAGTAGGGGAAGATAACCCCCCAACCATAAAACTTGTCAGAATCATACCAAATTTGGTACAGTGATTCATTGGGTTATGAGAAATAACCCTATTGATATTGAGCCTGATTTCTCGTCCCCCTGGGGTAGTATGGTGGAGTCAGAGAATCAGACAGACAGATATCCACTTGGCTCAGCTACGTATTTCGAATGATCATTAAATCGACTTATTTTTTATCCAAAAGTTCAATGAATCACAAAACATATTCATCACCATTCATCAAAACATCATCATATGCCGGCCGAGCCGGCATAGCCCAGTGGTTATAACCATACTACTGAGGCTGCCTTGCTCCGAGTTCAATCCTCGGTGATCGGCAAAAATTAAACGAATCATTGTTTGGAAAAAAACACAATTCAGCCAGCATAACGACCCAGGACGGGGCGCTGGTGGTGTAAAACAAACAAACAAACAAACAAAACATATTAACTATAATATGAACTTTTAAGAAACGAAGATCAGTCTGTCAGAAATAAAAAAATCAGCAGGTTTAGGTTACTAAGTAAAATAAAAAATTGTACACATGCACTAGCTGACTAGCTACTGGGTCAAGTTTAAAATATTTTCAAAAGTTTTTGAAATTGCTGATTGCTGGGCTATGTGTGCTAACTGTAACTAATTCTGTTTAAAGAGCTAATAAAACTTGTCTGTTTTTTATAATCCTATATTATAATTTCCTCTCGGTATTTCGGGGAAAATGGACAAAATGTCCCGGGTTCAAATGCTTAACCCCATGTAAAAACTCCGCATGCTTAACCCCATATAAAAACTCCCCATGCTTAACCCCATGTAAAAACTCCGCATGCTTAACCCCATATAAAAACTCCGCATGCTTAACCCCATGTAAAAACTCCGCATGCTTACCCCATATAAAATCTCCCCATGCTTAATCCCATATAAAAACTCCCCATGCTTAACCCCATGTAAAACTCTCCATGCTTAACCCCATATAAAAACTCCCCATGCTTAACCCCATATAAAACTTCCCATGCTTAACCCCATATAAAACTTCCCATGCTTAACCCCATATAAAAACTCTCCATGCTTAACCCCATATAACAACTCCCATAGTTTAACTCCATGTTAATTCTCTCCATGCTTAACCCTATATAACAACTCTACCTGCTTAACCCCATATTAATTTAGCCCATGTGTAAATAAAATGAAATAGCTTCGCGGGAATGCTCAAGCCCATATTATCTACACGCAATGCTCAAGCCCATATTACCTACACGCATTGCTCAAGCCCATGTTAGCGACAAGCAATGCTCAAGCCCATGTTAGCTACACGCAGTGCTCAAGCCCATATTAATTACACGCAATGCTCAAGCCCATGTTAGCGACACGCAATGCTCAAGCCCATGTTAGCTACACGCATTGCTCAAGCCCATGTTAGCTACACGCAATGCTCAATCCCATGTTAGCTACACGCAATGCTCAATCCCATGTTAGCTACACGCAATGCTCAAGCATATATTAACTACACGCAATGCTCAGACCCATGTTAGCTACACGCAATGCTCAATCCCATGTTAGCTACACGCATTGCTCAATCCCATATTAACTACACGCAATGCTCAAGCCTATGTTAGCGACACGCAATGCTCAAGCCCATATTACCTACTCGCAATGCTCAAGCCCATGTTAACGACACGCAATGCTCAAGCCCATGTTAGCTACACGCATTGCTCAAGCCCATATTAACTACGCGCAATGCTCAAGCCCATGTTAGGGATACGCAATGCTCAATCCCATGTTAGCTACACGCAATGCTCATGCCCATATTAACTTAACGCAATGCGCAATCCCATGTTAGCTACACGCAATGCTCAATCCCATGTTAGCTACACGCAATGCTCAAGCCCATATTAACTACACGCAATGCTCAATCCCATATTAACTACGCGCAATGCTCAAGCCCATGTTAGGGACACGCAATGCTCAATCCCATGTTAGCTACACGCAGTGCTCATGCCCATATTACCTACACGCAATGCTCAAGCCCATGTTAGCGACACGCAGTGCTCATGCCCATATTACCTACACGCAATGCTCAAGCCCATGTTAGCGACACGCAATGCTCAAGCCCATGTTAGCTACACGCATTGCTCAAGCCCATATTAACTACACGCAATGCTCAAGCCCATATTAACTACACGCAATGCTCCATCCCATGTTAGCTACACGCAATGCTCAAGCCCATGTTAGCTACACGCATTGCTCAAGCCCATGTTAGCTACACGCAATGCTCAAACCCATATTAACTACACGCAATGCTCAAGCCCATGTTAGCGACACGCAATGCTTTATCCGATATCATCTACGCGCAAGATCCCTGAACCACATGTCAGCTACACGCAATGCTCAACCCTGCACGAGTCAAACGAAACGCTAAACCCTGCACTGATCACACGCGATTTTTCACAACTGTAGTGGCTACACAAAATGCATGACTGTTCATTTAACGGGTGGTTTTCCGCAAACCGGACCTCCGGCCCTCGTGTGGATTTATAAAATATGACTCTGTGGTCTGGAATGCTGAGACCGGCGATGAAAAATGATCTTAAGTATTTTGCTCGTGTATTTTTAGCTTTATGTGCAATGTTTATTGGTTTTTGTTATTGTGCATGTTTCTGACGTGCATACACATTATATGTACAAGTCAGCTACGGTGATGTAATTTTAATTCGTTTTGTTAATTCTGACACATAGCAAGGATGACTAAGTCCCTTTTTAATTTTGAATTTTTGTCGCAGAGTTGTAAGTAATCACATGAAAAAATATCTGCATTATTTTTGCAAAAGATTAGATTCGTGATACTAAACAAGAAGAAAACTCCAGCGATATATTCATTATTTATTTTAAAACATGAGTTATAAAATGATAATGTACTATTACATTATTACACTTGTCTATGTCAAGTCACTAACATTGTTTTTAGTTTTCCATTTTACGCAAACGTTAGTTATTATACAAACCAGTAAGCTAAATGAAACACAAATGCTTACCAAGGAAACCCAAATCAATACACGTGCCCACCAATTCGAACAAACAATCCTACCGTCCAATCCGATATTTTTTGTGTCAGATCCACATAAAGCTGTTATAATATCCGAAGCTCTAACTGATTCTATATAGTCTTGATCGTGATACGGGGGAAGCGCTGTCAAATTCAATGTCACATTCCAATTTTCAGATCCGTCAAAGTCTAACCAAAGTCCATCAAACGAAATATGTTTTATTTTTCTAAAAACAATGCTAACATTTTCTCCTACAGTCAGAGTGTTGACGTCTGCAAACAGTAAAGGAGTTTCAGTTTACTTCACAGTTACAAACATTCACAATAATTTGTAGATTTCATTTAAATCCTGTATTACCATTTACCTTTCATACCATTCAAATTGACCTCCCTTCCATATAAACATTCACGGATGTTGATAAATGGGGCGTTTTTAGGCCCTCAACAATTAAAGTTTGATGAGTATGGGGGTGCCCAACAATCTATGCACCCAAAAATCAGTCGCATCACACTATTTCTCAGAAAAGGTTCGGATCACAGGACCAGCGCAATCAGAAAATTATTCAGTGACAAGTAGGGCAGTTTTAGCAGTTGAGATCAGTAATTTATTATTTTACAAATTTAAAATGACAGAAGGCCCAACGACAAAATGATAACTTGCTCTGCACAAGGCAGAAAGGAGAAATTCCAGCTTGCTCATCTGGCCATGGCAAGCTCTGAAGGAGAAGTGATATTTGGTGGTGGTGGTGGGCTGCTGCTGCTCCGGCGGACGAGGATGATGATGATATTTTGGGGCGCAGTGATGGGCGTTTGAAAACCACTCAACTCACACTCACTCACGCAAGTAGTCAGACCTTTACCACTCGCTCCACTCACAACTCATGAACCCAAAAATTTTGACCACTCACTCCACTCACCACTCATTCCTCAAAAAATTTGGCCACTCCACTCATGACCACTCGTCTCATCATTCATTAGCTCAAAATATCGTAATTTTCTGGCAAAATTGGCATCAAAACTTGATTTTTTAAGTAATAGTAAGCCTCAAAATCTTGATTTTAAGCCAAAAATTGCGTTTTAAAACAAAAATATGCAATTTTTTCCAAAAAATAACAAGATTTTACGGTTAATTTTGAAAAAATTGAGCCTCTCACTCGTATTTTTAGGAATATTTCAACCACTCACTCCACTCACCACTCATGAACCAAAAAGTTTCAACCACTCACTCCACTCACAACTCATGGACCCAAAAATTTTGACCACTCACTCCACTCACCACTCATCACCCTGAAAAAAAGTTTCCCTCCACTCACTCATACCACTCACACTCACCACTCGTGAGTGAGTGGGCCCATCACTGTTGGGGCGTAAATTGCTGCTGCTGCCTGGCTCATCCTCGAGGTGCTCAGCACATGTCTTTCCCAAAACCCCAAAACTGAATCCCACCGCCAAAGCTGAGGCAGAATGAAACACCACCGTTCCAGCACCAAAAAGTAGCCAATTTTGCGACAACGGATATTGATAACATTACGGCCATTTCCTCCAACTAATTCTCCAGTCAAGGAACCATTGCAATTACTAAAACTGAATTGGTTGAGGCCTTGCCCGCCATGAAAAATCTTGTGACCGTCACTCCCCATCTCAAACATTACTACTTTAAACTGCTTGTCATTTCCTAAATGCACCTCATCATTTCCATCACCCAGATCAACAGTAACCCATGTCTCCTCTCTGCTGGAATTTTCTGTGTCGGAGAAATACGCGATGGAATTCTCGCATAAGAAATGAAAATGGGATTCCCTTTGAGAAATGTTCGAATTAATAAATTCCGTGTTTCCCGGTTTGCATAAAAGTTCGGCCTTTTCATACTCTGGCGGAACAGCAAGCTCCCAGAATACGTTTTGCTTTTCACGTAGATCCACTTTGGAGTCCTTTCGTGGCTCACCGAATTCTATTCCGCTTGAGTTACATACGCATTCAAAATCATCATAGCCCCACGTTCCAACGTACTCCCAATGGGTGGTACAATTTCCATACTTTTCCGAGCACGAGCCGTTGTATTCACAACCTGTTGCCACTATCCATCTGGACTCTCCCCAAGCGGTGCAGCCCCAAGCGTTCTTAAGCTTGCAGTATCTCTTGGTGAGGAAGCATCCGGCGTCATAAATTAAAGCTGAAGCAGGTACAATAGTGACACTTTGCCAATTGCGTGGACCTGCAATAAAAAATTCAGTGTAATGTAATAAATTACAAGAAAATGGTTTTGTTATCTTACATAGCAATCAGAATTACACACCGGTTTCAATTATATGATCTGTGTATATTAATAATGCTGCTAATGTTAACTGGTGTATTATAATTAGCGTCTTCGTCACCACATTCCATAGATATAATTAACATTAGTAAACAGAGAGTTGCAGTGTAAATTGCTTGAACGCAACACATTTTCTGAATTGGTTATATGAGTCACGTTATTTCTACTTTGAAGATTTACAGAAATAACAGCGCCTAATCCTGCACACAACTTTTCCATGTGTAATAACTTTCTAAATTTGAATATTAGAATTTTGTGAGCTTGTAGTTTTTTTGATCAAAAACACGGCAATATTTCCTTTTGAAACAGTCTGGCTATATACACTGGCTATCGTTAACTGTTGGCTTACGTCTGAGCGTCTTCACCCCTTTTAGTCCTCTGGTAATAAACGTTGTCATAATGGTCTATGCATTTTGCAGTATTTTAATTACGTATTGTTTTCTTTTATGATCTGCAAGATGAACGCCTTTCTGCACAAACGTAAAAATCACGCGACATTATCAATCATCATATTTATTTCAAGAAAATATATGTACTACTATAAATAATGCTACATAATAGATTTTTTAAATAAGCAAAATATGAATCAAATAAAAATATGTGGTATTTTTAATGAAACACCTGTATGAGATATCGTCTACAAGTATTGCACTACACTGTAGGGAAATGAAATAAAATAAAAACTTTCTTTTATTTATTTACTTAATCGTTTATAAAATCAATGCTTTGAATATACAATTAGATTGGAGAAGTCAGGTTACCAATAAATTTATAAACACACTGTAAAAACACTCTAAAAATGCACACTGTTTAGCGCAACAAGAACCTAATCACCATAAACTCAAACAATCAATAGAATAATAAGATGTCTAAAGAATTTGTTAAACAATATTTTATAAGATTTTGCTACAGATCTGTAAAAACAAGTGTCGTTTCATCGTATCTTCTTCAACGTGTTGCAGAGTGCAGAATAAAGATCATATGAACTTGCCACATAAATAATAATTTCTAATCGTCGCAGTTCTCAATATTACATTATCCTATAAAGGCTTGTGATTACAATTTATCATTCATTTCCATATAAAAATGGTGACCAATTTACCTCACAAAATTGGAAAGAACGCATTGAATAAATAACAGAAATACAATCAAAAGCCAGCCTCTATTTACAAACAAAACTTAGGATGTATTTATGATAATATTATACACATTGTATATTATTTACATTTGTAATGATAAAACTCAGGTACATTTAGTACCATAAGTCAGATTACGTAACAGAAAGAATTATTTGCTAATATTTTAATTTTAACATTATTTATATAAGCTATTAAAAGTATTTACATCAATTTTTTATAAATACATAAGAATTTTTATAAAACATGTTGCAATTCACAAAAACGCGCCATCAGATTTATATACTTCTTTTTCTCAGCTTTGTTTAGGAGAAAACAAAACATAGACAAAAACAGGACAAACGTTTATATCAACATAATCAAAACCAGATACCCTTCACCAAGTGGAACCTTCCAGAGCATTTTTAAGTACTTCAAAACTTGAAGTTCAGATAATCCTGTTATCGAACCAGACTCTCTATTCAAAGTTTCTTCTCAAATATCGCGTTTACTGTCACTTCAAGAGCATTCACTGTCACCTAAACTGTCACTGTCACAATTTAATGTTATTCAGGCTTTAGATCTGGTCTGTGGAAGTTTCGTTGATGCGCTTTTAATGTAACAGGTGATTTGAAAGGAATTTCACAACTCTCGCATTTAAAGTTTTTCTCTTTTACATGCTTCCACGCGTGAAGTTCTAAGCCTCGTTTTCTCGAGAATTGTTTTTCACATGTAGGACACTGGTAATTCATTTTCTTCGGGTGAACTTCCCTTATGTGCAGTTGCAGTTTCCAGTTAAACGGAAATTCTTTGATGCATTTCTGACATTTAAACGGTTTTTCTCCGGTATGCGTAACCATGTGAGTCTCCAAGTAATTATAAGTTGTAAACCCCTTGTTGCAAATTTTACATGGGAATGCTTTCAATTCTGTGTGTACATTGGCCACATGATTGTTTAACAAAAATTGTGTTCGAAATTTTTTTGGGCAGCTTTTACACTCAAAGGATTTTTCAGTTGAATGAGTGCCAAGATGTTGTTTCAACGTACACTTCAATTTAAATGCTGAATCACACAGACTGCATTTAAATGGCCGTTCCTTACTGTGCGTTTCTTGGATGTGTCGGTTTAAACGGTGCTTGTTAGTGAATGCTTTGGAACATATGTCACATTTAAAATCGCGGCTAGTAGCATGAACTTGATTCAGGTGCGCTTCTAAACTTTGTTTTGTTTTAAAAGATTTCTGGCAAACGTGACAATGAAAATTTCTGGTGGTGACATGTACATTGGTCAGGTGAGTCCGTAAGTTGGTGGAATTGATAAATGCTTTTCCACATTTACCGCACTTAAAGGCAAGCTCTTTTGTGTGGCTTCTTAAGTGGTTGTCCAGTGCTGACTTTAAGACAAACGTTTTAGTACACAGGTTACACTTGTACTGTTTGATTTCTGAATGTGACAACTTGTGATATCGGTATGTATGATACTGGAAAAAGTTTTTGTTGCACAAACTACAAATGAAAGGTTTTTCACGAATGTGGGATCTGAGATGGTTGTATTCGCTAAATGCATTGGCTAATGTTTGACAACAAAATACACATTCTCTCGGCAATTCGTACAGCATTTTGCGTGATTTTGTTTTCGTTTGAGCCATTTTTAGATGAACAGGAAATACTTCTGTTGTGGGTAGATAGTAGGTGCCTAGGCAGCTTGTAAAACTCTTTATTTTCGAAACAATTATTTTAAAACAAAAACTGCAACACAAAACCTCCTTTAAAATATGTATGCTCTTCTACTATAAACAAGAGAAACTATAAACAATTTTTGAGACAAAATATTGAGAGAATAAGAACCCCACCTGACGCTCATAATATTCAAGGACAACCACTGCTACCAATACATAGTTGATCTGGGGTACCCAACCCTAATACAAATTGGTATACGTGCACTGCAATGTAAACAACACGGACTTGGTAAGTGTACGTGGAATTTGTTGCTCCGCTGCTGGCCAAATTTTTTCATGATCTAGCACTGATGATGATTATCGTAGGTTTTGTGCTGGTTTTGACATTACTGAGCTGAACACGTATTTCTTATTCAACAAAGCACAATGCTATGTGCATTACAGAATAACCGGCAGCTTAAAATAGTTCTGTGGATTCAGAGATGGAATTAAGCCACCTATAATCCTGCACTAAATATATGTAATACTTTTCAAAAAAGAAAGAATCTAAAACTTTGAATAGTCCCACATTGTTGTCCGTTTTCATAATGAAGTATAAAAATATCAATTTTTATGTTAGATACTAAGGTAGTTAGTTTTTGCAATCGCCAAACTCATTGTGATAGTTTTTTCATTAATCTTTGACAGTATAGGGATTTGTCTATGAGAAAAAATTGAGAAATGGCTTAGTTCAACAACAAGGAAACATAAATCTTCAGCCTGTGCATAAACCAAACTGGTAGCAATTTTCTTCAGGTCGGCAGATAAATGCAAATGAGGTAAGTACCTATGGGATAAAGTTAAATAGACATTTCCATTTACTTTTATGCGCAGCAGATATACATGTACTGAATTTTTGCATACAGATACGGTATCATGTCAGCGAATTATTGAAATGCCCATATTTTTTGGAATGGTACTTACCGTATTTATTCGATTTATAACCCCGGCTAAAATTTCAAATTTGACATCTCAAAGGAGGGTATAATTCGAGAGGGGTCATAAATCGAGGGGTGCTAAAATTTCAAATATGATGGTACATTTTGGAAGGATTTTGTATTTATGATGATAATTAACATTAAACTGTTCAGCTATAGCTTCGTTAGAATGTATTTTAGCATAAATAAATGCGTCAAACGTATTGACAATGATTATTATATTCATAAAACTCAATATAAAAGTGAATATTTTTGTTTACCTTCGTATCAAAAATGATAGGGGGCTATAAACCGAGGGGGGCCAAAATTTCAAATTTCTCCTCTCAAAGGAGGGTATAATTCGAGGGGGGTTATAAATCGAGCGAGGGGTATAAATCGAATAAATACGGTAATTTGTTTTGTCCTGTTTCGTGTTCATTTTAAAAAATATTTATCTCACATCACTAAGTACCTTTAACTGTACATTTCTATTCGTTCCCGTTTCGCTGAAACTTGTTAGTAAGCTGAAATTATGGAGTTTTTAGAAAATGGAACCTTAAGCCTGAAAAGTTGAAAGGATTTATTCTCTATACGCGTGTTGACCAAATTGATCATGAACAAAAAAATTGTTTGCTCGTTTTTGTGGTAAACTTGCTGGTATGGAAGCAAAATACGAATCAGAAACTGCAAAGCAAATTACTAGGCACCACTTTCACCATAATATTACGAGTGACCACTTTCTTATTGTTGCATTGTTCTTTTGTAGGTCGGATTTTACATGACACTTCAATTTGCAAATGTCCATCCGTCTGATTTGAGTTTATCCTTAATTTTAGGCATTCAAGGCTGCAGGAATTACTAGCTTTCATTTTCTGAAGAAACATTTTCACTTAAAACATCCGTACGTAAGTCCGTCATTCCGTTATCCGTCAAACTACTCCCGTCACTGCTGCCAAAACCGCACTAGTGCATTCTTCTAGTGCCCCAACAAATAGCAATCCCAAGAAGTTATAAAGGTTCGTGGAAATTCCTTTGATGAGCTTTTAATGTATTTGGTGATTTGAAAAGATTTCCGCATTTATCACATTTAAAGTTTTTCTTCTTTATATGGTTCCACGCATGATTGTCCAAAGCTTCTTTTGCTCGAATTCTTTTGCTTTTGAGAATCTCTTATCGCAAGACTTACATTGAAAATCTTTTTTCTTCAAGTGCACTTCCCTAAAATGTTTTTGCAGTTTCCAGTTAAAAGGAAATCCTTTGCTACATTTCTCACATTTAACTGGCCTTTCTCCAGTATGCGTAACCATGTGAGTTTCTAAGTATTTATAACTTGTAAACCCCTTGTTGCAAATTTTACAAGGAAATTCTTTCGACTCCGTGTGCACTGTTGCCACATGATTGTTTAGCAAAAGCTGTGTTCGAAATTTCTTGGGGCAGCTTTCACACTCAAAAGGTTTTTCAGTTAAGTGGGTAAAAGTATGATATTTCAAAGCGCTCTTTGTTTTAAATGCTGAGCTACACTGATTGCATTTAAATGGTCTATCAGCACTGTGTGTTTCCTTTGTGTGGCGAATTAAAGAGCCTTTGCAAGTAAACGTCTGGTAACAAATCTCACATTTAAAGTCACGGCTGGTAGCATGAACCGTTTCAAGGTGACCCTCCAATGTTTGCTTGGTTTTGTACGACATATTGCATACGTGACATGTAAAACTTCTGGTGGTGACATGTGTCTGGTTCAGGTGAGACTGCAAATTAGGCCAATTTACAAATGCTTTTTCACATTTAGTGCATTTAAATGCAAGTTCTCTGGTGTGAGTTCGTATATGGTTATCTAATGCTGATTTCAGCACAAAAGTTTTCGTGCACAGATTACACTTCTTTCGTTTGATTTCGGCGTGATTTAATTTGTGGTAAAGGTATGCGTGGTTTTGGGAAAAACTTTTGTTGCACAAGTCACAAACGAAAGGTTTTTCGCAAATGTGTGATCTTATATGATTATATTCACTTAATGCACTGGATAAACTTTTACCGCAAAACACACAATCTCTAGGGGATTGACATGGTATTTTGTATGATTTCTTTGTCGTCAAAGCCATGGTGAACTGGAAAAAATACAACACTATGAAAAAATACAGTACACTTGAGGGGAAAAATGCTTCAAACTGTCGAAGGTTAGGTCTCATGAGAAGAAAGATTTTGTGGAACAAGAAGATATAAAACAAAAATGAAATAATAAATCATTTCAGGCAATAAAATAGAGAGCATAGAAGTCCCATCTGTTGCTCAACAAAATTCAAGGTCAACCAATGCCGGCAATAGATAGTAGATCGCGACGAGTACTTTTCCCTTGTAGCAAAAACTGGTCTTTGTGCACCCTAATACCTATCAGCACTAATCTATTCTTTGGTTTGTCTTTCTGTTGCTCAACGTGACGCTTTTCTACATTTCAAGATGTGCATGTCAGGTTGGAGAAATGCAGTGGTAGATACATGCGCCTTTGTAACTGCAAATAATTTTCACAAAGCTTTCCATTTCAGGAGAATGTAACTCAAATGTCGATTTTGCTAAATACTGAGAAACTCCATGCATCAAAATAAATATTATTTGCGTTTACAACGGTTAATTATAAATCTCAATACATAATAACCAGAGCTGTATTGAAACAAATAAGTTTTGAATATAAGCGCAGTAAGCTAATTTTTATGTTGCGTCATTAATGAAAACAAAATAGTTACGAAAGCTTTAAAAACAGTTTGGATTACAACATCAAATTGTTTGTACAAATGCTAGGACATGGCATAAAAACTTAATTATGGTTAAATTAAAATTACATTTATGACATAACTCTGAGATTTATAATCATGCATGCCTCTTTGTTCATACATTTCATGAATCAAAGTATACAAAGCACTGTGATAATCCGTGGTAACCCATACAATGTTTGTTTATATACTTGGGACATATAAGGTATATTGCGATGCAAGTTTTTCTGGAAATTTGATAAAATAACAGGAAATGTCAAGAAACCATAAATCATATTTGTGTACAAATATTAGCCACAAAAACACCAAACAAGTTGTTTACCCTCGTCTCAGTACAAAAGTGAGAGTGGGATGAACATATTAATTTATAAACTCTAAATGCAACCATAGAATGCAATGATCGTTTGCCGAGACTACAACTTAATTTAACGGTCCTAAATATTCCAGTCATTTTTCACAATGTTATCAACCGTCACTTATTTGAGTGCATTATTTTTTATTTTACACTTGGGAATACACCCCGGATCAGTGATGGGCATTCAATTTTCACTCCCCTCCCACTCCCACTCCTCCGTGTGAGTGATACAAACCCCTCCCTCCCACTCCACTCCTCATTTGCCGAAATCCTATCACTCACTCCCACTCCCACTCACCTAGGAAAAAAATTTGACCACTCCACTCCTCTCTCACTCTTTCAAATTTTACGTGACCCAAAATGTGTAATTTTTTGCTAGAAAAAGCCAAAAATGGTGCTAAAATTGCGATTTAACAAGAAAAACACGAGAAAAATTGCAAGTTTTTGCATAAAATGCGCACTTAAAACGCAAAAAATGTAATTTATGCAAGAAAATTAAGCATTTTGTGGTGAAAATTACTAAAAATTCCTCTATTTTGTGTTCATTTTGAACCCCTCACTCTACTCAACTCATTTTGGCAGCAACTGTTTACCCACTCGCTCCACTCCACTCGCCATTTTGTTGAAAATTTGACCCCTCCACTCCACTCCACTCTTCTAAAGCCAAAAAATGCCTCACTCCACTCATTTTTGCCACTCTCACTCACCCTCTAGGAGTGGGAGTGCCCATCACTGCCCCGGATTTTGTAGTAGCTCAAAGAAATTCCTACATTCAAACACAACCAATTCCAAAAAGTTTCCGTTATCCCAACACAAATTGAAAATGACAACTCAACTTGTTCAGCAATGAAGAGACCAATCTTGGGACCAGAGCTGCACCCCAACAACCTTACCTTGTTTGACTGTGGCTCACCAGAGGTTTCCCTGACCACTTACACTTTAAGTCCATGTACCACCGACCCATGTGTAATTTCACGGGGCACGTCCGTTACACTAACGGTGAAATTCGTGGCAAAAGTTCCAGCAACCTCTTTGTCCTGTAGCGAAAAGTAAAAGTGAAGTGGAAAAAGGATTTCAGAATCAGAATCAGATTTATTCAACATAAATCTCCTTTGGGATCCATGGAGATAGTACAAATTAAAGCATTACATTAATAATATGTTTTCACATGAGTCTTGATCTATTTAACGTATATGAATATTATTGTATATTAATACAAGGATTTAAGCATAATAAATGAAAAGTCACCGTGGCATGGAAAAAAACAGGCTAGTAAAAAGCTACAAAACCCGTTTATAGTAAAATATTCTTGGTCTGAAAAGTTTCTGCTTCTGTTGGGTTTAGCTGCCGCTGCCTGCATCATCCGAGATTACACGTTGAAGTTCCCCTTATTTGCTCGAACTCATGTAGTATATATCTCTCCAAGTCAGTAGTTAGGCAGTAGCAGTCCGTGTCACCTCTAAGTTCTTGATCAGATTTCATATCTTCTATTGCTTCTTTAATTATTTGCCACGTACGTAAGTATGTCTCTCTGTTAATTTTCTTCTTATTAGTAATCTTTTTGGACAGGTTTGCAAAACTATAAATTTCGTCACACATGCAATAATCCGGTTGCTTATGATGGCTGGAATAAAACTTTTCATGATTTGATGATCTCACGCTGGCTAGAAAATTTAGCGATCTTTTCACATGTTTTACATTTTCTATGTTCTGCACCAGTAATTGTTCCGCTGTCTCGGTAACCCATGCATGGAGATTGTGCCGTGGTGTGTTGCGGTTGACCTTGAATGGTTGTTGTTCGGTTTGAACTTGATTCTGCTTGCATAATGACGCACTTGTGCTAGCCACTGGTTTTTCCATATTTATTGTATCCTGTTCTTGAATTTCAGAGTCGAATTTCAGGGTGGGAATGCCAATTTTGGTAGGTTCTAATATTGATTTAACACTATCGATATTTGATTTCAATTCTGTTTCAAGCCATTTTTTAAAATTTTCAATTTCTTCAAGTGGTGTATGTTGTTGAGTTTCAATCGGAGTAGACGTAGCGACGTTTTCATGTGATTGCGATTTTTGAATCTCAAAATCTTGTGATTGCGGGGTTAGAAATAATGCTTTTTTACTTTTCATGTTCTTCCTTAGCATTCTCTCTGTGAATTTTAAATCATCACAAATAGAGACGTTAAAATTAAAGCTCTTTAATTTGTGACAGTTTCTGAAAATTAGGCGCTTCTGTTCCACAGCCGCAAGCCGAACTATACAAACTGATCGTGGAAAATTTCTTTTTCTGATAATTTTTATGTTTTCGATTTCAATTGTCACTTCCAAATGCTCCAAAAAATTTGTCACCACCTTTGTGTTGTCTTCATTTTCGTCAAACGTTAATCCATAAATTGTAATAGATCTTTTTCGATATTCTTCTTCCTTGTCTTTGTGGTCAATAAATTCACCAAGCAACAGGATTTCTTCCTGTAACTCCGATTTTGCTGCGGATAATTTGTCTATTTCACAAATTCGAGTTGACTCTGTTTGGTTTTTAAATTCAGCAGCCAAATTTTCAAATTTCTCTTCCAAACGATTTATTTTCATTTCTAGTCGGAGTAGAAATTTATGTAAAAAGCTCTCGCCTTTTTCGTTTTTCTCCAGCTTCACAAAACCCATTTTTACAAAACCGGTTTGACGAGACCAAATCTGCTTAGCTGTTTCACAGTCAGAGGCTAGATCAAGACTTGAAAAAAAGGATTTGTCAAGCATAAGTTTGGATGTGGCACGGTAAGTACCACCTAATCAATTTTTAATGGAACTCTTAAATAAATTTTTCCTGAAATTTTTTTCATATCTGTTTTTAGGACAACTTGTGCAATATACCCGGAATAGTTTGTCCCTTAGTACCAGAAAACCTTATTCGTTTTCCTTTCGTTATTCCATTTCTTCTGAGATTCCTCCATGGAAGTGGTACTTGCAGGGAATTGTCAGGGATGAACAAAGCCGACAGTTTTTGTGCATTGGGGCAAATGTGAAGATCAGATGAAGACAATGCATGCTACCTTGGATGTTTTTTATAATAAGCAATAAGTATTAAACCTTCACGGCTTGAAAAAAATACTTTGTAATTTCAACAATTATACTAACAAGGTAAGCTATTTGACTGTTAATCACAAATCAAGATGCGATATACCACATCTTGTTCAGCTTTTCACGCAGATTCCAAATCTGGTTTTCTTTTGGTGTAAAACGCAGGTGTGGAATTTTAATTAATCAATTAATAATTGTAATTAACGTACAAATACGCGCGCCTGACCCCTGCACTATCCTGCATGCGCTTCTCCTTCTACGCACACAACACACAAAAACAATGCGAAAGAGCAACATCACAGCACACGCAGCAGCACTGCACTGCTTTGTCCATTGTTTTGTGTGTTGTGTGCGTAGAGGGAGGAGCGCATGGAGGATAGTGCTGGGGTCAGGCGCGCGTATTTGTACCTTAATTACAATTATTAATTGATAATTAAAATTCCACACCTGCGTTTTACACCAAAAGAAGACCAGATTTGGAATCTGCGTGAAAAGCTGAACAAGATGTGGTATATCGCATCTTGATTTGCGATTAACAGTCAAATAGCATACCTTGTAAGTTTTAAAAAAATTATTAGAAAATTTGTAAAGAACACGCGGAAAAAAGCGTTTAATTTGACAAAAATAAGTATATACTATGTGTAATCGCTAAGTTTGTATATTTGCTATTTTCTTCTTTGTTTGCATAATTGACACGCAAAGATGATTGATGATACCAAATTTAGACTGTAAACGACATGTATGTAATTTTGCTAATTAATAATAATAATGTTTGTAATTTTGCAAGTAAATAGATACGAGTTTGATTCCAGCATAGTTTTTGTTGTTTGTTTTATCGCTTCAACATGTTATTACTGTTGTCTGAATATAGGCCAGCCGGTTCTATTGTTCCTTACTTAACCAGATCAGGCTGTTAACAAGTTGTTTATTACAGCATTAATAAGTCCTGTGAAAATCTAGCAAAACTTTACTTGCTTGCTAACCTGGTTTGCATTCCTGCAGTCTTCATAACCTGAAATAAGTATGTTAAAGATGTTAAAACTAACAGATATTAACAAAATACAACAAAATAAATATTCATTTGCAAAATTTGCAAAATTTTTCCAATTTATCTGGTGTGGGTGATGCTCGTTTCCTTCGCTCTGACAAAGAAGCTTAACTTTTCAGGTTTTTGAGAGATACGTGTGCTTTGCAATTCAAAGCTGCTGCAAAACAGCTGCAAACCACCACCAGCAATACCCCTAAAAGTTTGTCTCAGAGTTCAGAGTTATAAATAACCACCTCATAAATAACAAACCGATCTTAGGAAATAATATAAAGTGCATGAGAGTCCCACCTGATGCTCAACATTTTTCTAAATACCCAGAAAGAAAATTTAACTGACTCGAATTAAATACGATTTACTGAAAGTAAAATTCTTTTCCATTTACATATTTACCCAACTTGAACCAAGCCATTGTTGTTGTGTGGTAGAAAATACGAAACAAAAATTAATTGGGGCCTGATAATACAAACGTCAATAGTAAAAACCGGAGCTGTATAGAAACAAATAAGTTTGGAATATAAGCGCAGTATGCTCATTTTAAAATTAAGTCATTGAAACAAAACTGGTTACGAGATCATTTATAATATTTAGTTTTGGTTACAAAAGCAATTTTATGAAAATATCATATAATTTTCCTTTTAGAAATGTTGTATATTTATATACGAATGTCAATATTTCATTTCACTTCATGTATTAAAGCATGCAAGACACTGTGATAACCTAATTTAATGTTTATTAATAAACCAGGGTTATGTACCAAGTGCTCAAATGGGTTTTCCAGGAAAGCTGAAAAATAACAGAAATTGTTACTAAACGATAGCATGTTTGTGTACAAATATTAGCCATAAAAGGGGCCAAACGAGCGATTTATCCTCGTCGCTATAATACGGAGTCTATTTACCATTTTATTTGATTAAACCACACCACCACCACCACCATAGAATGCATTAATGCAGTGACGGTTTTCTGAGAACACAACATAGTGCAACGCTCCCACAGCTTACAATGTCTTCAACGGTCGCTTATTTGAGTGCATTGTCCTGATTTTGCACTTAGGATTACTTTCCGGATTTTGTAGTAGCTCTAAGGAATTCTTTCACTCAAACAGAATCATTTCCAAAAACTTGTCATTATTCCATTTTTTCTGAGATTCCTGCGTGAAAATGGTATTTACAAGAAACCGTTTGGGATGAACAAAGTCGACAGTTTTTGTACGTTGGAGCAAATGTTAAGATCAGATGAGAATCATGCAAATCATTTTAAGGTTATTCCTTTTCAAAAAGCAATATACGTAAACTGGATTTTCAATATGTTGAAAATTGCAAGCAATGCAATGGTACTTAACTCTATTATAATGACTTACAGTCAGTGCAACAATTGGACAAACGCCGGCAATACACATATTCATCGTAACGTTAAAGTTAGACACTGACAAGGCTAGGAAATAAATGCATCTAAACTGCACCTATACAGGGTAGCTTTTTTATGTTTGCCATTTTGTTTTGCCCTGTAAAAACCGTTTGCTGTCTTGGTACACAGTTTTCGTTGGTTTGGTATCATAGTACAAATGTTCTAGATTTGTTCTTTGTGAATTACTAAAAGATATTTTGCGAAATGCAACCAAATTTTTTTACCGGAAGTGAATCGACTTGAAATTGAGTTTTCCAAGGCTATTTCCACCAAAAACGTTTTAAAAAGGCGATTAAAAGTTAGAAATTTAGTGTTTTTCTGAAGATCATTTACAATTTGATCAATTGCAAGGAAAACATCCGCTCAGCGAAAGCTTCAGAAGAAAATATGCCACCTATAAATCGGAGCCGGAGAAAGCGTCCAACGGTTCTCATCCGGAAAATAGATTTGTATACCTTCAAAATGAAATCCTTAAACCAAAATGAAATGACCAAATCATGCAATGTATCCCTCCGTAGTAAAAAGAAAGTTGTTTCGAAGATTTAGGATGAAAGCATGCTCAAAAATGCCAATTGTCTCTCATTTTTGCAACTTTTCATTGTTCTATGCTTTAAGATTGTCTACAAAGTATGTCAAAAAGGTGTTTAAAAATTGCGGAGAATGCACAAAACCAAAGAAAACACTCCAGAAAATAGTTAGACAGTAATACAATGGACACTGGTAGCTTCAGTTGCTTGTAATAGCGATTGTTTCTAAATAAAGCGTTGCTTTCGGACGTGTGTTTGGAAAAGTTCAAAGAGGTATGACCAAAACCGACCCCCAAAATTGTACGAAAATATATAGAATCGCAAACAAACCAATGTCTACAAGTAATTTCAAACTCCGAAGAACATTTTTAAAGTTATAGCAAGTTTCACAAACGAAATTTAGGAAACTTGTTTTAGGAATAAAAATCGGCAAACGTAAAAAAGCACCGTTTTGTACTATTAATGTTTTCACAGGATTGTGAGGTAGGATGAGAAATAATCCGGGTATGAATTTTCTTTTGTTCTACTTACATCTTGTTAGACTTTTATAAAATACAAGGAAATATTCCAAAGCAGTTATGTTTTATTTTTCAAGTTTCGGTGGAACGAGCATGTACTCACCGTGCTACTTATTCCTTAACATGGAAGTTTATCTTGGAATGTGGCAAACCGTACTGCTTCCTGAGGTTATGTATTTGTGATGTCAGATGTCATTTTCTAACAAACTGCACGTTCTTGCCAAAACTAGTTACTAAGGTATTTATGAAAACGTTGTCACAACCTCTTATATTCCATTCCAAAATGAAAATAGGAAACAATGCTGACTGCGCATGCTCAAAGAAATCGACAAAAATTTGATACACGGAAATAAAAATGATTATTTTGTATTTATTTTGTATAATACAAATAACTTAAGTAACTCGGTGTTGGTTTGATGGAACAAATAATAAACTCTCGACGACGAATAAACTTACAAGTTTTTTAAAAGTTTTGAAATGAGGTTAATGAAAAAATACAAACTAATTTTACACTTCATTT
Source organism: Entomobrya proxima (assembly GCA_029691765.1). NCBI lineage: Eukaryota > Metazoa > Arthropoda > Collembola > Entomobryomorpha > Entomobryidae > Entomobrya > Entomobrya proxima. Next base: position 48,925,559 of record CM056169.1, read on the forward strand.
AATGCGTCTTACTTTTTTACGCAAAGACGATCACCAGTTAATAAAAACTCAACTATATCTACAATCTCGCAGGAGTAGTTTTCGCAGCAGTTCGCCGAAACGACACATTTTTTGTTTCCACAAGGAACGCAAATAGTATCAAACGGGAAGTTCCCCTTGGGATCATAATCACATATGTATCCGCTACAGCAATAATTGTATGCAATGTCACAATCCTCGTCGCTTGGCATATAGCAGCAATCGGGGGGAAGTGATCCAGGGTTGTCCATGCACTTATTTTCCTTGACAATCTGTAGGGAATACAGATAAGCAGGTTAACATGCTATGCTGTTTTTAAATGTTAAATGTATTAACAACTTCAAGAACTTACCTGAACAACACTTGTGATATTACTTTTAACAGAAACCGATTGTACTGAGGTCAGCAACAAAAGGTAAACCATCACCTTAAGGGTTGACATGGCTGCCAATTTTTAAAATTAAATACGTTTAAACTGCTAAGTACTTTTGTTGTTTAATTTGATGGAAAATGAAAAAATGTTTAATTAAAAAATGTACGGTTTAATTTAATTGATTTAGTGTGAGGGTGAATTGAAAACAGCACTATTGGATAGTATAGCAAAGTCCCACAGATTTTTATATTTCTAAACGCACTAATAGTACTGCACAGCGCAGTTTCAAAATTTGGAATGAGGTTGCTTGGACTGTCTCAACACATTTTAATATTCGTACAAGCTTCAGCAGTGTTTTATATCGATAACTTATATTCACCTGAGCCAAGCTTTGTCTTGCCTGATTCACTTAGATGCTTGATACACTATTTGTGGGGACACGACTTCTTTGGAAAAATATATTGGAGTACCTGATATACCAATTCGTTAAGCAAACCCTTTTTAATATATAAAGAAAGTCACACAAAATGCTGCCAAACCCACATAATAGGATTAAACCCAACCCATTTATTTAAAACCCTGCTTGACTTTCATATTCTTTAAGCTTTTTGTAAAATGTAACTGCCAAATATTTATCACGTGATTGTCGTTGACCTTTTTTTACATTGCTGTAGTTTTCCACTAGTCAGAAAAACACAAAGGCTACGTGCCTGTTCTCACATCGAAATATTGCAAAGTTAGGTGTACTCAAAGACTTTTAATCTTTTAAAAAGGACCTTTTTTCAATCGTTTTTGACTGGCTGATGTAAACTGTAAGATCCGCGTCCGCAAATGTAAAAAAAAACATGCTCTCATAAATCCTATTTCATTTTTTAAAACCAACAAGAACCTTAAGTTGAAAACATTAAAGGTATGGTGTTCATTGTGCAAACGGGATTGAAAATTTTCCAATCTCCCATCATTATCCAATTATGCATAGGTTCACTGCAAAAATATATAATCACGATTCTTTGTATTGCCTAAACCGAGGTTATGTATTTTACCCAAACACAACCAATAATGTGTTCACCGTAAAAATTAATATGCCATATTTTGCGCTTTTAAAATGAAATAGATTTTTCAACCATGCCGTCAGGAGATATTTCTCATCAATTTGTCTCTAAGCTTTCTCTCTGAGAGCACTTTTTATAAAGCAGTAAAGTCGAAACGTATCGCGTACCCTACTAAAATTGGTGCTATGTTTGAATATTTTTGAAAACTACAACACATGCGGAATCTACAGTCAGAAGATATTTTTTTTGCATTCCATATGCTAATTTTTTGCATTTTTATTGCATTTACACAATTTTTAATTTACGACGTAAATGTAAATTTTTGATTGGGAAGAAATCTGATGGAAAAGTGCTGTGTGCGAGAACACAGTAATTGAAGTGTTTACTTCTAAAATCCAGTTATATTGAAGTGGAGCAGAGCATGGAGTAATTGCTGCTATTTTGCAGTTGCTGCTGGAAAAAGAAAACGTATTTTGGGTAGCTGTTTCTACTGCTTTCATGCAGAAATACTCAAATATGGTACTTCTGAACTGCAAATTGAGTACGGCACTTTCTGGAGGTTGCTATATAGTATATATTGAAATTTTCAACCGGTGTATAAAAACTGAGCTGCAGAACTCTAATTTTTTGTTAATTGTCAATTAATACCACAGCGTATCACATCATCGTTACCCTCATGATTTCAATTTACACGGGTCCTTTACCCAAGCCTTGCAAAAGCAAGTTTTTTTTCATTCAAAACTATTTTCCTTGGGTAACTTAAGACAGATAAATAAATTATCCATATCAGTAATTTTTCGAATATTTGTCTTCGCTACTTTCATCTTAGAAACGGAAGATGCCTTATTCGTGCCGCTCACTCAATTGACATAACTTGTTATATTTAGTATTATGACAAAATATTTAAATATGATTCTAATTCCAATTTGTGTGAATTTCCCTTTTCCGTTTTATAAGTTTTATATAAATCCCAAAAACCTTAAGTTATAAATTAAGTTTTTAAAAGTACAACTTAATACAACGCTTTTTATCAAAATATATAACAATTAAAAATAAATCTATGTAAATATAAAATATTACGTTCTTATTATGAAACTTCGTCATCAGCACTAGCACTTATAAACTCTTTAAAAAATATTATACGAAAACGTACATTCAAGTAAAACGTGAAACTCCGACTAAGGTCATATATCATTCACGAATGTGCTATAATCTGCAATTTTCTTGTCGTAACGTTTGTCATAGAAGAAAACGCTACCATTGTAACCGCATCCACGATTCACATTTATCTTAACATATACCATAATGGCTAAAAGTGCAGTTCGTTCAATTATATCAAGAAGTGTGCGATTTTATATACGTAAGCCATGTTTTACCACTGGACAAACAACATGTTTTTGAAATTGTAAAACACGTAAACACTTTGAAAAACGCTTGTAAATTTCCTATTGCAATTTTTCCTGCTTTAACTGGTTTTAGTGATGTGACTCTTACGGTTGGGAGTCATAAGACAGCCAAAAGTGCACCTTTTATTGATATTTATTGATTGGCTTGTGAAGAGTTTCCAGGTATTGATAACGCATCATAACTTCATATTAATATTGGTCAACCCGGACCATGCCCACCTGACGTGTTACAGATAACGCTCAAGCCCCAGCTCTTGTTACTGTGCGTGTCACAAGACTTTGTCAATTTTTAATGCACACAAAAACCCTGATCACGTATTTCCACTTGTGACTTTACTCCCACTTCAATTTTCTTACGTTCAAATTCGTACAACATCAACAGTGTCACATAAAGTCATACCACCGAAAACTATGCATTGTTAATCAAATTAAGCCTTAATGCCCCAAATTATTTATTTTGCTTATCTTATTTGCTCCACTTGAGTACCATTTTAATTGCAATAATAACAATGACAACGTCAGATTATTAAATTGGTTTTGCAAAACAATTACTGTCACGAAGTACTCAATCTACAATCAAAATCAACACAGGCGCATCTTTTATGTGCATACAATTAATTTTGCACTGATCATCTCATCATCATCCCATTCTGCATTCATATAAATACCCAAAGTATTCAACATTCCAGCACGCATTCATGTAAAAGCTACAACCATAGCGTGAGCAAAAAAAAGAATGGCTCATTGTTATACCCGCAGAGCAAATCTACACGCCATTTATGTTAATACCGACTCATCATCCCTATTATTATAGCAATCTAACAATCTACATGCCATTATTACAAGCAGCGTTGCATCCGCAACACAGAACACAATTTCCCACTGAGCCAGACCAGAATACTAAATAGGTATTCCGCTGAGACCTCATAACCGTTTTAGCTGCCAACGCAACGCAGCGTCGTTTCATAGATCATTTTTGCGGCTGCTGTTGCTCATGCTGCGTTCTGTGTGTACCTAAGAACTAGTTTATAAAAATTTGAATAATCCTTTCATTCTCATCTACCTGTCAACAAAGCATCAAAGTGTAGTGATAGTTCTAACAGTCGTCATAAAATATAATTGGTATTTTAGCCAAGCATCATCAACAGTCTTCTCATCTTTTATTCATGTAGAAATGTCAGTGCCAGTGCCAGTTTCAGTTCATTGCTTTTGTTTGTAAATAAATGAGTAAAAAAGTGAAATGCAGCAAATCCGTAACCCCAGAGAAATGCAGCAGTGTTCACGTGTTATGTGAATGTGAGTAAGCGTAAAAAGAATATCAAGAAGACTAAGCTAGTAAACCTGTTGCTGGTGTAATGTAATAGGTGTCTGGTTCAACAGTCATAAAAACGTGATATTAGGTAATAAGATAGGTATAACATTTTTATTGATGATTATTGTGTTGAGTGATTGACGATAAAAAATTGGGGCGTCAATCAATCAGAAGAAGAGGAACAATAAGCTGGTGATTTTTTGTGATGTCGAGACGACGAAAAGTTTAAAATCAGAGATTTTTACAAAAATATTTTATTTCAGTGGGAAAGCCTTAAGTTTACAACCAGGAACTGCTTTGATGCTGAAAATTTACAATAACTTGATTTATAAAGTGTCTAACCAAATTTTACTGTGTGGACTTTGTGAAATTTTTGAAAATCTGAAATTTGCAAAATAACTTATTGAAGCGGAAGTATTCATATTTGAGCATCGTATTCTTCTTCAATTCATCACATCAGTTTTATCTAAACAATACACAGTATTTCATCAACCGGAAATATCCTTTTTATTGCGTTCACATCATCAGTAAAATACTGGGAGTATTACTTGTATTCACTCAGTCAATGCAATTCCTCATATTGACATTGAACTTTGTGTTTTATGTGTGAAACCATACGGCACACTGATAGCGAGACTGAATCTATGAACTTCTCAGAATAAAAGGAAGAAGGATGTTGCTGCTGCTGCTGTTGTAGCAGGAAAGATAAGAAAATGAACTTCTGCGAATGTATATTTACATGCTGAGCACGCTTTTTAATATAAGCCCAAAGGAATTTATAATACAAAACTGATTCAAGCCTGGGAAAAAATGAGTACTCTGTGTCAATAGAGTTCATGCATGAGCAATTTTCAAGAAGCTGGATTCTATATTTTTAGCAATCTGGAATCTGGAGCTTTTATCCTTGAACCAAAAATACATTCTGTGCTGCATATTCGATACTGCATGTTTTGGTTCATTCATTAGTATTTTGAATTTGGTTGTGACTGAAACATTTAAAAAATATTTAAATGTAATATTACGTTGAGCAAAAACATAGCATTTCTAAATTGTGTACAACTTTATCAAGTGCTTTTAATCAAACCGTGAAACAATGGGCAAGAAAACAATGAACGTGACAACCAGCTCTGGAGAGGACAATGGTAAGTAGAACCATATAACGTTGTACAAAAAGAGGTTTAAGTGGACATTTTTCGGGAATTCCATGCAAGCTTGACTTTAAGAATGGACAAAGTCAGTCCAATTTATTATGGTGCTGTTCACCCGAAACCACACAAAATAATGCGCATTCTGTGTATAATCTTGAAAAAAATGCAAAAATACAATAATAAAATGTGAACGGTGGCCAAGCGAGACTGCCAAGCACAAAAACTTGTTCAGGTTCACTTACGCATGCCTGTTATACCATGCCTGTAATCATTATCACTTTTCATTCTGATATGCAAGGTAATGACACTGTTTGATAACAGGCAAGCCAGTTTTCTTGATAAATATATTATATATCTCCGCCACATATAAACACTACGTTTATTTTACTATGTGGCAGGTATCAGAGCAAAAATGTGCATTTGAATTTTAAATTGGATGAAATTATAATGCACCGTTTTTCTTATCATTTTGGTATACCACGTGCATATATCTATTTTACAGTAATTTACACACAAAACGATACAATATCTTGTCCAAGTCTGGAGTCAACTGGTTCAAAGTCATTACTTTACACTTCACACTGATAAAAGTGCTCAATGCTCAGATTACAAATTCATTGACAACCCATTCAGCATTGACATTTGAATGAGCAAGGAGAGATGCAATGCAGTTGAGTGACAAGCAAATTACCAGAAATGGGCAATAAATCAAAATTAATACGGAAAATCATTCAAAATTCCAGATAAAATTCAAAGCATATAAAATGGAAACAAACGCCACGAGTGTTTATTTCTCAAGGTGAAATTTTTAAAATAAATAAAAAAACTGCTGGAAAAACGGGGCAAGGTAAATGGACCTTGCATTTTTGCAAATATTTAGAAAAGTGTGACGTCGAGTGGAAAATTTGTACAAATTGAAGCTTATTTGTAATGTTGCGTGACGACAGCAATAGTATAAATTAGCCATTGTGTTGAATTTTATGGCTTGGCTTGCATATTTTTTTGTAGAATTGTGTGAAGATCCAATTAAGATGTCACTTTTGTAATTAGATTGATGTAGGATGTGGTTGTGGTCAGAACTTGGGACAAAAAAAGTAGACATTTCGTTGAAATCCATGTAATCATCGTGACTTTCAAAGTGTAGCGATAATGTGGTTCTCAGAATCTAGAGTTTTAGTAACAAGCAGATTTTTTGTGCTATAGTACCATGTGTAGTGTATAGTGAGCGTATTTATCTGAGATAAAGCTGACAGCGTGCTATTGTGCGAGCGTCAGTCAACCAGCACAAAAAAAATGGTTTCGTATTTGAGAAGAACCATGGTTCAGCACTTGAGTCTTTTGTCCAATGATGAAAAGCAGTGCAGTAAATGCTGCAGTGAAAAAGGTAAATGTGCATAGTTTTTTTGTGCTTGCCTAAAGCACTATACTAGATTTGCCACGTGCAATTTCGTTGTGTATTAGAACCATATTAAACGCATTTTGATGGGTATTTGATGTATTTTGGGCATATTATTATGAAATGCAAATTTTTGTTAAATTGGGTTTAATTTATTTGTTTTAGAATGTAAGTCAGGTCAATATTAATATATTATGCAAAACGTTTCCCAGAAATTTTGTCAAATAGGGAAATTATCTGTTTTGCTTCTCCGTCCATTTTATAAATTTACTGCGTCTGCATTTTCATGCCAGTTATATCAGGTTTACTCTTTTAAAACATATCACCGCAGTACAATACGCAAAATATACAGAAAATCAGAGCTACGCCATGCAAAACAATAAAACAAAGCTCAAAGGTTTGTGTGTGCGTCTGCATTTTTATTTCCATTCAAACTTCAGACAGAATTCTACACCATTTCTAAATTTAGACAATCTGTCTAGTTAAAACTACATCCTGACTGACACTTGACAGCTTATATCCAGTTTAAAAATAAAATGTGATGAACCGCAAATTTTTTGTTATGCTTCATTATTTTACAGATGTACCCAGTGAGAAACGCAGCGTGCCGCAAAAGCTGGTTAAAATGCTAAGGCGTCGTTTACCTATAACCACTTGGCTTCCCAAATACACTCGAGGGGATATTTTGGGAGATATCATAGCTGGGGTAACGGTGGGTCTTACCGTGGTGCCGCAGAGTATGGCTTATGCAGCTATTGCCGGGTTAACGCCAGAGGTACAGAATATTCAAAAATTCTCAAAACTTTAATTTTTTTCGAAAAAAGTTGCAAAATCAATTTACTGGTTTCAGTACGGTCTATATTCATCATATATTGGCGTACTTGCCTACGTACTCCTCGGAACATGCAAACAAGCCACCACCGGCCCCACTGCCGTTATGAGCCTTCTCACTTATCAAACCTGCGGAAATGACTATCCGTCTTGCGTAGTCCTCACCGCATTTTACTCCGGCGTTTTTGAACTCCTCATGGCATTTCTTCAACTTGGATGGGTTGTCAGCTTTATTTCCGAACCGGTGACAATTGGCTTTACCAGTGGAGCAGCAATGACCATAGCATCCAGTCAAGTTAATAGTCTGTTGGGCTTATCGGGCAAAAAAGGCAATGGATTTATTAGCTATTGGCAAGCTATATTTAAAAATATTGGGAGTATCAAACCAGGCGATGCTATTTTGGGATTTGTGTCGTTGATTGTTTTGCTGAGTTTAAGGGTAAGTTTTAAAGTTGAAAGTACAAGATTTGTAAAGAAACCCGAAATTTTAGGAATATTTTGTAAAAATCCGGAGTTAAAAAATATTTTGTGAAAATCTGGAGTTTGAAAATATTTTGTGAAAATCTGGAGTTAAAAAATATTTTGTAAAAATCCGGAATTTAAAAATATTTTGCGAATCCCGGAATTTAAAACTATTTTCTTCTAAAAATTTTGCAGAAACTGAAAGACGTTCAGCACAAAAGCAAACCAGTCAAAACCGCCTTATGGCTTATCTCCTTATCCCGAAACGTTATCGTCATCCTGATAACCTCACTAATCGCCCTAATCTGGAATACCCCACCATTCAAACTGGTTGGCCCTGTAAACGGTGGCTTTCCTGCTGTAACTATACCGCAATTCGAACTGGGCTATCGTCCCGAACGTGAAAATGGCACATTAATCGAATCTGATAAATACTATAGCTTTTTGGATACTTGGTCTATTTTGAAAACTGGTCCACTTGTAATTGCTTTAATTAGCGTGCTTCAAAATGTAGCAATTAGCAAAGCCTTTGGAGCGGGCCAAGCTGTAGATGCCACGCAAGAAATGTTGGCTTTGGGGACTTCTAATGTTATTGGAGGATTCTTTAGCGCGCTGCCAATTTCCGCGTCTTTTTCAAGAAGTGCGGTTAATGATGCTAGTGGCGTTAGAAGTCAAATGGGAGGATTGTACACCGGAATTTTGGTGCTGTTGTCGTTAAACTTTTTAACTAGCTCGTTTTACTGGATTCCGAAAGCAAGCTTGTCGGCAGTTATTATTTCAGCAGTGATTTTCATGATTGATTATGAGAGCATTGTGCCAATGTGGCGAATTTCAAGTAAGAATTTTAAAATTGATTTTTTTACAATTTTAAACGGCGTTAAAATTATGCAATTTTATTTTTTTTTAGAAATTGATGCTATAACTTCCATAATCACTTTAATCGCTTCTGTTGTTCTGGGAATGGAATATGGAATTTTAATCGGCGTTGGAATTTCTATTGGTGCTTTGCTCTTACGAAGTTTACGTCCTGAATTAAAATCTTCAGTAAAAACGGAACCTATTACAGGAACAAATTATATTTACGTAGCTCCTAGTCATGGCCTATATTTCCCCAGTGTTGATCATATTACTACCAGCGTGCAAAAATTGACCTTGAAACACAAAGAATGTAATTTGGTCCTGTTAGACTTTTCAAAATGGGTGGTTTGTGATTACACAGCAGCTAGTACGCTGGTATCAGTGCATAAAGGAATGAAGAAAAATGGAAAGATTTTGGCGTTTTTGAAATGTAGTCAGAATTGGATTGATGTGTTGAAAATTGCGGGGTTGGGGAAACCGCCGGTGTTAATGAATGAGGATGGAGATTTGATAAATTTTGTGGGGGATGGAGAGAAGGGTACTGGCAAAGAGAGTTTGGCGAGTGTGGTGGTGCCTAAAGAGGGGGAGAATGAAGGAGAGGGGAAAACGGTGGTGGATGGAACAACGGAAGGTATTGGAGGGGTTTCAATGGCTAGTACGTGTAGTACGGTGGATGTTTCTTCTATTGCTTCAAGTACAAGGCCGATTATGTAAAAAAATAATTATAAGCGATTTTAAAATATTTAAGAAATTATTAGGTAATTTTATCGTGATCTGATTGTAAAAAGATTTTAAAAAAATAAACAGTATGAAATCAATTGTACAAAATATTTTTGAATTAAAAAATTTTGGAAAGTTAAAAATTTTGCTGGATGGGTTAGCAGCTGTAGAGATTTCCAGAATGACACAAACAGAAATGTTCCATTTTGCAATAACTTCTGCTGTGACCTAATTTTTGGCAGACGCGATCACAACTGGGTTTGTCATAGCCACCGCAGGGAAGACTTATTTGCTGAAAGTTGGGTGGATGCTTGATGCACGGTTTTTGAGATTGGGCTGCAGGTGGGCGCTTGCTTGTTTGGGCATTGCATACCTACATTTTTAAAGAATTAGAAATTAAATAAATTTTAGAAATGAATTTTATAAAAATTGTAACTGTTTTAAATTTTTAAAAATTTACCGTTAATGCAGCACAAACTAGCACGATTATGACACAGCACAAATTTCTATTCATTTTTGATTAGTTTTAACGTACTTGGGATTTATTTTGAAAAAAATATGCACTGAATAGAGAGATATTTGTTTGAGCTTGTATTCAATTGACTACTGGCCACTGCGACACTCAAGATCTTTCTGGTGACGAACCATAGCATGAGCAACGGACAAAATTGGCAATCAAAGAGAATGATATGCATTGGGGTGAAGGTAACCTTCAACAGTAAGAATCAATGGTTATATAATCTACACCGTACAGCAAACAGTAAGTTGACTTCTGTGACTCACAATACTAGCAGCAAAGGAAAAAAACTTGTTTGAAGACTATGTATGACTACACGTGGGACTAGTTTGACTAAGGTAAAAATCCACAGGTAGCTTAATTCATGCAAATTAATGTACGCGTGTGACGCAAGTTTGAATGACAGAGTGACAATGACGCATAATATATTGTTTGTCACAATGCTTAATGAAGCAGGAGCATAAATACCTATTCATCAAAGTTCTCAGAATTGGGAATTTTATTTTTAACTGAAAAAACACAACCAAACAACAAATAGTATTATCATACAAATTTTCCAATAGAATGTGGAAATCTAAAACATCTCATGAAATGACTAAGCTATTTTTCTAAACCTGGAACATTTTATATAATATATTGAAACGAATGTATTTAAAATTGAACTGTAGTTATTAAGAAAAAAATGAATTATTAAGAGTGGTTCGCATTTTCTTCATCTGATCTTCACATTTGCCCCAATACACAAAAACTGTCGGCTTTGTTCATCCCGAACGGTTCCCTGCAAATACCACTTCCAAGCAGGAATCTCAGAAGAAATGGAATAATGCAAGGAAAACGCATAAAGCTTTCCAGGTACTAAGGGGCAAACTATTCCAGGTATATTGCACAGGTTGTCCTGAAAATAGACATGAGATATTTTAGCATAAATTTACTTCCATTTAAAATTGATTACGTAATACTTACCGTGCCACACCCAAACTTGTGCTTGACAAATCCCTTCTTTACCAACACGCTACAGGACAAAGAGGTGGCTGGAACCTTCGCCACAAATTTTACCGTTAGCGTAACAGACGTTCCCCTGGGAATAATGCAAGGGTCACTGGTGCATGGACTTAAAGTGTAGGTTGTCAGGGAAACCTCTGGTGAGCCACAGTCAAACAAGGTTAGGTTGTTGGGGTGCAGCTCTGGTCCCAAAATTGGTCGTTGAATTGATGAGCAAGTTGCGTTGTCATTTTCAATTTGTGCTGGGATTACGGAAACTTTTAGAAACTTTTTGGAACTGGTGATGTTTGAAGGAAGATATTCTTTTGAGCTACTACAAAATCCGGGGTGTATTGCAAAATGCAAAATTAGCAAAAACGCACTCAAATAATTGACGGTTAAAGACATTGTAAAAATGACTGGATTGTGTGTGACCGTTGGACCAAGCTCTGTTCTCAGCAAACCGTCACTGCATTCTGTGAGTTTATAAAATAAAATAATATGGTCAGTAGACTCACAGTTTCAATGATCAATACTGAAACGAGAGTAAGCAACACACTGGGTTGTTTTTGTGGCTGAAGCTTGTTTGCGCCTAATATTTGTATACAAATATGGTTTATTGACATTTCCTGCTATTTTATCGACTTTCCTGGAAAACTTATATAAGCAATCTACTTTTTACCACATGCTTATAAATAAATGCTTTGTTGGGTTATCAGTGTCTTGTGAATTTTGATATATGAAATGCATGAAAAAAGAACAAACTAGTTTTCATTCTGAGAAATATATCATAAATATAATATTTATTTTACCTTGGGTGGCAGATTTTCTTTGTATGTTTGTCCTACCATTTATTCAAACAATTGGTCTTTGTAGCCAAAAATATTTTAAAAGCTTACGTAATCGTTTTGTATTATTCAAGTGAACAACATACATAATATACGTAATCTGACCTTATATTCAAAATTTATTGGTTTCATTACAGGTTTAGTTTGATTTATTGACATTTTTATACCAACACACAACTTCTAGTTCTTAATTTCAACCACATGGCAATGAATGTATGGCATGAGCTTAAGTAAATATTTAAATGAAAGTGAGTTTCTTTTTATTTTACAAGATATTCGAATTGAGCAAGACAGCTATGTACTTCATACTCTATAGCTAATAATGTGCACCATTGCTGATGCCAAAAGCCAACGACAACCTCATTTGTTACACAAGTTTTTTTTTCGTTTCTTTATACAGAGAAGAATAGAGCTCGTGAAAAATGAAAACGGATATAAATTAGCTAATTATCATAGACAAAAGTATCTAAAACAGAAATATGTACATTTGAATGGCTTACAGTCCACAGCTGGCCAAACACACACACAATCCATGCACTGTGTTGCTGAAAAAAAGCATTTCCTTTTCGTATCGCTTTCTTTTTTGTAATAACAATTCATTTCCAATAAAGGGAAACCTAGAGCAACAAAATCCTACGCAAATATTTGCATTGCAAAAAGATGTTTGTAGTGAGACTGAACAAGATGTGATATGTCGCATCTTAATTTGCAACACACAGTCAAATAGCACACCTTGTGAGACGAGGACAAGCAAGTGGTGTGTCGTTTTTGTTACTAATATTTGTATACACGCATAATATGGTTTATACACATTTTCTGTTATTTTATGGATATTCCTGAAAAACTTATATGAACATTTACTACATAACCCAGATTTACAAATAAGCATTCTTTTGGGTTACCACAGTGTCTTGTATGCTTTGATGTATGAAGTGAATGAAAAAAGTGACATACTTACATCTTTCTCATTCTCAGAAGTATACATATATCGTTTTTAAAATGAAAATTCTATGATTTTCATCATAATAAGCTTCGTTCTATCATTTATTCAAACAATTTTATTGCCAACTATGTTTGTTCATCCAAAACTATTTTAAAAGCTATCATAGCCATTTTTAGCTTAGCCAATTTATTTCTTTCAGTACAGCTCTGGTTTTTACTATTGACGTTTGCATTATCAGGGCACAATTAATTTATGTTTCGTATTTTCTACCACGAAACAACAAAGGTTTGGTTGAAATTGGGTAAATATGTAAATGAAAAAGAATTTTACTTTCAGTTAATCGTATTTAAATTAAGCCAGATTATATTCTTTCTTGGCTATTTATATATTTTGGTAAGCGATAGGTGGCATCAGCATGTAATGCACTTTATATTATTGCCTGAAATTAGTTTGTTATTTGTGAGGTGATAATGACTCTGACAGATTTTTAGGGACTTTGCTGGTTGTGGTTTGCTGCTGCTGTGTTGCATCAGCTTTGAATTGCAAAACCCATTTATCTCCCAAAAACCACAAAAGTTAAGCTTCTTTACCAGAGCTAGGGAAACGAGCATCACCTACACTTGATAATCTGGGAACATGCAAATTTCGCAAAATGATATTTATATTGTTGTATTTTGTTAATGTTTGTTAGCTTTAAAATCGCTTACATCCTGTTTGGCCACCCAAAGGTTTGTTATATCACGGAACGGATTAGTCAAACAATAACATCTATAGATTTTCAGGTTATGAAACTGAAGGAATGCAAACCAGGTGAGCAAGCAAGTAAAGTATTTCATTTTTCTCACCGGTATTTGTAAATGTAAAAAACTACTTGATAATAGCATGAACTGGTTCAGTACGGAGCAAAACAACCGCCTTGCCTATACTCAGTCAACAGTAGTAAACATCCTGGAGTGATACAACAAAACAAAGAAAACTATGATGGAATCATACCTTATCATACCAATACCTTATCTATGTAGTTGCAATATTATATACTACATCCACGTCGTACACTGTCTACTTTTAGTATCATCAATCATCTTTGGTTTTCAATTATGCAAACAAAGCAGAAAATATCAAATATATACAAATTTTCGAAAAATACAACACAAATTTCCGTGTCTCATCTTTGTTCTGAAATCCAAACTTTATTTTCTAATCAATATTGGGTTGTTGAATTGTCAAAAATAAACGCTTGCAAAAATACTACTTTACCTCCGTTTTCGCGAAAAAGCTAAGTTTGTTTTATTGACTGGTGTACAAGTTATCAACAAATGAGCTCACCTAGTGAATAAATTATTATTTGGATGGCTATACAAAAAAGCAAATCGCAGTCTAATAACAGCTAAGCAGTTTCATTTCATTCTTCGCCACAAACGCATTGGGTTTTCGCTAAACAATCTTAGAAAAAAGATGATTCGATTTTTTAGCGCAGTTGTAATTGTAGTTTTGTTTGCACGTCAGCACTTTAAATTTGCATTTGTCACTGCAAGTGATAACCAGATATATACAATTAACGAAATTAATGGAAAAAAACAAAATTTTGTAGCCAAGCTCGACCGTGGCCAATTGTTTCGACCTGCTATCCATCGTTTTCAATTCACCATAAATTCTACCGATTATCGGTATTTTATTCAAGTGGTGTCTGCTGTTGACAATAATGCGACAGAACTTAGTCCAGTCTGGTTTGAACTACAACTGAAAGACAACTCTGTTCCATTTTTAAGGGATACATGGGTGCTTCCGTCTATCAATTCATCCAACAGGTATATCACTCTGACTATATCGTTATATTGTTTGCTTATATTTGGTGATAATATTTATAGAAAAATCCTTTCTACAGGGTGCAATTCCACAAAAGATGGTACTGTACAAAAAATGAAGAACATTCGTCTCAGCTGCACAATATTACTGGTCAACTAAAGTTCCAAACTATGTCATTCCATCCTGTCGTACATGAATTTTATCTAGTTCTAAAAAGAATGCGATTTGTGTCCGAGCTTGGTGTATCTGGAACCGGTTTTTTGAACTTTTCTTCACCTTCTTATCTTCAACTGCATCTAGGGAATAAAACGCTCCCAGAAAAATATCGTTATTTTGCACTGGAGCTTAAGTCTACTGACAGCACATGCGTGACCGGGATATTCAAAATAACGGATGTATGCTTATGCTTTTTTATTAAATATAAAGATTCTTTAGAAGTTACCAAAAACTGTAAATTTTTTAGTGTCCCCCGGAAATTGAATGGACTACTAAAACCCATAACATTACAAAATCCTTTACATTCAGTAAAACGGCTCTAGTGCTATTTAAGGTAACCCGATGAACTATCCATAATGCACTTTAAATAATATTATTATTCATCCATGCGTGCATAGTTGCTAAAAATATTGTGTCAATTACGGTTCCAGAGAGAAGATCTTATAAAAGGCGGAATACTGCAACTGAAAATCAACAAAAATAATAAAAAGTGCCTATCCGCTTGGGATGCATTACGTTTTGAAGATGACTACGTAACAAATGGTTTACCGAAGAATATAAGCTTTGTACTGATCCCTATTCCAGAAAATAGGAACCACCTTTTCCCAGATTTGTCTACTTTGGGCTTAATGACAGCCATACTTGCCGTTGTTTTATTTACAAGCTGCCGGCGGATAGTAAAGCCACACAACTACAAGGAAGTGGAAATGGCACCAGTTTCTGATGCTTGTCTTGATTCAAACGAGTTTTTACTCGTATACCTAAGAAAGGAACGCACAACAGCAAATTGTTCACACTGTTACAGCTCCAACTCACAACCAAATAATGATGGATTCCAAGTATTGCTTTTGTACTATTGTTTTCTACTTGCTCGTGTGGTTTGGAGCTTTACTAGCGTTGTAGCCAGTGGCGAACTTGGTTCAATCGAAGATTTATGTTACTTTAATTACAAATGTTTGCGACCTCTGTTTGGCATATTGGCTTTTAATCATATACTATCAAATAGCTGGTATATATTTTGGGGTGCTATTTTTATTCTAATTGTCTACACGAGTAAAAACAGCAGCAAGTTAAATATATTTACTGCTATGGGATTCGGATTAATTACAATGGGTATACCATTGAGCTTGTATCAAGTCTGTCCACAACCAATTGGATTTAAATTTGGTAATATTGCTAAAACAACAAACATTTAAAACTAAAGTATCAAACGCATTTATAAAATCCTGTGAATTTCAGATGCTATATTAATATATATGACAGTTCTGTGGTGTATTCTGGCACTCTGTCCATTTAAAAGGAATAAAAACCCGTCGGACAAGGGGTAATCATTGATTACTAATCAAGAAAGTATCTTTTAGTCCTTTCCAATTTCCAAGAACTTAAATACAAAGTACAACAACACTCTTTATATATGTGATCACATCAAATGTGCCCAAAATCTTTCTTAGGCTACTCAAGTGGGGAAACAGTCAATTTATAATTAACTGCGTATTGCATTGTGCACTGGGCCCAACACATTTGTTTTAGCTTCTTTTGGTTGGAGTTCACATTGGTTTGTGTTTAATTTTGTCAATACATATAGACGCGTTTTGGGAAGGATTTTCATGGACACTAGGTATGATAAAAATAAGCTGTTTATCCATTCGTCCGTTTTCATATTAAAATAAGTTTATGTAAAATTACTTATTATTACTGTTTAAATTAGATTTAACAACAAAGAGAACCCGCCAGCAAAAATTTTGTTCCTTTTATAAACCATTTGTCACAATGAGGCGCGCTTTACGCTGGTTGAATGTGCTCAACGTAGTGTCAGCTGTGATTTTACTGCTGCTTGCCTGCTTCAATCTAATACCATTAGATATATCCAAAGCCTCTGTTTTGTATCTTTGGGTTCAGTCAATTGTTGCTATATCCTTGTGTGCATTTTATGAAGCTAAAAGCCAAAAGCCAAGGAAATGAGGTAAATTATATTTGAAATCTGTTGCCAGTAATTACTTTGTTTAACGCTTTTAAACCATTGAGATACAGGAGGTAAAATCTAAGAATATAAAATTACTTTTGTTTGTTTTAAGTTACACGCGTTAACCTCAAATCAATCTAGAGAACTGGTAAAAGCAGGTCTCTACTTTGTTGGAGCTCTCTTGTCGTCATCGTTTGGAGGCATTTTATTTGTTTCTACGAAGAACTCACCTTCATGGCCAACTATGACTCCAGCAGAATCACGAGAACAAAATGAAGAGTGTGCCTTTTCAAACTACTTTGACTATGCTGACCTGGTACATTTTTGCCTGGCTTTGGGAATCTTCCTAGAATTTATGGTAATGCATAAAACCCATATAACACAACATTAGCAGATAAGCTTTTCAGGGTATAGTGTGTCCGCTTGTTCGTCCGTCTACTTTACTTTCTACGCCACGCAATTTTAAACCAAGCAATTTTAAACCACGAAAACTATTTGTATACTAGACAGACTCTGCCTTGATTGATATGCGACCATAGCAGCAAGCCTTTTTAATGTTTGTCGTAGGTGTTGTTTGTATAGCAAAAATTGCTTGAATGCAACCAATACAGTGTCAATGTGTCCTTTTTTAAAGTATAAAAGTACCATTTAATAGTTTAGACATTTTGTGGGCTATAAAGATACTAAGTCAATATCAAAAATTTAGAATAAACTGAAGAGTTCTTCAAAATAATTGCAGTACAAACATTAGCGTATTGTTGTATAATATTACAGATGTTGCACACAATCAATCAGATTCGTTGCATTCAGCCGCAGAAATTTGAAGCTCTCGAGGAATACCGTCAAAGTCCTGACGAGACAGAAAATTCCATTGATGAACCGTAAAGAAGAGCGTAGTCGTAACTATATCAACAAATTACTTTGCTTTAATTTAAAGGATGTATAATAAGTAAAGCGACAAAAACTGTTTAAATTTTAAAAAGTCAAACTTATCATTTAAAATAGAAACATGATATATCAGTGATGCATTAGACCTTGAAGAATTATAGGAAACATTATCTCGGTCAGATCTCTTCATTTTTAGCTCACACGAGCATTCGACGTTAGGTGGCACCACCTCTCAAATTTCTGGGTACTAAACTTTTGACACCTAATCGTTCGCCAAACGTTCCAAAGGACTTGTATGATTAAATGACTTCACAAGTTATACTCAGAATTCATTTCTCTACAAAACGTGATTAAAAATTACCTATACTGGTCCATAGTAGGTATGGATAAACTTTTGCAAAATTTTTGCTTCAAAAACAGAAGTACTAGAAACACTGGTTATTATTAAACCACCAACCGCCTACAAGAAGGTTTGGTACCCTGTTTCTAAAAGCTGAGGACATGTGCTTTTATTATTGCTAGGACACATGGAACTGTAGTACATTTACATTAAATAAGACCAGCAAAAACATTTGGCCACAATGGTGACTACCAAAATTTGGTTCGAAACGAGATTCCAGAAAATCGTAAAAAAGTCGTCACGAATGTAATTTTCACACATTACTAAAATCAATGGCAAATAATGGCTCGTCTGAAAGCCTAATCGTTAGTGAACGTTACTGGCGTTATTGCTTTCAGAAAAAGCGTATTGATATGAATTGAGGAACACATTAAAAAAGTGATACCTTAAAAACCCCGGAAAACTGCTAATAAATTTGACTGTACATAACTGTAAATTTATAGAAACTGATACGTAAGAACAGCCTGGCGTGTTTTTTTCAATAAACTACGAGGGTTAGTGCATCTAACGACAGTTAAGTAAAAACATAGAAGTTTCATGGTGGATTTTAACAAGAACATCAATTTTGTCGCTTTACTTATTATACATCCTTTACGTGCTATTTTAGTAAAATAATTTTACTTTGTACATATATTTTGCTGGAGTTATTTTGTTACTGTTATCACTGATGAGAAAATACATGAAACTTAATGCTTTAGAAAATATGTAAAATAAAAAGTGCGGTTTGTTTTGTACACATAGACTAGATGATTTTTAAATAGATGTTTTGTCAAGTGAAAATCAGAAAATAAAACGTACAACAAACCATAAATGCACCAGCAAAAAGCAAATTACATGCGTAATTGGTGCTAGACACTAAACTTCCAGATATGGTGAAAAAACACCAGCACCCGCGCCATCTGGTTTTAATCGATGTCTCTTGAAATAAGGTAAAACATGCACCCAGCTAGCGATATATTGTGTGAGGTCAGTTTTTAATTCTTTCCAGTTTGCATGACATGTTGGCATGTATATTCTAATAAAATGTAGATTCTTAGAGTAACTAATGAAATTACAAAGTATCGTTTAAAAACCTATTTTTAATTCTGAACTTCCATGAAAATCATCCAAAGTGGCACGCATTGTTTTCATCTGATCTTCACATTTGCCCCAATACACAAAAACTGTCGGCTTTGTTCATCTCTGACAGTTCCCTGCAAATACCACTTCCATGGAGGAATCTCAGAAGAAATGGAATAACGAAAGGAAAACGAATAAAGTTTTCCCGGTACCAAGGGGCAAACTATTCCAGGTATATTGCACAAGTCGTCCTAAAAACAGATATGAAAAACATTTCAGGGCAAATTTATTTAAGAGTTCCATTAAAAATTGATTAGGTAGTACTTACCGTGCCACACCCAAACTTATACTTGACAAAGCCTTTCTTCACTAACACGCTACAGGACAAAGAGTTGGCTGGAACCTTTGCTACGAATTTCACCGTTAGTGTAACGGACGTTCCCCTTGAAACAATGCAAGGGTCAGTGGTGCATGGGCTTAAGGTATAAGTGGTCAAGGTAGCCTCTGGTGAGCCACAGTCAAACAAGGAAAGATTGTTGGGGTGCAGCTCTGGTCCCAAAATTGGTCGTTGAATTGAGGAGCAAGTTGCGTTGTCATTTTCAATTTGTGCTGGGATTACGAAAACTTTTATAAACTTTTTGGAACTGGTTGTGTTTGAGTGAAGAAATTCTTTGGGGCTACTGCAGAATCCGGGGCGTATTGCAAAGTGCAATATTAGAAAAAATACACTGAAATAAGTGACGGTTAAAGACATTGTGAAAAAATGCTGGAGTATTTACGACCGTTGAATTAAGGTGTAGTCTCGGCAA
Source organism: Entomobrya proxima (assembly GCA_029691765.1). Classification (NCBI taxonomy): domain Eukaryota; kingdom Metazoa; phylum Arthropoda; class Collembola; order Entomobryomorpha; family Entomobryidae; genus Entomobrya; species Entomobrya proxima. Next base: position 48,945,565 of record CM056169.1, read on the forward strand.
ACGGTCATTGCATTCTGTGGTTGCATTCAGTGTGAATAAAAAATATGGTCATCATACTCTCACCTTTATACTGAGAGGAGGGTAAGCGACTTGTTTGGTGTTTTTGTGGCTAATATTTGTATACAATTATAAAATATGGTTTGTTGACATTTCCTGTTATTTTATCAACTTTCCAGGAAAACTTACATCAGCAATATACCACATGTCCCAAGTTTATAAATAAACATTATATTGGGTTACCACGGATTATCACAGTGCTTTGTATGTTTTGATTCATAAAATGTATGAACAAAGAGGCACACATAATTATATTTCTCAGAATTATGCCATAAATATTATTTTCATTTTAATATAGTTACATTTATTATGCTTTGTTCTACCGTTTATTGAAGCAATTGGATGTTGTAATCAAAACTATTTTAAATGCTTTTGTAACCATTTTGTTTTTATCAATGACTCAGCATCAAAATGAGCATTCTGCCGTTATTTTCAAAACTTATTTGTTTCAATTAAACTCTGGTTTTTATGTATTGACATTTGTATTATCAACACTCGTTGTCAGTTAATTTCTGTTTCATATTTTCAACCGCCCAACAACAAACGCATGGCCTTAAGTTGGGTAAATATGTTTATGAAAGAGAATTTTCCTTTTTGTATATCTGATTAGAATAGAGATAGATAAGCTTTTTTCCTATGCCATGTAACTTGATAATACGTACCAACAACTTAATCTAATTCTCAATAAATGACGTATCAATAAATGATTGTTTGATCATAGGTAACTGTATTCTATGTATCATTATAACCACAAAACCTGCAAAAACGGTTAAAATGTTACGGAAGCGTATCAACCGTTTTTGATTTTAGGAAATACATTTTCTCCGTTGCTTAGATTGGCATTCAAACAGGTCATACTGGATTTTTTTCCGAGTCGAGAACAATGGAAGTTAAAAGAATTTTACAAAAATGTATTCCTTCTATAGTAGAAAAGGATTAGAGTGAAAAGAATAAGTGCATACATACGCATGTTCTCTTTCCTTTTTCCAGAAAGCAAGGAAAAGTGCAAATTTTCAGGTACACCACAACATGCGTATGTACACACTTATTCTAATCATTTTCTCTTACTACAGAAGTAATGTAATTTTGTAAACTTCTTTCAACTTCCATTGTTCTCGACTCGGGAAAAAATCTAGTATGATCTGCCTCACCGGTCGAACCATATTAATAAGACAAAATCATAGGGACTTTATATCTATTTATTTTTTCCGTTTCTCACGTACCTAAAAAGCTTCAGTCAGTAGGACAAATGTTATCCTGCCAGAGATTAGGAGTTTACCACTTCAGGGTACATAAACCAGTTTTTATAAGGGAGGGATACTTTAGATCAGCTATCCATTGCCTGCATTGTTTGTCCTTGAATTTCTGTTGTGCATCAGGTGGGGTTCCTATACTCTCGATATTATTGCCTCAGAAATGATTTAGTTGCACTCTTGTCTTTAGCCTTACCGCGTACATATTTTCAAGAGGTTTTTTGTAAAATTGTTTTTGTTTTGAATGAAACAGTTTCAAAAATATTTTGTATTTCTTTTGCGTGCCACAAACAATATCAGATTCAATACAGGTTATACAAGTGGACTTCAAAATGTCTCAAACGACAAAGAAAATACACAAAAATGCTTTACGAATCCCCAAGAGAATGTGTATTTTGCCGTGAAATCTTAATAAATGCATTTAGTGAGTACAACCATCTCAGATCGCACATTTGCGAAAAACCTTTTATTTGTAAGTTGTGCAACAAAACATTTTCTCAATATCATACATATCGATATCACAAGCTGTCGCATTTTGAAATCAAACAGTACAAGTGTAACCTGTGTATTAAAACCTTTGTCACAAAGTCCTCATTGGATAATCACATAAGAAGCCACACAAAGGAACTTGCGTTTAAATGCACTGAATGCGAAAAAGCATTTGTAAATTCTAATAATTTAAAGGTTCACATTAGCAATGTACATGCAACCTCCAGAAACTTTAAATGTCACATTTGCAATAAGTCATACAAAACCAAGCTAGTTTTGGAAGGTCATGTTAAAACTGTTCATGCTACTAGCCGGGATTTCAAGTGCGAAATGTGCCCTAAGACATTTACGAGCAAAACTGCCTTAACCAGCCATCATGAAACGCACAACACGGAACGACCTTATAAATGCGATCAATGTGGCTTGACATTTAAATTAAAGGGCTCACTGATCCAGCATATTGGTACCCACTCAGCACAAAAACCATTTGAGTGTAAAAGCTGCCCGAAGAAATTTCGAACATTGGGTTTGCTAAACCATCACCCCACAAATGTACACAGTGATTTGACTGCATTTGCATGTAAGATTTGCAACAAGGGTTTTGGGAGTTATAAATACTTGGAGGTTCACATGATTACACATACTGGAGAAAAGCCTTTTAAATGTCTAGATTGTGACACTGGGTTTCCTTTTAATTGGAAACTGCAAAAACACATTCGAGAAGTGCACTTGAAGAAAAAAGATTTTCAGTGTCTGACTTGTGAAAAATGGTTTTCAAGGAAAGAAAGTTTGGAAACCCATGCGTGGAAACATGTAAAGGAGAAAAACTTCAAATGTGAGACATGCGGAACTCTGTTCAAATCACCCGTCAATTTAAAAACTCATTATAGAAATTTTCACAAACCAGATAAAAAAACTATAATATAAATAAATTTATCATGAAACATTTTTTTTAGTTTACTCAAGAAAAAAGGTTTCCCTTAGTTTATTACGCAAAAAAATCATGAAAAAATTGTTCAGAACGCAATGCATGGAAGCATGCTAATTGAAGAAATTCGAGTGCAAAAACTGAGATCGGTTCATTTGTAAGTTAAATTTTAGATGCAATAAAAATTTTATGTCATAATCAAACACCTGGGAAACCTGACAAGAAAGTGTACAATTATGAATTTGTGATCAGTGCAAATTCTCAAACTGTGCGTTTTGTGCTTGAATTACGTGCCAACTGAACATACTGAAACTAACAAGGAAAATAAGATTTGTGTGTTCTAGCTTTGCTTGGCTTATCAAATCACACGTTGAGACTATACGCCAGTCAAACATCGGATCTCCAGTAAGCACGAAGGTGGAAATGTGTTTCCATAATGCATAGTATGTGTGAGCATGAAGACTGCAATACCAGCACTACTACAAAATAACTGCTCATTTTGTGCATACAAACATATACATAATAAAAACAGTTTTGCAAAGCAATGAAGTGGAAAAGTGTAGAAGTCATTACAAAAATTGTCATGTGTCAAAACGCGCATGTACTTTAGGATCGGTGCGCTTAATTTATTCATTTATTTTGCGCTTGGTTTACTCCGATACTCCGCAACAAGATAAATGTAAAAAGAAAAATATGTGTGTTTAGAGTCCCATTTGCTGTTTGCCAAGACTGGTTGGAAGACTCACATTTGCTACGAGATCTCTTATTTTATAAGCCCAAAGATGAAGCCACGTCTGCCGCATGCAAATTTCAGAATCAGCAAAAACGAGTATTGCAGCCCCAAAAATTTAGAAAAAAGAAAATTGATTGTTAATTCGTACAAGTGAAAATACCATAAAAATCCAATTTGAAAAACAATTAGGTAAAAAATATGTTACAAACAATACAAAAAGGAGCAGCTGTGTAACTGCACATGTACTGTTCGAGTGCGTTCTGCTACTTGCATAGAAGTGATTTATAGAAGAGTGGAGAAAAGGGAACTTTTCTTTGTTTTTAGCGTTGTCGAAGATAATGTATAGTTTTCGTTTTTTTGTATTAAGTTTACATCTAAAAATTTCATGTATACATGTTGCAGTACTAATTTTATTTTTTAAATATATTAGCACGAATATTGTATGTAGATATCAAATAGAAAATAAGAACTCAACATTTTTGTAGAGAAAATCGTGTGTACTAAATGAGGAATGAAATATGCACACAACCATGTTGTTACGTTCGGATTCTACCTAGATTCATGCATTGGTTTTTTATTGTTTAGGTCCAAAAACCCAGTAAGTATACCAAAATCAAAATTGTAGATATATTTGTTAACAATGCACCTGCATGCAATGCATGCCACAATCTATCGTGTTAGCAATACAGCATCATTACAATTTTATTTTTACCATGCTTTACTCAGCATGTGTTTTCTTTGAAAAGCAATGAGAAATGAGAAATAACAGTTCTTTAGCATAAAACATGTTGATATAAGTGTATTTTTTAGTTTTTCCTTATAGCACATGTCGTGGCGTTAAAAATGGTTCTAGAAATAAAATGATAACTAATATTAATGAAGGATAGACGTCAAATAAAACGAAAATAGTTTTAGTTGTGAAGAACAATGTTTTAATGTGTACATTAAATGATCTATGTTAATCAAATACTGTTATAATAAAACGTCTGCCACTAAAAATCCCGTTTTCGTTTAATTACTGTTGTAAGTATAATCTGATCTAAATGAGAAATGTTTGTACAACTAATGAAATGAATTTTACCTTTTAAATACAGTATTCAAGACTTTATGCTACATAAATTAACTGCTGGTAAATAAAGTGCAAAATAACTACTACGTATGACAATAATAACTTGTATCATCTATAAAAATACAATTTGAACTGCAATTATGTACAATAAACTGTACAAAAATAAGCTTGTCATATTTTATATCAAAAACTTTGATTGTACAGGAATACATAGTTTGTTGATAAATGCATGAAAAAAAGTCAGCTAAACATATTCAAGCAAAAAAAACCTTTGCTTATTTTCCAACGTTGGTAAAACATATTATCAGATGTGCTGTTGACCACCTGCAAAAACACATCGATAAGTGCTAATCCAGTCCAAAGTGTAAAGCGCCAATGAGATAACCGTTAAAAAATAAGAGCTGATGCAGCATATCAACTTTGAGTGAAATTGATGAATGTTTATGCGTTGGCTAACCGAAAATGCTTTTCAACATCAAACTAATCAAGAGCTGGAATGATAACACTCAAAGCTCACTGATTCAAGATAATGTAAAGTATTTTGTTTACGTAGCTTAAACTGCGCAAATATTTCTTCAATGAGTAGATTGCATTTTCCAGGAACCCAACGGATACAACAATATATTTCTAAAACAGGATCACCCTCAAAGAGCTATTCCGCAAAGCAGCAACAGACTAGAATACTTTTTAAAACACGAAATGTATCTCTACACCACCACAATGTATCCTACTAGGGCTCTACCGGAACCAAAACCCAAAAGAACCATTGTTTTACCACGTACTACGCAAAAAATCTATCAAAATCTTTTCAACTGTCTGAATTTGAAAGAGACTGATGATCCCAAAACCATTGTCTTCAAAAAAATTGACCCATTCTCGCTAACATCTTTATTCAACGGTCGATCAACGGATACGGCACTAGTGGTTTTAGCCGGCTACACTGGTGCTGGAAAATCATCACTAATTAATGCCATCTTTGAGGATCCCAATCTCTGTGCCACAAGTAAATACAGATCAGAAACCTCGGACCCAATACTGATCACCAAAAAATTACAAGTTGACTGCAAAGACTTTGGCGTTCAAGGAAATCTAGCTTTTGTTGACGTTCCTGGTTCCGGAGACACAAGCTCAGAACATAACGTAACAAACTTTGCAAAAATAAAACACTTTTTGAAAAATGCATCAATGCTGGCTCCCCGTACAAAGCTAAATGAAATTTTACCAGAAGCAAGAGCTACCGTGTTTCCAAATATTGTGTTGTTTGTAATCAATGGAAAAGACAATCGTTTGGATGGCGACAATGCAAATCTGGCAAAATCCTTGAAGCTTCTTCGGGAAGCTAAAAGTCTCCTGGACATGCGGAAACCAAATCTGATTATAGCTGTAACGCACGCATGCAGCATTGGGATCAAGAAAGCAAAATTTGTTCGCGAATGGGCGGCTTTAGTTGATGTAATTAGAAAGGTAGTTTCCTCAATACTTGGCAATATTCGTGTGGACATAGTTGCGGTAGAAAACTGCGGAGACGACGAGGATTACGAGTTGGAAAAAGTGGAAGGTTATTATAAACTTCCTGACGGTACTTTGTCCCACTACAACTTGATAAAATCAATGCTGGAGCTATTTGATAGAAACCAGGACGAAATTGGAAAACTGCTGGTTTCTGCCTATTTGAATCCAAACTGTGCTGAACGGTCCACCAAACCAATTGTGACCCCGCATGTTTCCACATTGAGCTCGGATGAGCTGCGTGAGGCGGAAGCAGAAATACAAAAGTTGGAACGTATAATACGGAATACTATCCCATCTTACCATTTTCACGGTCTTGGTTATGGATACGATCCAGTCACGGAAGAAATTAAACCTGCAAGTTTGCTGAAACTATCCAGTCAGGCTTCACAATATGATACGAAGGAAGTATGCATTTCCGACTCAAAATTTATGATACCAGGTTGCATAACCCCGTATCTGAAACCCGCCAGCTCTTTCTACCAAATGAGCTATGTTAGCAAACAAGAGTACGAAAAGCATAAAGCGTCGTCCTACGGAATCGAAGCAAACGTTAAATTGGTTGTGGATGTGGCTGCTGAATCTAAATGGCTAATAGATGACCAGTCAAACTTTAAAACAGATCTGTTCTCAATTTCCTATGAGCAACAAGTGGCAACATTCAAACTGGAAGATATCAAGAGCCACATTAATAACGCTCATTTCAAGGAGGCATTTGATTCTTTGCCGTCAACGTTTTCCGGTGACCACTGCTATTCTTGCTAGTTTAAAAATAAGTAGAATGAATGAAGTTTGATGATTTGTTTTTTTATATTTTCAGAAGAGACAGCTGATATCTTCCTAAAGTTTTTTACTGAGTGGGGCACACACATAATTTACGAAGAGGCGATCGGGGGGTTTGTTCAGTTCGACGTTAGAGTTGCCGAAACTTTCATGCAGCAAAAGTCATCAAGTTCAGTTTCGGCGTCGTTAAAAGCTGTTTACAATATTATGAGTTCCGTTGGAGCCAAGTTGAATGCTACAGATAAGCTAAGGGAACTGGAAAGTAAGGGAGTAGCCGGGGTTTTGATTCGTTTCGAAGGTGGGGAAACACCAGAGTACATCCAGTTTGAGTCCATCACAGAAGAAATCTTACAAAACTGGTCCAAAACGGTTCCAAAACGACCTTGTGAGTTGAGACGAAGCATCAAGCTTTGTCCATATCACTCCCTCTTAGATTATGGGGAAAAATATTTGGCTTTGAGGGAAGCAACTGATACGTATTTGGCAGGCAAAATTGGGCGTCCCCTTGTTGAAGAAAGAGAAATGCCCATACTTTCTCGAGAAAATATTTCGAAAGAAAATACCTCTGACCTATCTTGGGACTTTTATTTTGCAACAGTTTTAAAACTATACGCCAACGCTTTCATGTCTCCGTTCAAACTGATGGGTTACTGGATGTGCAAACTATCGGTAGACAGCTTTAAAATATTAAACCCACTTTTACTTAACAGGGTGATGAGTTTACATTTACATGCAACCGGATTTTACTAATTTATTTCAGGATTTAGAAGTACCGGACTATCTTAATCCTTCCACTATTTGGAACAGTTTACAGTATCGCACCTACTTACGACGCTAGCTGGAAGTACAATATTTTTGTCTCAATTTAGTCGAGTTTGTTGCTCATTCAGTCTGACTAAGTGCTCCTAAAGACAGGTTTACATCCCATTTACAAATTGTGTACTCTGGTTTAAGGCCCATTTAGCCTAATATAAGGTCTGTTCAGTCTACTACATATATAGCAAATTCGGCCAGGTTAAAAGCCTATGTTAATCTTATGTATAGCCTACTTAGCCTGGTTAAGAGTCCAGTTACCATGATTTACAGCTCAGGATCTAATCTAAAAACAAAGTAATTAAACGGAAAAAATCGTAAATAAGCTTTCTTGCTAATATTAACTATAGTGCGTGTGTTGAATTATTCATTTCAGCCATAATTCAATTTTTAGTTCGTTTGAAATTTGTGTTTCTAATATTTTCTTGAATTGTAACAATTATCTGTTCAGTTCCATATATAAATACACAAACATAAATTCCATTTTTGTGCTTTATATACAATACTGGCATGTATCAGCGTCAATCACAGCCAGAAGTAAAATAGATTGGTGTTGCATTTCACGTTGCAAATATTATGCATAAATCCTATTCATGGAGTTTATCTATATTTGTTGTATAAACTTGTACTATGAAGAAATTATAACACCGCTGCAAAACGCACAAAATGATTTGCTTATAAATTGAGTTGTCCTGTTTTATAGACTTTCTTATATTATTCAACAGAACTACGTTCTCTGAAAATTTAGTTTATCTATGTCTTGTAGGATTATTTGACATGGGAACAAGTCAATGTGGCAATATATAATCTGCAAAAATTGAAGGGAGAGAAGTGCACTACACCAATATAAGTGACATATTTTGATAGGATATAAGAACGCCGACATATTTTTTAGTTGACAAAATAAGTATTAAGTTTAGTATTGACATTCTCAATGTTATTTATACTCCATACCACAAGTTTAGATCATCAGAAGTTTATTTAATGATACAATCATTTAGAGCAAGCTATACGCAAAATTTACTGATACTAGAACTGTCTGTTCAGCAGGACTAAGCACCACATCTTGTATAAACACGAAAGTTGTTTTTCTTGAGAACTTAATTGTTTTTGTCGACACCAAAGGAAAACTATTTTGAATGTTTATCTTGTTTTTGGCAATTAACATTTCTGGCAATCCATTAAAGCCATTTCCTGTTAAGGAAAAACAAAATTGAATTCGTTCAAGCATTAGCCTTTTTCATGTTTTAAATTTGTTTACTACTACTCAACCATTTTTAATCTGGATTTCGTACACAAGGTTTTAACAATAAAACTAGCTTTGTTAGCAATTTTGTCACGCCAGTTAGGTAATATGCAGTGTAAATAAAAACTTCCTTAACTCCAAGTCTGTTACTGGTATGCTGCAACCGGTTTCATCGTTTTATTTATTCGACATCATCAGGCAGCTTAAATTAAAATGAATGGAAATTAAAAATTAAAAATTAATTGAGAATTTGTATGAAACGTACAGTAACCATATTATGTGACAATTAGTTCAAATATTATAATAATATTTACCCAGATATTAAAATGTATTATGTATTGACTAGTCGTTTCACATAAACGGTCAACTATTGACAAAAGGTTCCTGCATAATATAATGGATATAATATTTTACATTAGAATCCTCAATGAAACTAGAATAAATTGAACATTACTATTTTCGGAATTTAACACCAAAATTGATTACCTTCAAATTGTTAGACAAATTCTAAAAATATTCACGACTTTATTGTTACATTTTAGGAAGGATTGTCCGTTTACTCTAGTTGTTGTACACAGAATGCTTGAGTCAATATGAAGTAGAGAAGAAATAAAATATGCGAGCCAAAAAAATCCAGCTTTAACATAAACAGTATACGTGAAAAATGAACTGGACTATTTTGGCTCTGCCAAAGGATACCTATTTATGGTTTTTTGTATGGAGTTTGGAATAGAATAAGCTATTTGTATCCTAATGTCTTGTGCATGCTTTAACAAATTCTCGTCTTTGCATTGTTTTAGTTCGTTGTAAAATGCATTCTTAAGTATTTTTCCTGAACCAAGAATATTTTTGTAGAACGGTATTACAACAAAGGAATTAGTATTATTATTAGTAGTATTTACCGCGGTATTACTATTATAATTTACTAACATTTCTGGATGATGCATTGACAAAAATGAGATAAGAATATCAGACTTGGGTTTCAATAGGTCTGTCCGTACAATTGTTTGCAGTTTTCCTATAGCGGTATTTATAATATTGTCAGGATAGTTTCTTTTACGGAATTTATCCATTAAAGAATTCATTTCTTGCTGTCTAACAATTGGATCAGAACATGTACGAATTACCCGTAAACCGCATGAATAAGGTAGTGACTTAAGTAGGTGAGAAGGATGACTTGATAGATAGTGAACAAATTCATGCTTTGACATTGGCTTTCTGTACAAAGAAGTGGAGATGATATTACAATTATCTATCATAATATTCATATCTAGAAATGTTACACATGAATTGCTATATTCGTATGAAAATTTAAGGAAATCATGTTGGAATAGATTGTCTATACATACCTTTATCTCACTTTCTATATTAGTTACATCTAGAATCAAGAATAAATCATCGATAAATCGTCCTTTAAAAACTACTTCAGGTCTGGTAAGTTGGCGACGTAATTCTACTCCAGCCGTAATATTTGCCACAGAGACACTAGCACAGTTACCCATTTGAATACCCTTATGTTGAATGAATATTTCTTCGTTAAATTCAATAAAACTAAAGTCTAAACTTAAGTTCAAAAGTTCTTCCAATTGGTTTACATTAACATCAAAGGGTATTTTAGCCTTATGCTGGTTTTCTACGAAAAAACTTTTACAGTTTTGTTTACATTTAGCTATGGGTAACTCTAGGTACATTGCATTTATATCTGCTGTAACTAAAACGTACTTGTGGTCAGGTAATAATTTAACATGACTTAATGATAATAGCAGATGTGGAGAGTCTATTAACAGATCTGGTATAAGTAAGCTTAGTGGCTGTAAAATACCATCCAGGAACATTGATATACCTCGATTTATGCATTTTATGGTGCTACATATTGGTCTACCAACTGGAAATGATACATAATTTTTGTGCACTTTTGGCAGTACATAAAATTTTGCAGGTTTGAATTCTAACGGTATTAGAGAACTATACCTCTTACCCGGTATTATATATTTACAGAGATTTGTGGCTTTATCTATAAATATATTCATTTTCGTATTGAATTCAGAAATTGTGGAAGTCCTATATGTAGCTTCATCGTGGAGCTGTCTGGTTATCTCACTTTCGTAGTCACTAAGATTCATAACACAAATTCCAGCGTTTTTGTCACTTTGCTTAATAACTAATTTGTTTGCTTTTACAAATTTATCTAACTCATTACATAAAAATGAATGTACCTTATTATGTGGTTGTGTTTGTCTTTGTAACTTATTTACACAAATTTTAGCAAAATCAGTACTAAACAGAGAAGACTCGCATGGAGTATGTGTTTTTATATTAGATGTTGATTTTTTAATATTATGTAAAATTTCAGTTGCCCTATCCATGGTATTGTCCTCCTCAATACTTTTAAAGAATATTTTCCAGGCTATTTTCCTTTTACCTTCCTGTATACCATTATAAATTGCTCTATAATTTGGACTCTGTGAGAGGTTAGATTTGAGACCGAGAAATAGAAGTATTTTTACAGAACTAGGAAGGTCGGTGATGGAGGACAAATTATGAATTGAAGTGTTTGAGGTTTGCTCTAGTCCTCTGCTCCAGTTGGTAGACCAATATGTAGCACCATAAAATGCATAAATCGAGGTATATCAATGTTCCTGGATGGTATTTTACAGCCACTAAGCTTACTTATACCAGATTTGTTAATAGACTCTCCACATCTGCTATTATCATTAAGTCATGTTAAATTATTACCTGACCACAAGTACGTTTTAGTTACAGCAGATATAAATGCAATGTACCTAGAGTTACCCATAGCTAAATGTAAACAAAACTGTAAAAGTTTTTTCGTAGAAAACCAGCATAAGGCTAAAATACCCTTTGATGTTAATGTAAACCAATTGGAAGAACTTTTGAACTTAAGTTTAGACTTTAGTTTTATTGAATTTAACGAAGAAATATTCATTCAACATAAGGGTATTCAAATGGGTAACTGTGCTAGTGTCTCTGTGGCAAATATTACGGCTGGAGTAGAATTACGTCGCCAACTTACCAGACCTGAAGTAGTTTTTAAAGGACGATTTATCGATGATTTATTCTTGATTCTAGATGTAACTAATATAGAAAGTGAGATAAAGGTATGTATAGACAATCTATTCCAACATGATTTCCTTAAATTTTCATACGAATATAGCAATTCATGTGTAACATTTCTAGATATGAATATTATGATAGATAATTGTAATATCATCTCCACTTCTTTGTACAGAAAGCCAATGTCAAAGCATGAATTTGTTCACTATCTATCAAGTCATCCTTCTCACCTACTTAAGTCACTACCTTATTCATGCGGTTTACGGGTAATTCGTACATGTTCTGATCCAATTGTTAGACAGCAAGAAATGAATTCTTTAATGGATAAATTCCGTAAAAGAAACTATCCTGACAATATTATAAATACCGCTATAGGAAAACTGCAAACAATTGTACGGACAGACCTATTGAAACCCAAGTCTGATATTCTTATCTCATTTTTGTCAATGCATCATCCAGAAATGTTAGTAAATTATAATAGTAATACCGCGGTAAATACTACTAATAATAATACTAATTCCTTTGTTGTAATACCGTTCTACAAAAATATTCTTGGTTCAGGAAAAATACTTAAGAATGCATTTTACAACGAACTAAAACAATGCAAAGACGAGAATTTGTTAAAGCATGCACAAGACATTAGGATACAAATAGCTTATTCTATTCCAAACTCCATACAAAAAACCATAAATAGGTATCCTTTGGCAGAGCCAAAATAGTCCAGTTCATTTTTCACGTATACTGTTTATGTTAAAGCTGGATTTTTTTGGCTCGCATATTTTATTTCTGTCTTCTCTACTTCATATTGACTCAAGCATTCTGTGTACAACAACTAGAGTAAACGGACAATCCTTCCTAAAATGTAACAATAAAGTCGTGAATATTTTTAGAATTTGTCTAACAATTTGAAGGTAATCAATTTTGGTGTTAAATTCCGAAAATAGTAATGTTCAATTTATTCTAGTTTCATTGAGGATTCTAATGTAAAATATTATATCCATTATATTATGCAGGAACCTTTTGTCAATAGTTGACCGTTTATGTGAAACGACTAGTCAATACATAATACATTTTAATATCTGGGTAAATATTATTATAATATTTGAACTAATTGTCACATAATATGGTTACTGTACGTTTCATACAAATTCTCAATTAATTTTTAATTTTTAATTTCCATTCATTTTAATTTAAGCTGCCTGATGATGTCGAATAAATAAAACGATGAAACCGGTTGCAGCATACCAGTAACAGACTTGGAGTCAAGGAAGTTTTTATTTACACTGCATATTACCTAATTTGTTTTAGTTTATAAAACTATCTTGTAGAAATGAAAATTTTTCCTTAATAAAATTCCTTCAATTTTATATAGGGAGATATATTTTCAAGCTTTAAATGTTATAAGTGTGTAAAAGTGTTCTTCTTGCCTGTTCCGGATAAGCCAGAAGGTTACTTTGATATTTAACCTTTTTGCATGGATTTCCTAAACTTGTTTTAATTAGCAAAAGTGGAATTAAAAAATACGTTTTTAAGAGATATCGTGGTTCTCTCACTAAATATTCATAGAGCAATTGTCTGAGAATACGTGTTAGCCATAGCCATAGTGGTAATTACTAAAACGTGAAACATTCCTTGGCATGAAATATTTTAATGCAAGAAGGGAAGTCCTTATAATTTATGGAGGGATTCAAGTTAGGTGAAGGAGGCGCTGGAGGCAATCATTGCCCACAAACTCTTCTTACAAGGTATGCTATTTGACTGTTAATCGCAAACTAAGATGCAATATACCACATCTTGTTCAACGTTTTACGTAGATTCCAAATCTGGTTTCCTTTTGGTGTAAAACGCAAATTTGGAATTTTAGTAAATTAGTTAGTAATCGTAATTAACGTACAAATACGCGCGCTTGACCCCAGCAGCATCCCCCAGGTGCTCCTCCCTCTACACACGCAACACACAAAAACAACGTGAGAGAGCAACATCACAACGCACGCAGCAGCACTGCTTTCGCCATTTGTTTTGTGTGTTGTGCGTAGAGGGAGGATGCTGCTGGGGTCAAGCGCGCGCATTCGTACCTTAATTACGATTACTAATTAATTTATTAAAATTCCAAATTTGCGTTTTACACCAAACTGAAACCGGATTTGGATTCTAAGCAAAACGCTGAACAAGATGTGATATATCGCATCTCTATTTGCAATTAACAGGCAAATAGCATACCTTGTTAGTACCAAAACGTCTCCCAAAAGCCTTACTGTTCCGTCAAAATCATTTCCTAATTCTCTCCCAAGCTCTCAAATTTTCAATTTCTTTTTAAAACTCCGTTTTATAGATTTTAATTCTCCAATTTTCCTGTAATAACAAAATCGTCCCCAGAATCTCCGCTAAATTCTGTCTGAATTTTACATCGTGTCTCCTCAAAAACATTACCTTCTCCAGCAATTTTCTTCTTTCTGACTTTCAAATTCACTCTGCCTCTGCCTACTTTAATCTCATTTGACATCACCCCCTGCTTTCCTTTTATGGATATGAATATTGAAACATTGTGTTTGGGCAAACTTTTAAACCGTTGCCACTGCCGAGTCCAATATTGCAAGGAAAAACGGATATAACTAAATCTTGTAAATTGTGTTATTGAAAAATTTTGAATCAATAAAATTTCAAATGTTATCAAATTTTTATTTTATCAAGTTGTTAATTGGAAGATCTTATGAAGTTTTGAAATGCAATAGCAAACCCGGAATGTCCCAGGTTTGTGTAGAAGTATCATACTTTAACTCTACTGGACAAGTTAGAGAAGAATTGTGTGGAAGGAAGGATGAATCCAAACCCAAAGCAGAATACAGGTGCACTAAACATCCGAACCAAGAATTGCATGAAGTTGAATGCGAATGTTATGAGGATTTAGCAATGTTTTAACAGTGGTTTAAAACAATCCAACACGAGTATTACTTTAATTAAATTGATCCTTTTCTGTATTCAAATGCATAATGAAAAGACCTTTTATTCATTCTTTTCGTTACAAAATATCTACTAGTGGTCTATGCACACGGATGATATATTGCTGAGCTGTATCATATTGTGAGGAGAATCATGTAATAGTGATCAAGCTCCACTAGAGAGCTTGAAAGAAGTCAGGTATTGATTCCAACCTAAGAATTTTAAGGGAGCAAGAAGACAGAATGGTGCAACAAGCTTTTTAATGAAACTATCTTAGAATATTAAATGCGTTAAAACAGAAAAAGGTAGACAGTAAAACGTTTTTTAAAGTGTCCATTCGGTTCCAAGTTTCATATATTTTGAGATATTAGTAATTTTGCGAGTGGCAACCCAATACGAATTCAGCACTAAATCCGAGCATACATCAATTACTTGAGAAAACTGGAAACTGAATTTTAAAAACTAGGTGAAAAAAAATACGTACGGAAAAAATAACATAAACATATAACACCTTCCTGACAGCATGTTATGTTCATTACAGCAGTAAGCGGTCAGGGATGCATTAACGTATAAAAAAATACCAGTATTACCCTTTTCTCATGCATACATTTACTTTTCCTTTTTTCTTCCTCACGTACCTAAAAAGCTTCAGTCAGTAGAAGTTCTGTTATCCAGAGATCACGAGATTACCATTGTATTGCACATAAACCAGTTTTTGTAAGGAGAGATACTTCAGATCAGCTATCCATTATCTGAATTGTATGTCCTTGAATTTTGTTGTGCATCAGGTGGGGTTCCTATACTCTCAATATTATTGCCTCAGAAATGACTGATTGGTACTCTTTTCTGTATCCTTACCACGTACATATTTTCAGGAATTTGTTTTTATAAAATTGCTTTTGTTTGCAAATTAACATTTTTAAGACTATTTCTTTTACGTGCCACAAAACAATACCAGATTCAATACAAGTTATACTAGTGCACTTCAAAATGTCTCAAACGACAAAGATAATATACAAAATGTTGAGCAAATCGCCAAGAGAATGTGTGTTTTGTTGTCAATCTTTAATAAATGCATTTACACCCTGTAAACTTAATAAGGAGACGACCTACTATTGTAACATAACTCTACAACGACTTAAACGATTTTCTGGATATTTTGCATGAATGTTAGGCAACTTATGTATGTTACCTGTACAAAGTTTCAGATTGCCCCGATGCTGTATATTGAAGTTATGAACAAATTACCAACCCCATTCATTTTCAGCTGTATCAAAAATAAGGAGACGATTTCAGATTACGTCATTTTAGGCCACAAAGACATTCAGAATTCTAACAAAAACTGGTTCTAGTAATAAAGACAGACCGCGCAATTATAATAAATCTGAAATTAATTCGCATTTTAAGAATTTTTAGAACTTTCTTTATAAACCCGGAGAATTACCTTACAATAATTACACAAATACGGGTTTTTTAGATTTAAACGTGTATTACTTGGAATTTTATTAATTAATTATGCTTTAATCAGCATTAGTTACGATTAAACATGATTTTATACCAGAAAATCTAATTTTGCCATATTATATTACAAACAAAGTGTTCCTTGCAACTTAACCTGGATTATATAATTAGGCTGCTTTTGAGATTTTCAACCTGGAATCTCATAAATATGCATTATTTTTGTAACCAAACTCTCAAATATATGTTAATAAATGATTTTAAATATTTATATCGACGTAGAGTTTTCATTGGTGGAATAAAGTTAGCATCAACAAAAAATACATACGAAGCTAAATTGGGTATTTCAATCTCTTATAAAATATTTTGATATGGCCATAGTCGGGCTTATATACAGGCTATTGACTTTATTTCTCATGTATTTTTCTTTGAATCGATGCATATATTTTGCTCTGAAAGCATTTTAATGGGATGTATTACCCATCTAAGTCGATAGTCCATAACAACACCAAAACCTTATTTTGTGATTCGGGGTTTTCTAGATCTAAAATCTTAAAACTGCTGATACAACTCATCCGAATTTATAGTATTGCATTTTTAGTAACTTGCTTG
This sequence comes from Entomobrya proxima, assembly GCA_029691765.1. Classification (NCBI taxonomy): domain Eukaryota; kingdom Metazoa; phylum Arthropoda; class Collembola; order Entomobryomorpha; family Entomobryidae; genus Entomobrya; species Entomobrya proxima. Next base: position 48,962,530 of record CM056169.1, read on the forward strand.
CCAGTTTGGTCTACGTCTTACCTGAATACTAGACGAAATATATGAACTATGCAAATGCGACAATACAAAAATGCACACAGTTCGTGCTTCAGCAGTCCTATGTTGCAAATTTGTTTCAGTTAAATGTGATTGACTGCTTTAACTAGTATATAAAATCATGTTTAATCGTAACTAATGATGATTAAAGCATAATTAATTGATAAAATTCCAAGTAATACACGTTTAAATCTAAAAAACCCGTATTTGTATAATTATTGTAAGGTAATTCTCCGGGTTTATAAAGAAAGTTCTAAAAATTCTTAAAATGCGAATTAATTTCAGATTTATTATAATTGCGCGGTCTGTTTTTATTACTAGAACCAGTTTTTGTTAGAACTCTGAATGTCTTTGTGGACTAAAATGACATAATCTGAAATCGTCTCCTTATTTTTGATACAGCTGAAAATGAATGGTTTTGGTAAATTGTTCATAACTTCAATATACGGCATCGGGGCAATATGAAACTTTGTACAGGTAACTGACATAAGTTGCCTAACATTCATGCAAAATATTCAGAAAATCGTTCAAGTCGTTGTAGAGTTATGTTACAATAGTAGGTCGTCTCCTTATTAAGTTTACAAGGTGTAATGAGTACAACCATCTCAGAACGCACATTTGCGAAAAACCCTACACATGTGATTTGTGCAACAAAACCTTCTCGCAATATCAAACATACCGATATTCCATTCTGAAATCAAACAGTACAAGTGTAACCTGTGCACAAGGACGTTTGTCCTGAAATCAGCATTAGATAAGCACATAAGAAGACACACAAAAGAACTTGCGTTTAAATGCACTAAATGTGAAAAAGCATTTGTAAATTCCGACATTTTGCAAGTTCACATGAACAATGTACATGCAATCAGCAGAAACTTTACATGTCACGTTTGTAAAAACTCGTACAAAACCAAGCAAGTTCTGAAAGCTCATCTTAAAACGGTTCATGCTGCTAGCCGAGATTTCAAATGCGAAATCTGCCCTAGGACGTTTACAAGGAAAAGCGTCTTAATCAATCATTTTAAAACGCACAACACGGAACGACCGTATGAATGCAATCAATGTGGCCTAACGTTTAAATTAAAGGGCTCATTGATCCAGCATATTGGTACCCACTCAACACAAAAACCATTTGAGTGTAAAAGCTGCCCGAAAAAATTTCGAACATTTGGTTTGCAAAACCGTCACACCACAAATGTACACAGTGATTTGACTGCATTTGCATGTAAGATTTGCAACAAAGGTTTTGGGAGTTATAAATACTTGGAGGTTCACATGATTACACATACTGGAGAAAAACCCTTTAAATGTCTGGAGTGTGGTAGAGGATTTCCTTTTAACTGGAAACTGCAAAATCACATAAGAGAAGTGCACTTGAAGAAAAAGGAATTTCAATGTTTGTCTTGTGACAAATGGTTTTCAAGAAAAGAAGGCTTGGAAACCCATGCGTGGAAACATATAAAGGAGAAAAACTTCAAATGTGAGACTTGCGGAACTCTGTTTAGATCGCCAGTAAGGTTAAAAACACACCAAAGGAATTTTCACAAACCAGAAAAGAAAATTGTATGAATAAAAAGTGTAATATTGTAGAGAAGTGCACTTCAAAAAACAGATTTCTAGTGTGTTTCATGTAAAAACAAATATTGTTCAGAACGCTATGCGTAAAAGCAAGTTAATTGAAGAATTGTCAAGTGTACAAATGGCGAAACTCGGTTTCAAGAATGTCATTAACCACCCGTTTCTGGAATTGAATTTTACAGTACGGCAGTAACAACGTTAACCTCTGTGTCATACTTAACTAACTGGCAAGCAAACAGACACACGAAAATCAATTGATTTGTGGATTTGTGATAAACACTGTCAGAAACATGCAATAAACTGTTCAAAAATGAGTATGAGTGTAATCACACATATGCTGCTAGAGCATGTTCTAAATTGTATAAAACTGGTTAATAGATGATCAGAGGGTGATACAATGGGGATGTTTCCTTACTTTGGGTGTTTTAAACCTTTTTTACAGTTTTTAATGTTTTTGTATTACGTTTACACCTGACAAAAAGGTGTGTACTTGTAAATAATGTAATGATGATTGACTTTTTAAATTGATTTAGTACATTGTATTTGAATATTATGTTGAAAATGTACAAATTAAATCTTTTTGGGTTAGGGAGATTTCAAGAAAATAAATGAAAAATATAGTATTCACAAGATGACGTTGTTAAATTTGAATTTTACATGCATTGGTGTTCGCTTATTTAGATTTAACATGAATGCAAATACATCAAAAAAGTTAATCCTGGTTCCATTTATCAAGTGTATAACTGATAACGTTGTCTGTTTTGTTTTTGTAGTTCAGTGTGCACTTAATATTATTCTACTTCCACCATAGGCTACTACTCAGCACGCATTTTCTGTAGAATCATTGGCTATAATGAAAAAAGCGCAAATGTTACTAGTTTTCCCATGCAAACTAATTTTACAACAATTTGTTTTGAAAATTAATAAATACATAATCAGTAACCATTTCACTTTTAGTAGAAAATAAATTAGACCTTTGACCAACCGACGCTTCAGCGTAGCATTTATGCTGGCAGAAAAACACGAGTATCACTTTCATGAAGAAGTTTCTTTTCTACATTCACAAGCATAATGAAAAAGCTCTTCCTCTCATTCTTTTTGGTACGAAAAATTCATTTGGGGTACATACATGCAATTGATTTATTTATTGCTAAGGTAGATTATATTGTTAGAAGAATAGTGCTACGGGGATCAACTAATGCTTAGGTATTTTCCGTTCATGTATCCGTCGGGCATTATTTCTACCCTAGAATTTATGTGTACAAACTTGCGCGAATGGTAAGGCAACCTCAGTAATGAAGATACCATACTAATTTCAATCCAAGAAAAAAGAAGAAAGGGTCTAGTGACGTTATTTGAGATTGTACAAAATATTGTCCGTTGATTTTGTAATGCATTTTCTTCACGCAGAAGAAACACAAATGTTCTATAGTGAGAATGGTGTTGTTATGAGGAAGTTATTTCAAGATTTCATTCAGTATTCAGCATTGCATTTGTGCGCACGCATCAAAATTTTATCCCTAAAGAACTGATACATAAAATTTATTAAGCATTTTAGTAGACATAGATATTCACCATGTATAAACAACCAGTTAATTGCGCAATTTGCAGCAAAACATTATCCAATAAATACAAACTCGCACGCCATTTAAAAAGTCATCTTGAAAATCCTCCGAAACCTTTTAAGCGTAGTCTATGCACAAAACGTTTTTCGGAAAAGTCTCACCTTACTCGGCACATTAGAACTCACAGCAACGACCGACCTTTTAAATGTCTTGTTTGTCATAAGGGATTCACAAATACGTGCGATTTAAAATCTCATAGTGTTGTGCACAGTACGGAAAAACCTTTCCAGTGTTCCACTTGCTCCGCAAAATTTAAAAAATCTGCATACTTGCGGGAACACTTAGACAGAGTTCATTCTTCAGAACGAAAGTTTAAATGTGAGCAATGTGACAAAACTTTCAACCATAGAAATAATCTGAGAAGACATGTTGCAAGGCATTCCAGCATCAACCGTCAATACAGTTGCATATTTTGTGACTGGAAATATTTTGTTGGAACAAATGTCACCCCACATATTTTATTGCATATCAGGGAAAAGCCACATATATGCGACTTTTGTCAGAAAGAATTTGCAACACAATTGGAGAAGCGTGCCCATATAAAACGAATCCACTTAAAACAAAAAACGGAAGTTTGTGAAATTTGCAAAACTGGATTAGTTACCAAAGCAGAATTACGTCAACATTTTGAAACTAAGCATGCTGGGTTGAATCGACTTATGTACAAGGGCAATTTTTGTGGAAAAAATTTAAAATATAAAAATAATTTGGTTAAACATGTAAAAACAATTCATACTCTTGAACGTCCATATAATTGCAATCAGTGCGGCAGTGAGTATATATCAATATCAGAATTAAAAATGCATCAACAAATAAAGCACGAAAAACGCAAAACGTTTTACTGCACGCTTTGCCCAGCTAAGTTTAAAACCACGTTTTACTTAAGGGGCCACATTAGACATGTGCATGAAAACCGAAGGATTCATTCGTGTTTGTTTTGCAAAGACGAAAAAACGTTTAAGACGTATGGTATGTTGGGAAGGCATATTGTGTCACACACCAAGGAAAAATTTTGCGTTTGTGACTGCGGAAAAGAATATCCTGGTGAGTCGGATTTGCGAAATCACAAACGTTTCTGGTGTAAATTTAGGGAACACAGTTAACTATGTGAAACTGAACTGACATTGTGTTGAATTAAATATGCATAAAGTGTGTCTGGGAAAATATTTCATCTAAAATTAACTAAGCGCCAGAAATTGAAAATATTGGAACATAGTGTTTCGACAAAGTATGAGATCGTTACAACTGCCGATTTCCGTACTGCAACAAAAACATAATATAAATAAATATTGTAAATTGTATTTTGAGAAATTGTGGATAAATTCAATATAACAAATTTTTACTGGGAGTAAGGAAAAAGGAATAGCATCTGCTTGACGTCTGCTTCTCTATCCAATTATTTCTTCTTAACTTTCGGTAATAAAGTATGGCAAGAATCGTCCGCCGGGAGCAACTGTAAATGAGAGGAATATCAGCATTTGTCATTCATAGAGATCCGAAGAATATTATGAGCACATCCGCCCTCTTTCTTTTGTTCAATTTTACGTATGATTGGGTTACTATGGTCTGCAAGACAGATGGTATTTTGTAATGCTGTATCGGAACAAGATGTTTTGTTGTGAATCATTCTGAATTCTTTACCCTATTCTTTCTTTTTCAATTTAAAAAGGTCGGATATGTAAGCAGCTCTTTACAAGTTATTTTCTATATAAGATGTTGCTTTCAGGTGCACATGTCCCATTTTGCTCCCAGACAGTTTTGGCATTATAATTTCTGACACATTTACATATAATATGTTACAATATGGTGTTAGTATTCCAATTTTAATATGCATTACATTTAATATGCATTTAAATACAAATTTGAAAATTTTTCTGTGGTGTATGTGAGCCACCACATAGATAGATAGATTAAACAAATTATGTTAATCATGCTAGACGATAAGACTTGCCTGTTCGATTGATAAAACCTTGAACTGACTGATATGAAATTGTCTTGGAAGATGAACTCTTGTGATTTCGTCTCCACTCTGCTTCTGTCTTCTAAGCAATAAAGATATACACTAAAACTGACTGGTCTACACTAAGGCAAAGAACCATGCATTGATTTGTCCCATGCAACACCTCATAATATTCATGTTAGTAGTTCGCAGCCCATGGCTCATCATAAGTAAATATATGAACACTACAGTTTCGATATTGCTCAAAATGCTTGAAGCTATTTATTTTACACTAACAAATGTGAAAATTTACTTTCGAATGTCTGAGGAAATAAAGTTTTATTTCCAAGTGCTAATGTGATAATTGCCATATGCAGTAAGTATTGTAAGCTCTTATAAAATGTAAAAATTATGTTTGGTTAAAATTGTGCAAAGCAGAGTTCAAACCTTTTAAACTGCTTAATAAACATTGAGGAAAGCAAAAGCAGTGAGATAAGTTTTCAGAAGTCAATGACTTTATTTAACATGAGATAAAAATAAAAATGTGTATCTACAAAAACTTATATAAATCAAGACTAAATAAATAAATACAAATCATTGAGAACTTGATACTGTTGTGAATAAAAAACGCAATTACAAAAAATTCATCAACATAATAAAATAAATTTCATCTACACTTTTTGCAAGCGTACAAAAATACCCATACTAAAGGTGGTTATACTCCAAATTTTAAGCAAGACACCAGAAACGTGACACTTTCACTGCTCATAGGAACTGGTAAAACTCATATGTCCTTAAACCTGCCTTTACCCCGAAAAAATTCAACCACCAACATTATACACAGCCTAAAGAATTTTCCAAATTGCTGAATCCTATGATTACTGCAGAATGGCTGATGTAAATCAGTGCAAAATTAATGTGCTGAAACTTTATGGAATATAATTGCATTTCTATGAATAAAAACTATTACCGCGATAAAAACAATGCAGTGTAGAACTTAAGCTAATTTCATCAAAAAAAATAAATAAAAAGAAAAAAAAATATTCTGGTACATCGTAAAGCGATGTCCCAAACAAAAACCTTGAAAAACAAATAAAAATGGAACAATCCAAACTAATGTAATTTAATTTAATTAATTTGTCTATCCAAACTTAGTTTGTAACCTACACTCTTTTCAATCGTTTTTGGTATTGCTCGCACTTGATATTCTTGGCAGTAACGTGAGTTGCTGCATGCCGCTGTAGGTTGAATTTCGTTTTAAATTGTCTTTCGCAAAGTGTGCATTGAAAACCTATATTCTTCAAGTGAAACATTTTCCTGTGCTTTTTCAGGTTCGGGTTTGAGAAAAATGTTCTGCTACATTGCTCGCATTTATGCAGTTTCCCTCCTGTATGCTTATTAACATGTAGTTCCAATAGTTTATAATATATAAACGCTTCGTCACAAAACTGGCACTTGAATGGTTTCACGTCATTGTGCATATTTTCTATGTGCTGCTTTAGTAAAGTAGTTGTTCGAAATGCTTTTGGACAGTCTTTGCACGACATTAGGCTTGAAATCCCTTATTACACTGATTGCACTTAAATGGTGATTTAGTAGCGTACTTTTTAGTATGGGCGGTGAAATTGTCATTGTTTGAAAACGTTTTACAACAAACATCACACTTGCAATTTCTGTTGGTAGCATGAACATTTTTAAGATGGCGCGTTAAATTTGCCTTAGTGTTATACGAAGATTTACAAACGGAACAACTAAAATTTCTGGCGTTGCTGTGATAGCTCTGATGACGTTTCAAATTTCCAGCAGATTTGAATGCCTTTGCACAAATATCGCACTTAAAAGGAGTTTCTTTTGTGTGGGATCTTATATGCTGTTCTAAATTTGACCGCTGAACAAATGATTTGCTGCAGAGTTTGCATACATGCCTTTTCGTTGCAGAATGTGATAATTTATGATACTCGAACAAAGTTGTTTGAGAAAAATTTCTGTTGCATAATTTGCAAACAAAAGGTCGTTCTTGTATATGGCAACGGATATGATTATACTCGGTGAAAGTGGTGGACAAAGTTTTACTGCAAAACACACAATCTCTTGCGGAGATTGAAGGCTGCTTGGATTTTTTGGAAACTCGGCTTTGCCAAGATGCCATTTTTACCAAGTCTGCTGGGTCAACTTGTTTTGAATATCTTTAGTGGAAAATTTCTGGTTACCATTACTGGTTGTGAATCCTGTAACAAATGCAATAAACCTGAATTTAAAAGAACAACCTATATATTCTAACCATTCTAAAGCATTTCTTTTGAACCATTTCCTGTATGAAGTGTGAATGATACGTGAGTGCGTAAAAGAACAATTAACTACTTTTCATATAGCCTAGGTGTATGTAAACAACCAGACTATTATCTTTTACGCCTTCACGCACTCATGCCTATCTTGTATAAGATGAGGAAGCCTCAGCCTTGATTTTGTTCAATATTTCATCATCGTGATAGATTCATTTCAGCTTCACCTTTATCCGCATAATATATTCACCCATACCTATCACCTCTACTTGCCTTTTCCTCAATTTATTTGTCAAGGATTTCCGTTTTGTCTTTCTTGATCCATTATTTTTCAAATTTTTTTGAATATTTAAAAAAAACAATTTTATTCAATTTCTCTACTACTAAATCATTGCAAGCGCAACCATTGATAATATTTATATGCCATAATAAGTTATAAGCTACAACACGAAATTTTCAGTCAAATATTTACAAACACAATGTTAATGCCATTATACACATTGACTGAAACTATCATAAAAGTTCCATTTTTCAATCTGTAGGCTATATGTAATTTAACTAAACCTGTCACAAGGTTTCAAAATCTAATTATGACAGGAAATCATAAAATTTATTTCATGCTACATTACGTATTATGCATTATTTCAGTTATCAGTTTCCTTGTATTTTTGTGTTAATAGAGCACATTTTCTCTTATGCTCCCATAACCCACTTTCACTTTTGTATTGCTTTCCACAACTGCCACATTTAAACGTTTTTATTTATTTATTTATTTCCTTCATGAGTCTGAGTTACATCTGAATGTGAAATTAAATGCACTTGCAACTGCCTTTTTTCTTTTAAACTGTTTTTCACAAATTGTACACGGGAAGTTGGCCTTCATCAAGTGTACTACACTAACGTGACTTTTCAATCCTTTATTCATAGCAAAACGTTTTGTACATAATTGGCATCTCTAAGAATTCTCTCCAGTATGTCCAATTATATGTCCTTCTAATTGTTTGTAGTTTACAAAACTTTTCTTACACAAGTTGCAGGAAGGCGGTTTAAAATTACTGTGTTTATTTTGCACGCGGTGCTTCAACAAACCGATTTTCGTGGAAAATCGGTCCGAGCAACCACCACGCTGATATTGCTTCATGCTTGTATGTACATTGAAATGGTTTTCTAAATGCTGTCTCCTTTTGAACTTTTGAATGAGGAAGTGCACGCAGTGCATTAAAATGGTCGATCATCATTGTGAGTTTTTAAATGGTCTTTTAGATATTGTTTTTTGAAAAATGATTTTGCACAACAATCAAACGTAAATTTAAAGCCAGTGCACGCCACTTCAACCGCAATAATGCAAGTTTCTTCTCACTCTGTCAGGTCTCCGATTTGCCGAATTATCCTTATCAAGGTTTTTGTTTAAATAATTTTTAGCTTTACGAGCCAACAAGCTTGTAAGACTTTTTATTTTCCTTTTTTCCTCGAACGAGCTAGTTTTTGTGAAGCCGAATGGCTAGATTTTTGGTGTTTCTAAGGTCAAGAGATTGGTCTGCTGTGAGGCATTTTTCACAAGAAAATAGTGAGGTAGATTCCTGGAGCCTACCTCATTACCTCTCAATATTCTTATCTGTTTTTGGGACAGTAATTGTAACATTTTCAATGTTTGTTGGAACAGAATCAACTCATTTATAACCATACCCGCTTTTAATTTAGAAACGGTATCAACATTACATTTAGCCTCAGCAGTTCTCAAATTTGCAGAATCTTATCATTCCTGGAAAATGGCTGCTGTGGATTTACACTTAATGCAAACATATAAGCACATCTACACACAACGACTATTCTTTAGTAAAAATTAATGTAGTATAAAATATAAGTTGATAACTTTTTTTTACTCTACTTAACATAGACAATAAAAGGAAAAACCTCTGAAGCACTTATAAAAGACGTGCTAAGCAAGGGTTATATCATTTAGACACCAAAAATTTATTGTGTTGTTTTTTCCGATGACATTGCAAAGCATCACGGGTTTTAAATCGAGTTTCACATTGGTCGCACTGGAACTTCTTGTCACTAATGTGAACTATGGCATGACGTTTCAGTGTGGCTTTCATTGCAAATTTTCTTTCGCAAAGCGTACATTGAAAATCTTTCTTCTTCAGATGTATCACTTTTATGTGGTTTTCCAGTTTCGGCTTTGAGGAAAATTCCCTGCTACATTGCTGGCATTTATGTGGTTTTTCTCCGGTATGACAGATAACATGTAATTCTAATCGCTTGTAACTTGTAAACGCTTTGTCACAAAGTTGACACACAAATGGTTTCACTTCATTGTGCATTATCTCCACGTGTTGCCTTAGTAATGTATTTGTTCGAAATTTTTTAGGACAATCCTTGCACTGAAATGGTTTCAGACCTGAATGAATAGTAATGTGAATATTTAAAACCAGCTTATTTTAAAATGCTTTATCACACTGATTGCATTTAAATGGTCGTAAAGTACTGTGTGTTTTAATATGAGAGGTTAATGCGTTCTTGTTGGAAAACGCTTTGATACAAATATCGCACTTGAAATTCATGCCGGTAGCGTGGACATTTCTAAGGTGACGCTGTAATTCTAGTTTAGTTTTTAACGAAGATTGGCAAACGTGGCAAACAAAGTTTCTGGCGTCGCTGTGAACGTTCTGATGGCTTTTCAAGTGTCCAGCTGTTGCAAATGCGTTGGTACAAATTTCACACTTAAAAGGACGTTCTTTTGTATGACATCCTAAATGTCGTTTCAAAAGTGTTTGAGTGAGAAATGCTTTGCTGCAGAGTTCACATTCATATTCCTTGGATGCGGAGTGTGAGAATTTGTGATAACAGAAGGAAGTATTGTGAGAAAAGTCTTTGTTGCACAGTTTGCAAATAAATGGTTTTTCTTCTATATGACAACGAATGTGATTATATTCAGTGTAGGCACCAGACAAAGTTTTACAACAAAACACACAAACTCTCGGCAAAAGTGCAGGCGACTTGTGTTTGTTGGACGTATGGCTTTTCTGTGATGCCATTGTTACCAAATATGCTGTCAAGTTTTCTTGTGAATTATTTTTTGAAAATTCTGTTTGTCACTGCAGAATTGGGAGCTTTCAATTAAATGTCTAGCCTTAATTAACAGACGTTTATGGAATACATATGCACAAATTTAAATAATATTGAACTTCAAATTTTCTCATTCTCTCACTGATGCAATAGTACAACAAACTCTCAGGCGTCCTCACAGTGAACTGTTGGGTATTCTGTACAAAACAGAAATAACATTTTAGAAGTGACAAAATAAATAAAATTTTATGTACACTGTATTAACAACTTTGCGAGCACAAGCCACAAGAAACGGTTCACCAACTTTGTTTTCTTTCTTATATTGAAAAAGCTCAACCCAAGTAAAACGACAAAGCAAGTTTACAATTTACAATGGAAAAAAATTTCTGGTGGTGTTTCACACACCTAAATTTTATGACTGAATGACAATTGAAGTGGACTTCTGTATTTACTACGGTATAGGTAAAGGGACTCACATACCCGTAATACAAATCTAAAGCTTGTAAAACGTGTAAAAAAATTCAATAAAGTCTATTGAAAAGGATAAATGCCGTTACTTTCACAATGTACAGCTCTCTTTTGAACCTTTTTCTTCATGAAGTATGAATGGCATTGGAAATTTAACACGCTACCTCAGTTTCTGTTTTATTACACATATGTATTGTCGTCTTTGTTCTCTTTCCCTTAAATTCACTGTTGAGTCTCCTTTCATCCTTTTAGTTTCATGCTTTTTGGATTAGCGTGTTTCAAGCTTCATATACATCCACATTATCATTTCTATTAGCCTTTTCCCTCAATTTGGTCAAGTTTTCCTTTTGGTCTTTCATGGTCCGTTATTTTTTTTTCAAATTATATTTCTTTAAAATTTATGCCAAGTTTCTTTATTAGTACAAATTATGTACATTAATACACACGTGAGCTATAACATATATTAATCTCAATATTATTGAGTCAATAATGATTACACATTTCAGCTATCAATTGTTTTATATTTTTGTGTTCCTGAAGCACATTTTCTCTTATGCTCCCATAACCCACTTTCACTTTTGTACTGCTTTCCACAACTGCCACATTTAAATGTTTTTACATCTGAATGCGAAATTAAATGCATTTGTAATTGCCTTTTTCTTTTAAATTGTTTTTCACAAATTGTACATTGATAGTTGGCCTTCATCAAGTGTACTACACTAATGTGACTTTTCAATCCTTTATTCATAGCATAACTTTTTGTACATAGTGGGCATTTGTAAGATTTCTCTCTAGTATGTCCAATTATACGCCCTTCTAATTGTTTGTAGTTTACAAAACTTTTGTCACATAAGTTGCATGAATGCGGTTTAAAATCACTGTGTTTATTTTGCACGTGGCGCTTCAAGAAAAACTTCGTGGAAAATCGTTCCGTGCAGCTATCACACTTGTACTGCTTCAGGCTTTTATGTACATTGAAATGGTTTTCTAAATGCTGTCTCCTTTTAAATGATGAACTACACTCAGTGCACTGAAACGGTCGTTCATCATTGTGAGTTTTTAAATGGTGCATTAGGTATTGACTCTTGGAAAAAGGTTTTGTACAAACATCGCACGTGAAATTCTAGTCAATACACGCCATTGCAGTGCCATGCACAAATTTTCCATGTCGGGACAACGAACCCTTGCTTTTAAATGCAGAGTTGCAAATTTGACATTTAAAATCTTTTGATGTAATGTGGACGGTCTGATGCATTCGTAAATTGTCAGCGTTTGAAAATGCCTTTGTACACTTGCTGCATTTAAAAGAAAGTTCTTTTGTGTGGCATCTTATATGCCGCTCTAGTTTTGATCGCTGCACAAATCTTTTCCAACAGAGTGCGCATTCATATCTTTTCAATTTTGAATGTGACAATTTGTGATAATGTAGTGTAGCGGAGCTAGAAAAATACTTGTTGCACAATTTACAAAGAAAAGGCTTTTCCTCTGCATGGAATTGAAGATGATCATACTCAGTCTGTGCAGTGGACAAAGTCTTGGGGCAAAACACACAACGTCTGAGCAATTTTGAAGGACCCAAGGATTTCTTGGATGTTTTGTTGTGGTTTGATGCCATTTTTACACGAAGTAATTTGATAATCTATTCAATCTGTTTCGCATTTTGAATCAATCCTTGGGAGTGTAGAAATGGACACGAAACTTAACTTGATGCGATTATATGAGACTCTTGGAAACAGGGAAATTCCAATTTGAACTTTAGTCTATATTGTCACAAGTTTATAGAATTTAAACAAATTATATTACTACTGATTACTGATCTTCAATTTTCTCCTTCTTTCACTAAGGCAATAACACGGCAAACTCTCATGCTTCTTCGCTGTGAACTGTTGGGTATTCTGTACAAAACGGAAATAAAATACTCAAAGTGACAAAACGAATAGGTTTTACGTGCTCTGAGATAAACGCTTTGTGAACTGAAATAGTCTGCACGTCTGCTACTCTGCATTGAAAAAGCTCAAACCAAGTTATAAGCGTACAACTTGCAACGTAAGAAAAATGCTAGGGCTCTTTTACACACCCTGGATTTTTTTCCTTTGGTGTATCAGCTGCTTACCAAAAAATATTAAGTTAAATCAAGCATCCAAAACAATTTCCCTTCAGACACGGACAGATGAACGCACCAAAACTTTTGTAAGAGGGGTATTCAGGCATATGAAGAGTTGTATCTATAAAACAGCTTTGTAGCTTGTGAAACCTGATTTATTTTCTACACAAAAAAACATTTAATTCGTATCCCCTTTTGCACCGAACATCTTTTATTTATTTTTGTTACGGATGACTACATTGATAAATAGGATGCACATTTTGCTGTTTATTTGTTATAAATTGTAGCCGTGGTGTATGCCAAAAAGCATTTTTTGTTTTCCATGTAATAACACACTTTTTCATTTTTCACTTAAATCATTTTTTATCTGAATGGAATCTCAAATGCATTTCCAACTGAACTTTTCATCTAAACCGTTTTTCACAAATTGTACACTTGAAATTTGCCTGCTTCATGTGAACTTCGCTAATGTGCCTCTCCAATCTAGGGTTGCTGATGAATGCTTTTGTGCACAGTGGGCATTTGTGCGGTTTCTCTCCAGTATGTCTAGCAGTATGAACTTTTAATCCCTGGTAGTTTACAAACGCTTTGCCGCACAACTGACAAGAGAATGGCCTGAAACTACTGTGTATTCTTAGCACGTGATACTTTAATAAATATTTTGTTCTTAATTTTTTCGGACAACTTGCACATTGGTATGGTTTCTGACCAGCATGAGTATCAAGATGAAATTCCAACACTTCTCGCTTTTTAAATTTTAAGCCACATTCACTGCACTGAAATGGTCGATCTGTTTTATGAATCCTTAAATGCGTTGTTAGAGCATGCTTGTTGGAAAATGATTTTTTACAAATGTCACACGTAAAATTCAAGCCTGTTGCATGAACATTTTTCTTGTGACTGGACAACGCTTGTTTGATTTTAAATGCAGAGTTGCAAATATCACATATAAAATCTCCAATTGTACTGTGAACGGCTTGGTGAATCCGCAAATTGTCAGCGTTTCCAAACGCTTTTGCACATTGATTGCAGTTATAAGGAAGTTCTTTTGTGTGACATCTTAAATGCCGTTCCAATGCAGATTGCCTGAAAAGGTTTTTCTTACATAGCTCACATTCGTATTGCTTGCTTTTGGAGTGGGACAATTTGTGGTAGCGAAATGACTCAGAGTTTGAATACTTGTTCTTGCACAATTTACAAGTGAAAGGTTTTTCCTCTATATGGGATCGAAGATGATTATATTCGCTGTATATACTGGACAATGTTTTGGAGCAAAACAGGCAGCGTCTGGCTGAATGTGAAGGGCTTTTGTGCATTTTGTATTGTTTGCTTTGATGCGACACCATTTTTGCAAGAACATATAAGTTACAATGTTTTCAATATTTTCACTCCAGAAACTTTGTTTTTAAAGTAATTTAACAGAAATAAATTGCAGTTTTGTAAAAACAATCTCAGCTGAGAACGAGTGCAGAGTGTATTCACAAATTACTTATTTTTATATTTACTGAGTACAAAGAACAAAAACACTGTTGTTGATTGCTCCTATTCTCCCACAACAATGCGAGCATTTCAACAAATTGAGTGCATCACACAACAGGTTTTATCCCACCAAAAAGTTGCTTGCGTATATATACCTGTGTTATAATTGAATTTTTTATCTCCACATTGACTAAACTTACTATCCTAAAGCCATTCTATTCTTTTGTGTGTCGTCTAAGAATTCCTAGAAAACCTAGCCAGCGCTTGGTGCTCCGTGTACTTGCAATTATAATTTTGTATCCCATTTCTTTATTCACTCAGGTGCATCAAACAAATTTGATGTATATATTACGGCTTTTTGATTTCGTGTCATTTCAAATACGCCATACTGTGTAGTTGAGAAACAAGATGAGGTTTTTATGAAGACATTGGTCTTACTTTGCATTAGTACGCATGAAAAAATATAATTATATATATTTGCGATAAGCAACCACAGAAAAGCAAGTGCAAAAAAACCGTCGTAATGTCTCGTAGCATATAATTTTCCTTAAAATCAGATTGATGAACAGGTATGTCATTTTGAGCATTTTCTAAAACATTTCCACTTAATTTAAACTTTGAATATAATTGCACAATAATAAATAATAATAATCTAAACAGAATCATGATAAATACTATTGATTCATAAATTTAAAAATCCATCCAGAAACTCATATTCACTTTTAGTCAAGGATCAGACAGCAATTGTGCTGTCCTTTAAAGACAGCAATTTTCTGGACAGCAAAATTGCTGTCTAAAAATTAAAATAAAGTTTCATAACCCATAAAATTTAAATATACAGCAATGCAAAAATATAAATGGGTCAGCATTTGTTTCCTATTTATGCAAAAAATAATGTGTATGAAAGCATATTACAGTAAACCTTTCGGAATTCAAATAGTAAAAAGTATGACTCCAAATATAGTAAATGCATTTTATTTTAAAATTATTCATAAATTATCAATTTAGCATCCATCGTTTTTATGTATGTATGAAATAATTAAAGGGTTGTTCCTTGTTCTGGAGACATTTTTGACGCTGCGATATCTCGGAACATTTAGGCTTTATTGAGCTACAGTATTATTTAGCATTTAGTACAACTAATACTTAACAATATTCACATAAACTAAGATTCATTGGTGCCTTTGTATCCAGTGCTGGAAAGTTCTTGTTCGGCTTATGCTCGAACCCCATATCCCGATTTTCCCGATCATGCTGCCACTTTAGTGGTGATATTTTTCCAATTAGTATTGAAACCTTGGGGTATACTGTGTGGGTTTTGTAGACTGGACTACCCTGCCTTACATGAATCCAAAAAAGTTTCGATGTCTCTTACCAGTGGAATATTTGGAGCATGTTTTGATTTTGGTCTAGATCTTAGAATCTTTTTTTTGTAAACAAATCGGGATCTAGATTTTGCTGGCTGCTCCTGATCTTTGACTGCTGGTTGGTGCTTCCGGCTTAGTGCAGGCTTTGATGCCCAATTTCTGAGCTTTAGTTTGACCTAGCGTTTGTGGACAAATGTTGAGTTTGTTGGTTGCAGCACTAATTGAGGAGGAAAGCTTCAACTTTGATGTCGTCTTCAAGATTCCTATGAAAGCCACCGTTACAATATGTCCTTATGAGAACCTAAACCCTGACGTTTTTGTAGCTTAATATCCCTGAAATATTTTTTATATACATGTATGGCGCTTACCTTCTTCTACAAAGTGTTTCACTGCTTTAATGTTTGATCTTTTTGCGAAATTTTCGAAGTAGGATATAACCCGTTTTAAAAACGCCTCTTTCTCCCGGGAAATCAAGACGATGTGTTTATTTTGGAAAACCGAAAAATACATCATATAACCCCCAAAGGATGGGCTATCACATGATGCATTCAATTTTTTATCTCCTGCCTTCATTTGCATTTTATTTCTATTTGCATAAATGTCTCCAGAACAAAGAACAGTGCTTTACTTTAAAAAATATGATCAAAGACAGCAAAAATGCTGGCTTGACAGCAAAATTGCTGCCTGATCCTTGACAGACTTTACAAAAAAATTTAATAGAATAGCAATTTATCGGGTAGAACTACAAATAAATGTCTTTATATTATACAACAAATTCCACACACACAACTTTGCATTATGTGTGCTCATATTTAGAAAAGAAACCGCAGAATAGTATTTTTATTTATTTCAGAGTGGTATAGATTTTACTGAAAAGTCCTACTTGTTTGATTACACACCAGTCTACTTAATTTTTGATGGTTCTAACATACATTTTCTCTGATGCTCGCGAAAACTACTTTCGTATTTGTATTGTTTTTTGCAATCGTTACACGTGAATCTTTTTTCATCAGAATGCGACAATAGATGCATATCCAAATGTGTTTTTCTTTTAAACTGTTTTTCACAAATTGTGCACTGGTAATTTGTTTCCTTCAGGTGAACTTCCCTAATATGCTGCTTCAATCTACCACTGATGGTGAATGCGGTTGTGCATAGTTGGCATTTGTGCGGTTTCTCTCCAGTATGTCCAGCAGTATGAACTTCTAACATCTGGTAGTTTACAAACGTTTTGTCGCAAAACTGACATGAGAACGGCCTGAAATCACTGTGCATATTTTGCACGTGAAATTTTAACAAATACTTTGTTCGAAATTTTCTCGGACAACTTGTGCACTGATATTGCTTAAATCCAGCATGCACATCAAGATGATTTTTCAAATTATTTCTAGTTTTGAATGTAGAACTACACTCGGTGCACTGAAATGGTCGTTCTACACTGTGAATTTTTGAATGCTTTGTCAAAGCATTTCTGTTGGAAAATGGTTTTGCACATATGACGCACGTAAAATTTAGGCCTGTTGCGTGAACATTTTTTACGTGAATGGATAACAATTGGTTGCTTTTAAATGCGGAGCTGCAAATGTGACACTGAAAGTTTTTTGTAGTGGCATGAACGTTTTGATGAGTCTTTAAATTTGACAAGTTTCCAAACGCTTTTTTACATTGGTTGCACTTATATGGAAGTTCCTTTGTGTGACATCTCAAATGTGCCTCTAATTTACTCCCCTGGGACAAGGCTTTCTTGCAAAGCTCACATTTATATTGCTTGGTTTGGGAGTGTGACCACTTGTGGTAATAAAATGTTGCAGAGTTTGAAAAAGCTTTGTTGCACAAATTACAAATCAAAGATTTTTCCTTTATATGGGATCTGAGATGATTGTACTCGTTGCTTGTACTGGATAAACTTTTGGAGCAAAACACACAGTCTCTGGGTAAATGTGCGTGACTTTTCCGCTTTTTGGATTGTTTGCGTTCATGTGATGCCATTATTGCAGGAATATGTACTATAATGTTTTAAATATTTTCAATTAAGAAACTTTTGTCTTCAAGTACTTGAGTTGAAGCAATCATCATCAATCAATTTTTTGGTTGAGAAAAGTTTAAATTCAGAAGAAATTACTGTCTGTGTTATTATAGTCGATTCATAGACAATAGTCAGCTGAAAAAGTACAAGTGCAGTGTTCTCTTATGCTTTCACAAAAAGTACACAAAACAAAATCCAATGTTGTTGATTCCTCATAGTATTCCACAAAAAAGCAAACGCTCCAACGATCAATGCAGTACACAAAAAGCTTTATCCCACCAAAAAGTTGTTTGCGTATACACATCTGTGTTGTTCTAGAATTTTTAACTATATGCGTGCATACCTAAAGCTATATCAAATGTGAAGCAGCCGTCGTGAAAGGCTTCGACTACCTGTGTGTTGTTGGATAATTCCAAGAAAATCTAGGTACCCATTGGTACGCGCAATTGTATTTTTTTCATGAAGTTTGAATGGTTTCTACGGATAATGCAGAGTTTTGTATTTTTGTATTCCTTCCATTCGGGCAGGGGCTTCGAAGGCTGATAGTAAGATGCTCATATTATGGTTTTTCTATTTGTATCGTTTCAAGCCTGCCTTGTGTGGTTGGGATAGGAAAGGAGTATCTATGAACGCAGGTACATTACTTTGTACACTAACAAAAGAATATAATTTTGCAAATTTTGAATAAGCCATCTGGGCAGGGACAAACCCCATACAACTACAACAAAAAATATTTTAGTTTTTATCAGCTTAATAACCAGGTAGGTCTTGCTGGACTTCCTTCTGAAAATGTTTTCGTCCTAAATCAACGTTTACATCAAATACAGATCTCTCCATGATTTATGATTAGCCTTTTAACAGTATTTAAATAGATATATTATGCATTTGCATAATCAGTTTCCTCACAGTGATGGGCACTCCCACTCCTAGAGGGGGAGTGAAAGTGGCAAAAATGAGTAGAGTGGGACATTTTTTGGCTTTGGAAGAGTGGAGTGAAGCGGAGGGGTCAAATTTTCAACACGATGGCGATTGAAATGGAGCGAGTGGGTAAAACTTTGCTACCACAATGAGTGGAGTGGAGTGAGGGGTTAAAAATGAACACAAAATAGGGAAATTTTTAGTAATGTTCACCACAAAATGCTAAATTGTCTTGCAGAAATTGCAGTTTTTGCGTTTTAAGTACGTATTTAATGCAAAAACTTGCAATTTTTCTCATGTTTTTCTTGTTAAACCGCGATTTTGGCACCATTTTTTCCTTTTTCTAGCAAAAAATGACACATTTTGGGTCACTTAAAATTTGAAAGAGTGAGAGAGGAGTGGAGTGGTTAAATTTTTTTCCTGTTTGAGTGGAAGTGGGAGTAGTGATAGGATTTCGGCGAATGATGAGTGGAGTGGGAGGGAGGAAGTTTTTTGTCTCGCTCACACGGAGGAGTGGGAGTGGGAGGGGAGTGAAAATTGAATGCCCATCACTGTTTCCTCATATTTTTTGTTACTTAAGCACACTTTCTCTTATGCTTCCATAAACCAATTTCACTTTTATAATCTTTTCCACAATTGCCTCATTTGATTGTTTATGCATCTGAATGCGAAATGAAATGGATTTTAAAACGTCTTTTTCTTTTAAACCGTTTTTCACAAATTGTACAATTTAAATTTGTATGCATCAATTGCGCTTGCGCCGTAATGCAACTTTTTAGCCGGCTACTGATAACAACACTTTTCCTAAATGGTTGACATTTGTAAGGTTTCCCGTTTCCCTCCAGTATGTCCAATTTATATGTTATTCTAATCGATTATAGTTTATAGAAGTTTTATTGCACAATTTGCAGAAATACGGCTTCTAACCACTGTGTTTATTTTGCACGTGGCACTTCATCAAAAACTTCGTGGAAAATCGTTCCCAGCAACTATCACACTGATATTGTTTCAGGCTATTATGTACATTTAAGTGGTTTTCCAAATGTTGTTTCCATTTAAATGGTAAATTACAGTCAGTTCTCTACAATGGAAGTTCTTCATAGTGGCTATTTAAATAGTCCTTTAGAGCTTGCATTTTGGTAAAGGATTTTTTACAAATATCAAGCACACACGCCTTTATGTGGCACCTTAATTGCCGCTCTAAATTTGATTGCTGAATAAATGTTTTGCCACAAATATTCCGTTCATATCTCTTGATTTTTGCGTGTGACAATTTGTGATAGTGCTATGAACTGAAACTAAAAAGATTTTGTGCACAATTTACATATTATGAAAGGTTGTTCATAAATTTGGAGTCTGAGATGATCGTGCTCATTGCATGGAAAAATTGGGAGCTGAAAACACAACATCCAGGTAATTTTGAAGGATGCAAGGATTTTGCGAACGTTTTGTTGTTGTTCGACGCCATTGTTACACGAACTAACTCTACGGTATACTTAATCTATCTTGCTGTTTTATTCAATATTTGTGCATGTAGAACTCAACACGAAACTTAAACTGTTTCATAATAAATATAATTTAGTATAAAGGCATTTTTATGGGAATTTTTGGAAACTGGTATTGCGAAATTGAAAAAATTCGATTTGATTTCTCGCTCCAATTGACTCACATCAATGTGCCTGTTTTTACCTGCTGTTATAGTAAAATAGGTTTTTTGAACAGTCCATTCAAGTGAGCACTAAGGTGGCTTTTTAAATCCAGCTTCTTTTAAAATGCCGTATTACACTGATTGCACTTAAGTGTTTTAAAAAATTATTGTGGGTTTTTAAATACAGATATGACGTGGTAAAGCATCCTTGTTGGAAAACTTCTTCATACAAGCATTACACTTAAAATTCATACCGGTAGCATGAGCATCTCTAAGATGACGCCGCAAGACTTCCATAGATTTGTACGAAGATTGGCAAACATGGCAAATAAAGTTTCCAGTGTTGATATGAACGCTCTGGTGACTTCAAATGTTCATTAGTTAAAAATGCTTTGCACAATTACCACACTTAAAAGGACGTTCCTGTGTGTAATATTCTATATGACGTTCCAATCCACCTAAGTTTTGATGGTGCTGAGTGCTGAAGTACATTTTCTCTGATGCTTACGAATACCACTTTCGCTTTTGTACGGTTTTTTGCAATTATCACACTTGAATCTTTTTTCATCTGAATGTGACGTTAAATGTATTTCCATATGAGATTTTCTTCCGAACTGTTTTTCACAAATTGTACACTGGAAATCTGTCTGCTTTAAGTGAACTTTCCTAAATGTGATTATTCAAATACCGATGAAGGTGAATGCTTTTATGATTAGTAGGCATTTGTGCAATTTATCTCCGGTATGCCCAGCAATATGAACTTCTAGTCTCTGGTAGTTTCCAAACGCTTTGCCGCACAATTGACATGAAAACGACCTGAAATCATTGTGTATATTTTGCACTTGAAATTTTAGCAAATATTTTGTTCTAAATTCTTTTTGGACAACTTTTGCACTGGTATGGTTTCTGACACGCATGAATTTCATTATGAGATTCCAAGTGTTGTCGCGTTTAAAATTTTGAGCCACATTCACTACATTAAAATGGTCGTTCTGTTTTATGAATACTTAAATGCTGTCTTTGAGATTGCTTGTTGGAAAAAGATTTTTTTTGCAAATGTCGCATATAAATTTCAAGCCAGTTGCATGAACAATTTGTATGTGACCGGATAAAGTTTGCTTGTATTTAAAAGCAGAACTGCAAATGTGACACTGAAAATCTCTTGTCACAGTATAGACAATTTGATGACTCCGCAAATTTGAATAGTTTACAAACGCTTTTGCACATTTATTGCACTTATAAGACAGTTCCCTTGTGTGACATCTCAAATGCTCTTCTAGTGCAGTCCGCTGGTGAAAGGTTTTCTTACAAAGCTCACATTCGTATCCTTTGTTGTGTGGAATGTGACTACTTGTGGTAGCGGAATGTAGCCGAGCTTGAAAAATCTCTATTGCACGGTTTACAAATAAAAGGTTTTTCCTCCAAATCGGATCAAGGATGGTCATACTCATGCGATGTACTGGACAAACTTTTGGCGCAAAACACAGTCTCTGGGTGAATGTGCTGGACTTTTGGTTTTACTGGATCTATTCCTTTGATGCGTTGCCATTGTTGCAAGAACAGATATTATGTTACAATTTATCCAATATTTTCATTTCAGAAAATTTGTCTTTGACAATATCCACTTGATCCGAGAGTAATTGTATTTTTTGTTGCGCAGTGAAAGTTAAAATTAAACTTCAATTAATTTCTTGGGAAATAATATTCGCACTAAAGATGTTGTCCCAGCTGAGAAAAAGCACAAATTGTCTGTTTACCTATTCTTTTACAAAAACAGGTTCAGTCTCTCCGCAAGAAATATTGCTGTTTGTTCTTCATATTCTAACACAACAAAGCGAACGGACAAACAATCAATGCAGTCCACAACCGGTTTTATCCCACCAAAAAGTGGCTCGCGTATACACACCTGTGCTTTGATGGCATTTTGTTATCACGCTATTGACTTTATGTGTGCTTACCTAAAACCCACCCAAGGAATAAGCAGCCAAAATGTTTCGACTATCTGTGTTCTGCCTGTGAATTCTCAGAAAACCCAGCCCACTTTTTGGTGCTCTGTAAACGCACAATGATAATTTAGTATTCCTTTTCATTTATTCATTCAATATCCACAAATGCTGATATTAAGCTGATGCACTCCTTACTTTTTTTTTATTTCAAATCTGCCCTGTGTGATTGCGAAATGCATGGAGGTGTCTATGTACACACATTTACATACTTTTACCCAAACCAAAACAATATAATTTTACGCATTAAGAGTAAGCCATCAGGCCATGTGCCATAAAACTGCATAACCTTAATCTTAATATTTTAATTTTCCTCAGTTTGATAACCAGGTATATCCTTGTCCGGATTTAATTTAAAGTGTTTCCACTCAGCTTTATCGTTGTTTGCAATTGCTCAGGGATAAATAATCCGAACAGAATTATGCTAAATAATAATGTTTAAAAATTAATCAAATGCGTGCTTAGTAACATTGTTGTTTTGATCAGATCAAATTATTTAAGGTTTTTCCTCCTTGTCTGTCCGTGTTATTATGCAGACCTACTTTGATTTTCGTAATGCTTCCATAATAAAATTGCAGTAACTCTGTTAAAAACATCTATAGTTCCGCCAAGTTCTATAAGAACTACTAGACCCGGGAAGTACTGCTGAAAATAAAATAAGAATCACCGAAGCGCCCCTCAATTGTCATTATCAGCAATTTCTACCAGGCAAGAACAATGCAATGGAAAATAAGAAACATTGAAAGCAAGCAAAAAAAATTTCAGGTACATTGGAACTCTGCCAGTTTTCATTACGCACAATCCCTTTCCTCCTGCAGCAACAAAAAGGATTGCTATACACTTTTCTCAAATTTCATTGTTATCGCTTTGAACAAAAGGCTGGTGATCACTGGATTGGCGACAGGGTGTTTGGTAAAGGTATTTAATATCCAGGTAAAACCCCTAAAAAAGTAACACGACGACCAGCCAATGGTTTAAATACGTGTAAAAGTTACTGCACATGACAATAAAAAATTACGAGGTGTCCAGTCAAAATATTGTTGATTTATTCAGGTTTGGTCAATACGTGTTCCAAAGTTGGAAAATTTTCTTCGTCAAAAAATCAGTATGTGTACCTTGAATACAGAAAATCACCAACATCTTATCTTAGCGTAGCACCTAATTTCCATATACATATATATATATTTAATTTTAGACGAAAAGCCTTTTCAATAACTTTTCAATAACCAGTATCTTTCCATAACATTTGCTCTGTTTGAGTAAATTTTAAAGGTTAAAACGAGTAAACAATTGCGTCTAGCCTAGGATTAAAAATACTTCGTTTAAAACCTTAAATTCTCGGAACCCTAATCCAACCCAGCTTTAGCTCAAGCTTTATTATATATTTAAGTTTTTTGTGCCTTTTACTGCCACTTCATGTAATGCTAAAAGGAATGTACCTAGTACGTGAACAGGCTTCTGTAACAACACATTCATGCAAAGTCCCAACCTTAAACTTTGAATATTGTAAATCCTCTGGGAAATAAATATAAATTCTTTCTCCGCCGTAGTCTTTCATACATACTACGGATTAGCATTTTCAGTTTGAACCCAACGAACCAAAGAATCAAGTTAAGCCACCTTTCTGAGAAAAGGTGCAAATGTTCAGTACTTATAACGTACCGCATACATACGGTGTTTTTACTAATTTTCTGTGAATATTCAAACACTTTCAGGGAACGATAATTTCAGTCGTATAAAAACTCGACGGGTAAAAATTTATAACTCATTCACCAAACGTCCTTCATTGCTAGTAGTGCCAGATAAACCGGCCATTAAGTAATCAGCTAGATTCAAAACTGACAACCAAGTTATTTCCTAACCCAAATTTTAACCACTTAATAGACTTCCAAATCAAAACTGAAATGGCTTCCAACGCGTTTGGCTTCGTTTTGACGCTGGCTGTCTTGCTTGGATTGGTATTGTTGGCTGCTGGAAACGTAAGAATTATCATTGATTTAACCAACCAATATTTCTGTACGATAGTTTTTAATTTCATCAAGAAGCACGTATTTAAAATATTTTGCCTTCTTACTTAACAGGTTCCAAAAGAGGATTCAGCTTCATTCATATCGGTGAAGGACTCCAATTCTTCAACGTGTGCAACCTCTGAAAATCAGCCTTGTACGGGAGCCGGTTACGGACAATGTTGTGGTACGGACACATGCCAAACTTCCTCTCCAGAGATTCCCAAGACTTGCAAGCCATGCAAAGTTGAAGGAGATACATGCAACGTGCATTTTAGTCCATATGACTGTTGCAGAGGATTTAATTGTTACCACCGAGAAGTTGGAGCTGGATTCTGTTCGACTTGTGCTCCAGAGGGATACATGTGCAATGGGGACTGCTGTCCAGGACAGGGATTAGATTGCGTACCTTTGAGAAAAAGCCATTCTACAAGAATTACATATGTGTGTAAAAAGGCCAAGTAAGACAAGATTTTGACTACACTCAATTGGAAAAAGGAAAGTTTAGTTTTTAAAGAAAAAAATGTACTACGGGTTTTTTTACTGTATATAATGTTTCTTTAGTGTACAAAATTTGATTTATTAGAATATAGTATTTGTTTTAAAGAATTTCAATTCTGCTAGAATATTTTGCGCTAAGTTTTTAATTCAATAGTTATAATTAGAGCCTAATTTGTAGAACAGACTACCAAAATTTAACTTGTGGACCATCTTAAGACGTAATTGATTTTTATATAGTTTTAAGTTTAGTATCAAAATCATGCATAAATTTTATTCAGCTTTTAGAAAGAGGACAAGTTTTTATGGTATATAATTTTTGGCTTCACAGATTAATTCAATAATTAAATATGTTTTGCAAGTTATTACAGTTTTGCCAATGTTTTGTTCAAGATGAAAAATTTGGTTTCGTCCATCGAATAAAATCGTCAACATTTCAATTTATGACTGTTAAGTATCCTTACATATTTTAAATACACCACTTACATCTTGCAATAACTGTGCACTAACATCATAATCTCGGCATTTTAACACAAAAATAATATTTACATACATTTCCCATTTTCATTTTCAACCAAGGGACAAAATTTATTACAAAAATAGTTTCCACGTCAAACAATATGGCTCCATTTTTTGTGCCAACCACACGTAACTTTCAATGCGTATTTTAACAGGTGATGATACTCATATTTCAGTTAAAACGCAAGCAACTTTTTTTTGTGCCAAAATTTAAATTCAATTAGTAGAATGCAAATTGCTGTGGTTCATAACAAACCGAGCAGCCGACGAATGCACAAGTTCCACCTTTACATTATCACCAGCAGTAATAATTTCGATGGGATTCAGTTTTCCATCTGCAAATTTCTTTTTGTGTATTTGACTAATAAATATCAGGCAGTCTCCTTTTGCATTTTCCACTTTCGCTTTAGGAGGATACTTTTGCAATAGAAATCTTATTCTGAATTAGAGTGCGTACGTGTTAGTTACAAACACGGTCTGCATTCTGTATGTTTGCGTTTTAAGTTAGAAACGTCTTTTGATACAATAATTTGACTTTTAAAACAAACGGATTAAGAATTTCTATACCATAAACGTTTCAAGCTTATTTTAGACTGTTTGAAATCATAAAGCAAACCCATCCGTCCTAATGTTCTGAACAAAGATTTCGATTTTCCTAGCGATTTGAAACTTGCAAAACGGCAGTTACTACAATGACTACGTATGATGCTGCTATGATGCTATAATTTGGTTAAATTTGATTTCAGTCAGAAAAATTCCAATTCCTATAATCCACAATATACCGAGTATCATGCAAATACCTAACATATGTTGAAATGTTACATAGTCACCGGCAGTAACAATTTCGTTGTGATTCAGTTTCTCGCCAATTAGTTTAGACTTGAGTTTGTGATCTAACAAGTACCAGTCGTCCCATTTTTGCATTAGTCCACTTTCTGTCATAAACTTTAATGTTTCCATAATCATGTCACGATTGATGGTATAAGTTGATACATAAGCGTGAGATTGCGACAGTTGTTCAGAAAGCTGGAAACATTTTATGCTCTCTGACTTGCGTTCAACTACTCGTTTAAAGTGCATAAAGGTCACCTCAGCTAATTTCGTTTCCCAAAAAATTAAAAACTTGTTTCTTAGAAACTTTTCAAATTCTGTCATAAAGTCTACGGTGCTTATATTAGAATATACCAAAGTAGAATTGTACAAATGCGACAAATTTCTTCGTTTATATTCCTTAAAAACCGACTCCCATACGTGTGGTTTGATCGGAAATAGCCACTTTGGAAACAAAAGTTTATAATTTGCTTGTATAACTTCTGTAAACAAGCTGTAAGGTTTTTTATCTATTCGCACTGTCACCTGACTAGTTACAATATTTGAATAAAACTGTGTCACAATCATGCCCAGAAGACACAGAATAAACCAAATTTTTGTTTGTTTTCGGAACATCCAAACAGAACATCCAACTAGCAAAGCAAACCCATCTGACAAATCTTTTGAGCGAATTTTTCGTTTTTCTAGACGTTTTGCAAGTAGAAAAACGGCAGTGGCCGCCGTGATTATAGCAAAAGCACAAATTGGCCTAATAACACCTAGCCATGAATTCAAACTAAAAATTAACTTGGACGTTGACTGGAAATTGTCTACACAGTAATACACGGAATCACTTCGTATGTACTGTAAAAATAGTCCTGTTTTAATATATGCTAAATGTTGATAGGTAATACCATTATTATCCATACAAAAATGATATTCAATAAACTGATGGCTACGTACTTTCAAAAAATCAGAATACTTGACGTTTTCCAATGAAACATTTAGAAGGTTAGCTACATTATATAAAGCAATTTCTTTTGTGGAGCAACCTGACATAGGGCTACACAGCAATAAGTCGGGTACTTGTATTTTTCGCTGATTTCCGTTTTTGAAGCATTGCCTATGAAGCGCCACTGACTGCAGAATAATTTTTTCAATCAAGTTTTCTTTTATCTTCTCAAAGTCTTTTCCATTTTCACAGTAACCAAAGCAGTAGAAATATGTGGTGGTTACATTATCTGATATCACGTGTACCACTAGTTTTAAGGCTGGTAGTGAACCAGTCCAGTGTTCTAATAAAACATGTTGCTTGGAGGAGTTTAATGTACACATAAAGATTAGAATTGTTGATGTACGAAGTAACAGTTGATGAAATGTGTGGAAAACCACCGTAAAAGTATGAATGTTGTACTGTGTATTGAGTGGTGCCAGGATTTTGGCAAATGGTTGAGTATACTTGTAAGGAAACGTAACTCCAATATCGGTGTTGTACGTACTGTTGAAATACATATAGACCAACCCGGCAGTATTGAAGTAACAATTTGTCGCAAACGAATGAAAAAGCAGTGTATGAGTGTAACTATGAGCCCTTATGGAATCTAGTAATCGAGTAGCAAACGCGTGAAAGTTGGGAGTGTCGCAATCTTGATGCATGACTTCGCAATACATTGGAGACATTAAGTGGAAAAATATGTGGTAATAAACGAGACATGTTTGAACTTGCTTCTTCATTTTGAAATACATTTCTTGTTTACAAATTAAATAAAATTATTTTTGTCCTATCAATCCTGACATTAATTTTTGGATGTAATCGTAGTAGACTTTTATGTTTTTTTGCACTGTTGTCTACAAATTGAAGGAAAATATCCTAAAAAATCTTACGTATTGCGGATATTAGTGCAGGTTTCATGGGCAGGGTGGTTTATTGAGTGCTTTGCGGAAGTATGCATGGATATAATAAGTAATTGCGCGGCTAGTTTTCGGACATGACTTAGATGTTTTGAATTTATTACTATAAGGTGAAATATTCAGTTTTGGATGCACCAACATTTATAACGTATTATTTTCGTGTAAGTTTGAGTATATGTCAGGGGAAATACGGAAAACGGAAATCCTGTTTTAATACGGAAGCACTTTTACAACAAGGAAGGAAAGTATTTTTGTTCATGAATATATTATACATACGTTGTCATAAATGTTTGGTGTACTTTATATTAACTTGCATGTCCAAAGCACACTGTTTTAAGGTAGTTTTTGTTGCGCAAAAGATATCATCGCTTACGAAATGAATAACTTTTGCTAATAAGAAGAATAATATGGACGTAGCAAATGTAATATAAATATAGTTAGCAAAAAATAGTAAAACTTGTTGGAAAATAAGTTGGTAACTTGAAACAACCGCAGTACTTTGTGTCTTACGCCTGATTCGTAATTCATTCATTCGTTCGTATAACAAGACCGATTCGGTAGTCTGTAAACAGGTTTTTACACAAATGGTATAGCAAAACATACATTATGCTACTGAAGTAGACCCAGCGCAAGCAATTATTGAAATTCAGTTTTAGACACATTTAATGCAAGTTGCAAGGTATCAGCAACTTTACGACTCTCTGCAACATGCCAATGCCATCGTGATTAAAATGGTGCAGTTGGTTGATTTTGTAACAACAAAATGTTGTAGATGGTATAATTTGCAAAAATTACATAATTGAAATTTTGGATTATTTTACACAAAACAATTTCATTTGCACATAACAATTTATATCATACTTAATTCAGTATAGGTTTACTTAACTCATGAACTTGTCCAGGATGAAAAGCTTTTTGAAAGCGCCTTTGCGTTTTTATGTAGCATAAAATAATAATGTGTGATACAATCGTTATAGTAACAAGCATTAGCAGTTTTATTCCACATTCCAAAATGTGCTCCAAAAGCTTATTTATTGTATTTAGAATTAGCAACATAATGTACAATATAACAAGATGCCTTGCTATGGAAACTTTTTAATTGACATTTACCTGAGTACGTATATATTGGAGAATATTCTAGTAAGGAATTTTTTTTGAAAATATTCATGGCGGTCATTGCAAATGTCATTTGCAAGGCGGTTCATTGATTGTTGCCTGTTTTTGCTATTTTGGATTATAAACCATTTTGAATATTATATTATGTTAATGTTATCTTAATGTTAGTGTACCGAATTTATTTTTGACAGAATCAAGACGCTTTATTTTGTCGCCACTCGAATTCACGGAGTATATGTTCCGACTGATTTTCAGATTACTATACGGCATGGTATAACATATCCAATTTTACCCCCGAAAGCCGCTTTTGTCCTTCGGACGGGTTTTTTCGTTTAATCCGGTAGAACCGACTTGCTTTGCAGAGCAAGTTGGTACATTTGGTAATTTTGTTGGCATTGTGGCTGGTAGTTGAGGCTGCAAATACTGTTCTCGTCCGTACAATTGGTAACGTTGTGGCTCCGAATGTTGGAACTGCATTACCTGCTGCTGGGGAGAACCCTTGTTTACATTGTTGATTGGTTGAGACTTTGGAACTAGAATGTTAGTAAAATTCCCCATTAACTAAGATCTATTATTACGTAACACTCATAACATTCATCGTAAATAAAAATTCAAACTTGCATGGTACGAGTTCATCAAATATGTTGGCGTTGGGATCCGGCTCCGTTTCCTTGTTGCCACCTAAAATATAACATTGGTTATTTACTTAGGCAAATTGTCGGGAAATTACTATCGGCTACCACAATTAACAACACAATGCACACCAAAATGCATTTAAGTAATAATACTTCATAACATCCTAATAGTATGCAAGCTTAACATACGCATTTACTTACGGGTTGGGCATATGCAATCAACTTGGACACAATACCAGCACTGAAAACAAGCTCTTTTATGTTCAGTGTTGAAGTGCGCTAACATTTCATTTGGCGTTTTGAATATTTTAAAGCAAGATTTCAATAAACACTCGACATTATGATATGGCCAATTTAATCTGGGGTCATTGCGGTGGTCCTTCTTTAGATGATTGTATATTGTGTCTGCATTACTTTCGAAGTCGTCACAAAACAAACACTGTACTAATGCCTTCATCTTTTCACTAGACCAAATCCCGCACTCACTTCACGTATGCTTCCTCAGAACTAAAAAGGGTAGCCAAAATATCGACAAACTTGGAAATTCCAAGGTAGTGTAGATGTAAAAATTTAAAAAATCACCAAAGCTAGAAATTGTACGCGTAGTAGACTACACGGGACACATGCAACTCAGTGTCTAGAAAATAATTTTGTACTGTAGTAAGAGTACTCTTATATCTCAAAATTCACGACTCCACTCATTTTGGTTAACTTGATGAGTTCCTTTTTTTGAAATCTAAAAGCAGTGTACTATATCGTACATGTTTATTGTTATTTTTATGCTCCACGAATTCTCCAAATAAGGTAAATTCATCGCTGTTTTATTGTAAAACCTACTTTTTTATTGATGTCAAACAAAAGCATTATGAAACCTCATTAACGAATAACGTCGATGCTTTCAAATAAATTGACATTTATGCATGTGAATTTTCCTCCAAATGGGCCCATTAAATTTTGACATGCATCGCAGATAAATTAAAGAACACAATAATTGTACTCCTGGTTGGTTCACATAATGTGAGTCACATTGCAGAATTTACTTAACTTTTTTGCTCTGCTTGCACACAGCGGCACAAAAATGCATTCTTAAAATATTTTATGCTAACGTTATGCTTTTGCATACTCTAGTCCTTCCAATTCTGCCACCAACGAAAAATGCTCCGTGGTAGTTTGGTTATTGAGGCGACGATCACTTGTTGCAAATAAATAATACAAACAACGGTTAGACAATTTTTTTAAACTGCAAGTAATTATGTCCAACTACACAATGGCCTACGTGTTTTCATGTACCAATGTCTTCCATTTCTACGAAATTAAACGGGCTTACTATTTGATTAAACTAAAACTCTAAGAAAGCATAGTTAAGTATCGTCAAATCTTAATCAAGGCCGAAAAATCTAAATTTCAACAAACTGACTGTAAATTACTAATGCAGGTCAAAAACTGACCTAACCTCATGAGTCGCATTATATAAGTTATATGTAAAAATGCTTTATCGTTGGCTTCCTCTCACCTTTGGAGTTAACCTATTGACCTGAAACTCCATAGGGTTGTGGCTGAGGTGCTGTAAAATCTGTATACCAAGTTTAGTTGTAATCGGTGCAGCCAATGCTGAGAAAAACTCATACGGGAGGACGAACCGACGGCCGGATTGCCGGAACACAATATTATCAAGTATCTTGCCGATACTTATTAAAATACCATAATTCTCCTACAAGTAGTTTTGTTTGTTTTGCCGCATAGTAATAACCCGAGCAACCATACATGAGTAAAACACGTGTTTTTTTCGTGGATTCGGGGTATTTTTTGAGTAATTTGAAAAGTACCTTACTGACTTGAATTGTACACGAATTGTACACGCTTCCCTTACATTACAAAAACACGAATTTGACTCAACTTCTACTATGCTATGACAGTATAGGATTATCCCAACCATTGAGCATAAACGAAATCCGGAGCCTTTGAGACAATGTTTATCTTCCAAGTTAAAAGAATTTCATTGTCCGTCCATCATAATAATTTTCTGTGCTTATAATGAGTTTTCTGAAAAACCGAAAAACGCGACGAGCATTAAACAAGACCAACATTGAATCATTAAGGTTAATAAACCAACACCGGCCACATTTATCAGAAACAGTCTCTCCGGTGTCAGTTAGTGCTGAAGTTAGTGTACCTCAACCGGACCATTACCCGGATTATCATGTATTAAGTTCAAGTGATGAGTGTGAAAGCATTATAAGTCTTCAAAATTTGGACTCTGAAGAATCATTGGACAATTATAACAGTAAATTCACAAAGTGTGTTAATGAAGCAGTAAGCTTTAAAGAAGCAATACAAAATTGGTCATTGCGACACAATATTACACACTGTGCAACAACTGACTTGTTAAAAGTTTTAAAAGGTCACACATGCTTTCAGACTTTACCGTCGGACGCAAGGACTTTATTACAAACACCGCAGTATTCAACTGTGACAGAGGTTTCTCCAGGAAATTATATCAAGTTCAATTGGACAGCTAAAATACTAAAGCATCTACAACAAGATGGAGTTGGAACTCAGGTTGAAATCCAAGTCAATATGGATGGAGTTCCCATCTTTAACGGATCCAATCAATGCTTCTGGCCAATTCTGAGGAGCGTCAAAGGATTTGATGAGATATTTTGTACAGGAATTTATCACGGTTTGAAAAAACCAGATGGCGTTAATGAATACCTTAAGAGTTTCATTGAGGAATACAATAACTTTCAAAAATCTATAGGACAGGACAGAGTAAAAATTGGTGCACTTATTTGTGATGCTCCTGCTTGTGCCTTTATTTCAGGCATTAAAGGTCATACAGCCTATTCTGGGTGCTCAAAATGTGTAACCAAAGGGATTCAGGTTGACAAAACTCTCGTCTATCCCGACACTACTGCAAATCTGAGAACCGATGCTTCCTTTCGGAACAGAGAAGATCCTCAACATCATAAAATTACTTCAATCATAAGTGATTTGTCCATTGATTTAGTGCGGGATATACCTTATGAGTATATGCATCTAATATGCTTGGGAGTTATGCGCAAATTGGTTGGGTTGTGGGTAAACACTAAAAAATCACCAGCCAGACTCCGGACGCACCAATTACACCAAGCCACCATCATGTTGCACCTCATATCAAAATATACTCAATGCGAATTTGCGAGAAAGCCAAGAAGCCTCAATGAACTTGCTCACTGGAAAGCAACAGAATTTTGCCAATTTCTTCTCTACACAGGACCAGTCGTTTTGTTTAATATTTTAACTCGTGACCAATATACACACTTCTTAAGTCTCTCGGTAGCAATCAATCTTTTAGTAAATCCATTCAAGACATTCAAACTTTATAATGACTATGCACACGAGCTTCTTCAATATTTTGTAAAAGGCTTTGAAAGTTTATATGGTGCAAAATATTTGTCGTATAACGTTCACGGTGTAGTACATTTAGCTGGTGACGCTTTACATCACGGACCACTGGATCAGTTTTCGGGGTTCAAGTTTGAGAATCATTTACAAAAAATCAAACAACTAGTACGCTCGCCTTTTCATGCCCTACAGCAAGTCCACAACCGCATTGTTGAACTAGAGTCTCGAGAACATAGCACATCAAAGCCATTGAGTGGTCTTTGTCGACCATTGCCCCAACAGCCTAGCAGTCATCTGGAGGGAACTACTTTTTTTCTCCTACCAAAACAAGCACCACTGATTTAAGCTGTCATCAGAAAATAATTGCATTCAACTGAAGTCCGGAAAGTTCGGTATCGCTAAGGAGTTTATTCTGACAACAGAAGGAAATCAAATTGTTTCCATTCAGGAATTTCAAAATTGTGGAAATTTTTTCACAAATCCATGCCCATCCTCCCTTGTGAATATATTTGTAGGGTCTGAATTGCATAGCCCTAAATTTGTTAGTGTGTCAGATATCGCTAGAAAAGCCTATTCAGTTCCTCACGGTTCTTCGTTCGTTGTCATTCCGCTAATTCATGACAATAATCCATGTTTAGTGTTGTCGAATTTACGAAAAGGAAGTTGAAGCTGTCCCTAAAACCTGGCTGACGAAGGATGGACTTTGTTGGTGGCCGAATTCCCGAAAGGATTCTTTAGTGTTGGAGGCTATTCGAAAATGTCAAACTCCATGCGCGGAGGCTTTCCAATGTTATCCAGTTCGGGTTTTGCAACATTACAGTAAGTTTTTATCTTTATTCTTAGCTTTGAAGCTGCACTTAAGTGAGTTAAAAAGTTAATATAATTGGTAAACTGTTTTTATAGGCACATACGAAATTGCGAAGTCCAAGTTAAAGCAAGCGGAATTGGATTCGGAACTAAGCAGCGAAGCAGAGGCAGATGCTTGTCCAAAGTCCGGTTTTGGCTCCAGGAACAGACTTCGGCGTCGTTCTCTTTTGGACAAATTCAACGACGGGGACTCCGACGATAACGAGATGCCTCCACCAACTCATCCTCCTTCCAGATCCAGAACCCACGGAAACACGGCATTGTCACAATCAAAACGTTACAAGGGAGCATCAGAAAATCCCAATATATTACCTCCTCCCCCGCAAGTTCCTACGCTCAACGCAGATCCGTCGGTTGCCACTTCCGCCATTAATCATGCTACGCCAAGTCAAGTTTTGGGCTTGGTAAATTCGTCTTCACCTCCTCTTTCCGGAAATCATGAGGATGAAAGTTCAAGCCTTGGAGCAGTTGAAACGGTGCAGGTGAACAACAGCTCCGGTGGTTTTGGATTTAACCAACCTCCACTAAACTCTGGGGCTGAAGTACCATTTGGAAGTAAGTTGACAAAATTGCAGATAAAAACATTTTTAGTTCCATAAACCATATGCTTTTAATATGTTCATTTTAATTTAGACTTTCAGGCGTGGGTTGTTCGAAACATTAACTTAATGAAGGCACAGCTTAGCCAAGTCCAGGAGTCCTTAGATGTCCTTGTTCGTGATCGGGTTCCAGCTGGAGCATCTATCGAACCTTCAGTTGTTCTGGATGAGTTTGATATATTGCTTCCAATAGACAACGCGGACAAGATGAAAATGTTGTATGAAACTATTGGAAAAGAGGGCAATCGTCAATTGCTGGTGAGCTATCATATTTTAAAGCAGTACTCTTACAGTGATAGTAACAATTGAATGGGTATCTTAATTTCTGCAGGTTTCCAAATTGAGTACACGTGGTGGCAAGAATGTCAGTGATTGTGTTCGCAGAATTTTAAAACGAATACTCACAGATCAGGTTGCCGTTACATTCAGCTGGATCGGATCCAGAGGCGGTAAAGACTCCTTTAAGAGTTCGGTTTTCCCAGAAATAATATATGGTAATTTATGTTTAATTATTAATATGTAATACCAGAAAACTATGGTAAATGCAATGTTGCATTTGAATATTGCGTTGTGCTATTACAGATTCCGTTAAATGCAACATAAAGAATGCTGGAGTCAAGTACATGGAGGACGTTATTAAGGATTGGTTTGAAATGCCAAGAAACGAATTCAAAAGTCTAACTCAAGGTAGCTTAAGCTAAACGTTGTTATAAAAGTATGTATTATGTTTACATCTCTTGGTTCACGATGGTAAACAATGTTTTACTATTTTAATTACAGGGCACGGGCCATACCTTCAGCTTCGGAACCAAGTGCACCACAGAACAACGAAACAAATCAAGAACAGGAGGAACAACAAGATGATTAAATTTTTACTTTGTAAAGTGTTTGCTAATTGTTGCGTTGTATTCTATATTATTGATACGTGTGCGGAAATAAATATAGATTGATTTACATGATTTAATGTTTGTTTTGGATATCGATTTTTTTTCTATGCAACTACAGCTATGAGCAATAGTAAGATTTGAGTAGAATTAGTGTACATTCCGTGTTTTCCGTGTTGATGTGCCCCAGTAAAACACGAGTCCAACTCAAGTCTCGTTTGGACACTTACCCCCATTTATGCACCAAATATACCTCAAAAATACACGTGTTGTACTCATATTCTCGTGTTTCCAAACTCGAGTACAACACGTTGAATACTCATGTTTTGGCTGCTCGGGAAGTATATATTTACGCCGTTTCAAATAAAGTTAAGGTCATATTATTATTATATTATATGAAAAATTCAGTTTGTGCATATTTTGTATTGTTAAACAAGTTGAGTGCCTTTATTGAATATATTAACTGTTAGGCTACTCTATTATTAACTTCACATACGTTTATACTATTACCTTTTATAAAATACAATATTTTATTAAAAGAATTAATTTTGTGCCAAATATTGAAACTAGCTCAATTACTAACAGCATTATGCAAGTAGCAAGCATGATCATCAACATTACAAACACGCCGAACAGATGCTCGAAAGTGATGTAATTGCCCACCGTTACCGTGTTTCCAGTTGTCAACTTTTTGTCTTGTAAGCTACGTTCAAATTTTTGTGCTAACGATGCCCACTGGTCCCATTTTTCATAAATTCCACATTCCTTAATTCTATTGTAACTTTGCATCACCCAATAACGATTTACTGACCATGCTAAGAAATACGAAGTTCTGTGAGCTAATCTATCCGTGAGAACAAAACACTTGTTCTCTGTTCCGTCCGTTACATTCATTACATCACTCTCAATTTGTAAAAAATGTGACTCGATATCAGATCCACTTTGTATATATGCATGCTTTCTGGTTAGCAGCTCAACTAGGTTGTCCGCCTTGTCATAGATAGTCCTTTTGTAGTATATGCTCCTGTTAAATAGGCTTAGTAAACCCCGTTTTCCAAACTCGTTGTATCTTTGTTCCCAATGCCAAGGGTGATAATAAAAATAATTTGGATAGATAAGCTTATATCCAGCAAAAATCAGTTCCTGCAATGTACTGTAAGGTTTCTCTTGTATTTGAATGCATACACGGCTAGAAAGCAGATTTGAATAAAACTGACAAACAACCATGCCAAGCAAGCAAACCAATAAAAGTAATTTTTGCTTTTGAAAACCAGAAACAGAAACTCCAATCAATATGCCAATGGAATCTAGAAGCAACAGGGTATAACTGGGAACTTCTTCTAGTACGCATACCAACCAGGTAATTAAAATAACAGCTAATGCTAAAGCCAAAGCAGTACTGGGAAACACAACGTCAATCCATGAACTTATACCGCTAAACATAATTGTTTGATCTTTTGAAAATGAAGTACAGTAAAATACTGTCTCCTTTTTTACTTCAGAAAATACTAAACCTGTTTTAATATGAGACTTGTCGCCAAGCTCGTTTCCGTAACTTGTGTAGGAAATTCCTGTAAGAAGATACTGAAGCGCTTTTGAACCTTTTATAGTTCCTGGTTCTCTGTACACTAGGGTTAAATTATGTACCTTTGCTAATGTATGCATTAACATAACTTCTGAGTAGCAATAATGTGAAAACCCCACTAGCTTAAGGCAATGTTCATGAAAAATTGATATGTCGTGTGTGACAAGAATGTGTCGTTGGCTTCCATTTGTAAAGAGATGCTTGTGTAGAAGTTCTGGTTGTGTTAATTGTTGAGCTTCGATAATGTTCAGCCGTTTAAATTGAATATTTTTCCCGCAATAACCAGAGCAATAGTATCTTGTCACAACAACCTTGGGTGTAATTTGTACAAAAAGTTTTATCGCTGGTAAGTTGGCATTGATTGCAAGGAACAAGGGCTTATCTTTGAATTCGGATATTTTCAAATAATGTACAAAAATATATAGCGTAGTTGGTTGAAGCGATAGTTGATAAAATGTACCCGACACATTGGAACCCACTTCTTGTGTATTAGAGTTTAACAGAGGTGCCAAAATTATTGCATACGGTTGACTATGTCTGTACGCAAATCCAATTCCAACGTCTTTATTGTAGGATCCAGTGAAGATCATATATCTCAAGTTGGGAGGTTTAAAATTACAACTTGCAGGAAACGAATGAAAGTGAATTACAAGCTTAGGGATATTGGTTGCAATTTGTGTCAATAAAAGTAGCAAAAATGCTGGAAATTCATTCGTGCTGCAGACTGTTTTTGCCTTGACAGTTTTGTGAAGCACATTAGGCTTTCCAGATAAGGAACGTTTCACCAAAATGAGAAATGCTATTGCCAAATATGTCTTCATTTTAAATTTTTTGTAGGTTTTACAGTAAAACTTATAGCTTTTGCGCACAAATATTTGAAAAAAATGGTAAGCTTTAAAGTTCTCCAATCGATTGGTCAATGAGACAAATTTTATATGTTTGTGTTTGCTTTTACGATGGACAGAAACAAGGTTTTCTTACAAGGACTCTCCATCTTCAATATTGTATACTTTGGAATTTGCTTGCCTGAGAAGCTTAAAAGAAAACTTGTCAGTTTAGTTAATGTAGCATGAGTTTACTGATTGCTTGAAATTTGAATGAGTCTGTAAATATTGCTTGCTGTTTTACATGTCACAATCAATCATGAAATTGTTGTTATATTCAACTAGGAATGAACTTGTTTAACGTAATAAATCATGCAATGTGTACTTAAAAAAACACTCGTACAAACAATATTTAACTGTACATCTTTGTTTACACTGGACGGTGTGAAAATTCTTAAGTTGCATTTTAACTGGAGTGGACGTACTTCATAAGAATAACTTTAAAACGCAAAGAATGAGCATTTGTTTATCACTTAATGTCCAAAATATGTATATGAACCCATACGGTATGAACAGTATATAATGCAGTAAAAATATGTCAAGTTTTACCGTGTATGATATTGCTAAAGAACAACTTTGTACAGTACCTTGCAAATGTCCAATGAGTTTTAAACGACCAACATATGAATTGCGTGTGAGAACAACAGAAGTCCATGATTCGGTTTATAAATACATGTTTAGAAAAAACGTTATTGTTTGAACAAGTAGACATACAGACAAACCGAACCCGGTGTCTTAATAAGCTCTCAGGAAGATGCAGTGACGTAATATTGTATTATTGTAATCCTTTCTGTTTTTAATCTTCATCATACGTATTCCTGCATTAAGAGCCAGTACTCTGCAGCGGAGATGGCTTTGATAACACAATTGAAATGACCACTCAAAGTATCATCCACATTCTTGTAACTTGAAATTATGCATTTGCTTAACAAAATGCTGGCTTAATTAAATTATTTTTAGGTTTCAGAACAATGATATCAAATAGAAATGCATCAAAATAGTAATGTAGAACTTCCTTGTAATGGCAATGACTTGGAAGAATGCAACTTAAGGTACATAGGGAAATCTCGACAAGAAGTGCACGCACAAACCAAACAGAATATGCAAAACATTTGAAATGCTAATACCGAAGAATCAGCAGTGACCAGACATGTTTGAGAATCTGGACATCAAATTAACCTTTAAAAAGTAAGACTTAAGTAATTAAAAAATAAGTAAGACAACGAGGAAGATAAAAAAGCACTATGGATTAAGTGCTCCAAAAATGCTATGAATCTTAATCAAGGACAATCCGTAAAACCTGGTTGGACTCACATACCAAAGAAAATATTTTTGGAATGCCAAACGAAACTGAGGAAACGGACCACATAATAGTTTACAATGATTTTGTCATAATTTTCTTTTATGCTGATTTTCTTACTGCGTTTGTTTTCACTTCTAATTTGGTATTGCCCTCTAATTTGGTTAGAAGATGACCGTGTTTTGTCGAAAGCTCGGCAAATAAAAATTTTTTAGCACTTTTAATCCCGCTTTTTAAATTTATATTTACATTGTGCAGTAAATTGTGTTGTTTTATTATTTTTTTAAAATATTTAACAACAAAGCATCTAGCTTTAAACAAATATTTGCTTTGAAAATATTATCGGCCAGTAGTAGCTCGCTGCTTCAGAAGAAGAGCTTATTAAGATTAAGGGTGTGCGTGTGTCCGTCTACTTTATTTTGGACTTTAGGGCTGTAAAATGAACTCTAAACCAGCTTAAATGGGTTCTACCTAGGTACTAAACATTATCTCACGTTATTATATTAATTTAACTAAACTCACACAGTCGTGCACTGTTTGAAAACTTTACTCAAAAAACTAAACCTAAATGCTTACATATAAAAAATATATTGCAAACTCACAGTCGTGCATTATTGTATACATATGTAAATATAAACTAACACAAACGAAATAGTACAAAAACAGGCTAACTCCATTTCAAATCTTACAGCTTTGTGTCGAGAGACAACTGAAAAATTATCAAGTTACTAGTGTCACTAAATGCTAAAATGTAGTATGCCGAATACTTAATGTAATATCAGTCGCTTAATGATACTGAAACACATTGTTTCTGGTGGCTTTTTAAACCATACTTACTTTTGTACTGTTTTCCACAACGGTCACATTTAAATCCTCTTTTATCAGAATGCGTATATAAATGCTCTTTCAATTGGGTCCTTCTTTTAAACCGTTTGTCACAAACTGTACACTGGAAATTTGTCTGTTTCAAGTGAACTTCACTAGTGTGCTTCACCAATATATCATTTCTAGCAAATGCTTTCGTGCATAATTGACATTTGTAAGGTTTCTCTCCAGTATGTCCAGTTGTATGTTTTTCTAGCTGCTTGTAGGTTACAAATGTTTTGCAACACAGTATGCAGGAAATTGGCTTCGAATCGTTGTGTTTATTTTGCACGTGCGATTTTAGCAAATGTTTTGTTCTAAACGCTCCCGAGCAATCTTCACACTGAAATGGTTTTGGCCAGCATGAAGGGTAGCATGGGCTGCCAAGTGTTGTCGCATTTTAAATGCTAAACCACATTCGTTGCACTTGAATGGTCGTTCTGTCTTGTGAGTGTTTAAATGCGCCTTTAGAGCTTTCTGGTTTGAAAAGGTTTTCGTACAAGTCTCGCACGTGAAATCTAAACCAGTTGCGTGAACAGTTTTCATGTGCCCGGACAACGTGTTCTTGCGTTTAAATGCGGAGCTGCAAACGTGACACTGAAATTTTTTTGTCGAAATATGAACAGATTGATGAATTCGTAAGTTTCCCGCGTTTACAAATGCCTAACGTTTTCTTACATAGTTCACATTCGTACCTTTTAGTTTCAGAATGTGTTAACCTGTGGTAATAGAATGTAACCAAAATTGAAAAGTCTTTGTTGCACAGTTTACAAACGAAAGGTCTTTCCTCTATATGGGATCGGAGATGGTCATATTCGGTGTTTGCGGAGGCCAAGGTTTTATAGCAGAACACGCAATCTCTTGGTAAATTTGAAGGGCCTTTGGATCTTTCGGAGTTTTTGCTTTGATGCAACGGCATTGTTCAAAGGGTTAATATCGTATGATGTTCAAAGTATCACTAGAGAAAAAACTTTTTGTAGGAAATTCCAGAAAAAAAACTGTTTTGCAAAATACAATTTAAACGCAGATAGTGAGTGATTTTTGAGAAACAGTTAGCCCAGGGTAACGTTTTAGAGATACTTGACACGAACTAAATACGTTGCAAAAGCTTAAGGCACCACAGTTTTT
This sequence comes from Entomobrya proxima, assembly GCA_029691765.1. Classification (NCBI taxonomy): domain Eukaryota; kingdom Metazoa; phylum Arthropoda; class Collembola; order Entomobryomorpha; family Entomobryidae; genus Entomobrya; species Entomobrya proxima. The sequence continues at coordinate 49,004,065 of CM056169.1, forward strand.
TATAAACGTGAACAAAACAATATCTACTGATTACTAAAGCAGATATATTTGCTGCTGATTCTCCCTTGACTTTATATTGAATAACTGTATTTACACAGTTCTGTGCATTTTTGTATAAAATTATCTCGAAACGTACGCACGCTGCCAGTATCAATATCACTTACGGTAAGCCATGTTTGTATGTTCTCTCTTTATACAGAAACGTGAGAATGTATGGGTAACCTACGCAGAGGATTACGGATTAAAATATCTAGCTTTTTACACATTCTGGTTTAGCAATTGTTCTTTATTCTAAGGTCCTTCGAGGAACTCTTAATGAAATAAAGTTATATGTAAATAAAACATGCAAAGTTACTTATGTATTTTCGGTGTAATGAGTAAGGGAATGCCAACTAATGTCTATTAAAGGCGAACGTAGTACCTAACATTTACATGACTTGTTCGTCCTTTTGACCGGTGTTCAAAGTGCAATATAGGAAAGCCTTGGTATTACGTTGGGCAAATATTTCACAAACAAATCCATTGAGACCAAATACCGCGTTAGTGTACAATTTGTTGTGAGGTACTTACCCAAAGGAATAAGTTGACTCAGAAGTTTAGGTTACTACTAAGCTGAACGAACATTCAGGCATTAGGTTCCTGGAGAAGATTTGTTTACAAAGCAGCCTAAAAAGCACGTAGACAATTAATATTTAATGCTTATAAAAGCTGTAGCTTAATATTTAATGCTTATAAAAGCTGTAGCTTAATATTTAATGCTTATAAAAGCTGTAGCTTAATATTCAAAGCTTATAAAAATTTCAATCTTTGTTTCAATTACTTTTTCGAAAAAACGAAAATAAGCAATTAACGTTATGCCCAACCTTCCTGCGCATAATGAAATGCTAAAACATAGCGTGAGCTACATAAGCTATGTAATTAAACTTATACAAGCTCAGGCACATTACAATGTAATGATTACATACTAAAAGATATTTTAATTCAACATTTCGGCCGTCTTACTAGAGCACTTTTTGCCTAGACTTGTGCTAGCTGAGGGACTTATTTAAAAAATTCAAACCAAGGTGTCTAAGAAAACTCTAAAATGAATCTAGTGACGATTGTATTATGTTTTCTATTAGTTCGTGGGGAAACTTTTCAAGGGAACGCACAGTTTCTCAACATAAAGCCAGGAGCATACTCATACTGCATTGGATACTTGGTTCGCTTCAAACAGAGTCCAGCAAAAACGTTCACTCAAGATGCTTTTTATCAATCAGAAATACTTAACAGCAATCTACTCAATTCTAATTCCAACGCACAAGAACTAATGCTCTGGCAAATAGTGGATACCACCTACACGCTGTACAGAGCATATAAAAAGTTTTTAAAAGCACCTAGTCGACTTAGTAATGGTACAAAAAATCGGGATATGTACAATACAAAGCCAGTTATCAATCTGCGCAGTCGTCAACTCAACTACTGTTCTGTTGTTATAACAACCCTTGAACAAATTCAGGAGTATCGAAGAGAAAACATAAACGACCACATTGTTGGCTGGAACGTATGGCTAACCGCTGTTGTGGCGCAATATAGATCCATAAGAATTCGACAAGATTCAATTCTACTAGCACACACCATGAACTTGTTTGCGACCAAAGCCTGGTTTTACAATATTCGACAGAAAGCCTATTGGATGTTTCAAGCACCTCTTACTACATTTATTTTGCTTGCAGATCCACAAAATCAACTATTTTCAGATGCAACTGATAGCATTACAGCAATCATTCCAGTTTGCGGTGATTGCAGATTGGGAGACGAGGTTCGAGCACTAGAAACGTACTTCAGTAGAAACAGGCTTGAAAATCTCGTGAAATGGAGCTTTGCTAATTGGGGACCGTCCAAGCTTATCAAGCCGCTTGTTTTCTATAGTGACGATAAACTGGTTCATAGCAGCGCCGATAATATAGATTGTCGGTATAATCAAGTTTGGCTAACACACACAAAGCAATTTCAAAAACCAGAGCTGATTTGTGCCAATCAGTTTTCAATTATGTTTAATGTACTTGGTAACCATCTAAATTTTACTTTGTTGTATGACCGACTGAATCACGGAGATGCAACAATGACCAAATATGACCCGTTCATTCAGCAGGGATACTATGCGATGGCTTCAGCTTTTATATATAATCAATATTCCTTGGAAACAATTGGCGCACAATGGGATAGATCTGATCTGGTTGGAATTATTTTCTGGGACACGTCAACCAGAGTGGTACAATATCCTAGCACGGGTACAACCTGGACAACAGCGGATATACTGCGTATTCTAAGCGAACCATTTGACCAATACTGTTGGGTGTTTGTGGGAACTATTATCATAGTCTTTTGGGTATTTCTAGTTTGTGCAGAAAAATGCAAGCTATTGTATATTGCGATGAACGAACGTACACCGGTGAGCTTGTTCTTTGAAGTAGTCGCTTTAATCTTCTTGCAAAATTCACGCAAAATACCAATCTGTGTCTTGTTTTTACAATCAGCTTTCTTAATGGGCTATGTGTACACCTCTTTTATGACCGGAAACATGATTGCACCACCGACAGTTCAGGTTTTTGAATCGGTGAGTGAGCTGCTAGCAAATGCATACAAGTTTACTATGTCAGAGAAATTTGAGAAAAGGGCAATATTTCGCGGTTTCTTGCGGCCAGCACGACGATTGGTTACAAAACATGTTCAAATTGGACTAAAATCGGAAGGATTTGTAAAAGATCCTACAGAAAACCAATTTTGGATTACTGTGCCATCGAACGACATGGCAGAGCTGCACTATCATTCAAAATCCTTTTTTTATGAGATAGAAGGATTTAAAAGGGAAAAATGGATTACGACGGAATATAAAACATGTGATGGAAAACAAGCAAAGTGGATGTATGTTCAAAAGAGATATGGTTGGGAAATGGAACTGGGAAGAGTATATGCAAAGGCTAAATTTGGAATGGAAATCAATGCTGTGCTTAACCGTATTCTGTATGAAAGTGGCTTACGTTTCTTCTTTAAAAAGCTTCAAAATGATATGGAAACTACAACTGAAAATTTCAAGCGAGTTCCAGAGCCTATTGCAATTAAACTTAAATTTGATGCTAGGTTAATCGGATTTTTTGTTTGCGTCGCTACATTTATATTGGTTTCAATATTTGTGTTTGTTTTACTTGAGTTTGTTGGGTTGAAACGGATGCAGTGGGAAATTTTAAAATTTGCTCGAAAAACAAAGCGATCTATTGTATTACTATTTATACGTATGCGAACGTACTTAACTACTAGAAATAGAAATCGTTAGTATGTGCACAGTTTTTTTGACGTTTTTTAGCTATAGCAATTGCTGACCAATTGTTTCGCTTTACAAATCTAATTGTCGTCAGAGAACCTGTTCTGGCTTAATGAAGTTAGTCGCTTAAATTAGGGAATATTAATTATTGCGTGAAATTACATTGCATTATGTAAGAAGTGTAAGTTTGGCTCGTACTCCTGGGTCAACCTTAGGCACTATCGGAAGCTTATTTAATAAGATAAGACACTCACATTTGATATGAGTGGTTGATGCAATTAGGTAACTAATATTAATATTACATGCCCACAATTTTGCTAAGCATATAAGAAGACAATAAACTTAATACATTCAGTCTCACTTAGCAACCACACCTCTCGATAATTTTTGAATGTCTACTGCAATACTAACTGTAACACAAATGGTAGCAAAACCAAACGAACTTGTACAGCAGCTCTATCTATTGCTTACGTTTTATCAGAACAACTACCTTGCAAGAGTTTCCGAGAATTGTAAGACTTTCTAAAAAACAAAAATAAAGGACGACGCATAAATTTTTTTAATACAGTGGTGAATTAGATAAATACACATAATATATCGAAATTAATCAGAGCAAAGCATAACAAAAACAAGCTTGAAACATTTTAGGAACTTCAGCTTTGTGTATGGAAATAAATGAAAAATTAGAAGGTGCGCAGCAACAAATAAGCAATACAAGTTCAAATAAATAATGCAGAATACCGTATAACCTATTTTTTATAGATTTATCTTTGACTGATAATGAAATACGTACCAAGCATCCCACTTACATTTTCATGAAATGGGTGGGCTCCCTACAGCCGACACCTGACTCCCTCCAGCCGACAACTCTAGCCGACAACCTCTAGCAGCCAATCCTCCCCACAGCCGACAACTCCAACAGACTACCTTCAACCGACAGCGGCTTAACCTCAGCAGATTAAGGATATACGACTTTTGAGTTAGGTTAGGACTGTGTACAATTTTTCAGTTAGATTGATATTCTGCAAATTGTTTCGAGATTACACTTTTTTACTTAAGGTGGGATTTGCGGGGAATTTAGAGATTTTCTATTAGGTTGGGATTTTGAAGAATTTTACGGATTTTTCTGTTAGGTTGCAATTTTTTACGATTTTTCACTATTGGTTGAGATTTGTCACTATTTGGAGAAGTTTTTGTTGACTTGGAATTTTTCACGATTTTGTGGATTTTACCGATTTTTAGTTATGTTGGAATTTTTTACGATTTGGAAGATTTTACGCATTTTTACTTAGGTTGGAAGTCTTCAAGATTTGGAGGATTATACGCATTTTTATTTAGGTTGGAATTTTTCACGATTTTGCGGATTTTTAGTTAGGTTGCAATTTTTCACGATTTTGCGGATTTTTAGTTAGGTTGCAATTTTTCACGATTTGGAAGATTCTAACCATTTTTACTTAGGTTGGAATTTTTCACGATTTGGAAGATTTTACGCATTTTTACTTAGGTTGGAATTTTTCACGATTTGGAAGATTCTAACCATTTTTAGTTAGGTTGGAATTTTTCACGATTTGGAAGATTTTACGCATTTTTACTTAGGTTGGAATTTTTCACGATTTGGAAGATTCTAACCATTTTTACTTAGGTTGGAATTTTTCAAGATTTGGAGGATTCTACGCATTTTTACTTAGGTTGGAAGTTTTCACGATTTTTGGATTTTTAGTTAGGTTGGAATTTGGCCGGATTTTGAGAGGTTTACGGATTTTTCAGTTAGGTTGGGATTTTCAAATCACTAAGACCTTCCTAAAACGGATTCGAAACTCAATGTCTAACTTTAAATATAAATATCTCCCACAATACCAATTACCGACAAGAAAAAAAATCCGTTCCAAAATCATGTAAAATTATACCCAACTGAAAATTCATGAAAAAATCTGGTTGGGTCTTGCAATGGGGCACAAACCAATCTGTTAAAAGTATGTCAGCCTAAGCCAACCTATCAAACCTAATGAATCCTAACCTAAACTACCTTACTAAAAATAAGCATTTATTTAAACAGCTTTTCTACAAAGATTAAGTAACGCATTTTGTACTGCGCTAGAGTCAAGTTCCCCTGTTATGTAGTTGTTTACTTGGACCGTTGTTACTTTTGATTGGTTTGATGTGAGCGGTACAATTGTTAAAGTACCACTTGGTACAAGAGTATCACCTTTTAGATGAGCAAAAATGTTCTGCTAAAGTTGTCGGCTGGAGGGAGCGCTGTCGGTTAGAGGCTGTCGGGTAGAGTTGTCGGTTCGAGGGAGTCGGCTAGAGTTGTCGGCTAGAGGCTGTCGGCTGGAGTTGTCGGCTGTAGGGAGTGTTGTCGGCTAGAAGTTGTCGGGTAGAATTGTCGGCTGTAGGGATTTCACCCATGAAATGGTGCTTTTTTAACGACCTCAACGTGCAATATCTTTACTCAATCGTGTTATTACGCTGGATAAACAATTTCATCCCAAAATCAACACAAGCAATGCTCCATGATTTATTAGTGATGCGTGTACTCATTTGAGCTACCTAACACAGATATTATGAACGCATTAAGACCAACACAGATTCAGAGGGTAAAGTTTCTGGAAACGACTTTTTTGCAAAGCAGCATCAAAATTAGCCAAGCAATAATTGAAATATAATACCTATAAAAGCTTTTAAAATTATCAATTTTTGTTTTAATTTTTGTTGAAAAATATCAGTAAGCAATCAGCGTTATTCCAACGCTTTCTGTGCATAATGAAACACTTGAAGATAGCGTGAGATATAGTTATATATGCTCTGTAATTAAACTTACACAAGCTCATTCGCATAAGTATTTTTAATAAAGATTTCCGCTGCCCAGCCAGTAAACTATTTGTTTGAAGCCTGGTTCTATAAAAAACTTTAACATGATTTCGATTGACATTTTGATCGGTTTCATATTGATTTTCGGAATGTTCGGTCAAAGCAACGCAAAAATTCTCAACATAAAACCAGGAAAGTACACATACTGCATTGGATACTTGGTTCGCTACATAAATATCTTCAATCCAAATATTTTGAATGAATTGGAAATGCTCAACAGCAATCTACTAGACTCGGGTTCTACTGCACAAAATCTAATGATTTGGCAAATTGTAGATAGCAACTACACTTTGTACAAATCACATCGCTTGTTTGGTAGTGCACCGAAACGATTAAGCAATGGTACAAAAAATCGGGATATATACAACACTTTACCTGTTGTCAATCAGCGCAGTCGTCAACTCAACTACTGTTCTGTTGTGATAACATCGCTGTAACAAATTCAAGAATATCGCAGAAACCAAATAAACGATCCTATTGTGGGTTGGGGTGTTTGGTTAACTTCAGTTGTAGCGCAGTACAGATCCATAAGATTTCGACAAGATGCAATCCTACTTGCCCACACTATGCACGGGTTTCAGACCAAAGCAAATTTCTACAATCTTCGGCAAAAGGCTTACTGGATGTTTCAGGCGCCTCTTACCACATTTATTTTGCTTATAAATCCGCAAAATCACTTTCTTTCATATACAGCTTACAACATTACGGCAATCAATCCTGTTTGTGCTGATTGCAGATTGGGAGAAGAGGTTCAAGCATTGGAAATATACTTCGGTCTAAACATGTTTGAAAATCGTGTGCAATGGAACTTTGCTCATTTAGGACCGTCAAAACTCTGGAGACCGCTTGTTCTCTACACTGATGATAAACTGCTTAGTAGTTCTAAGGATAAAATTAAATGTCCGTATAGCGAAGTTTGGCTGAAGTATTCTAAACAGTTTCAAAATTCAAAAATTAGTTGTGCCGGTCAGTTTTCAACTATCTCTACTCTGCTTGGAAACCATCTAAACTTTACTTTGCTGTACGTCCGACTAACGTATGTGGACACAAAGGTGACTAATCGGGACCCATATATTCGACACGGATACTATGCAATGGCTTTTATATACAATCAGTTTTCTGTGGAAACATTAGATGCACAAAAGGGTAGATCTGATCTAGTTGGAATTATTTTCTGGGACACGTCAACTAGAGTGGTACAATATCCTAGCACGGGTACAACCTGGACAACAGCGGATACACTGCGCATTCTAAGCGAACCATTTGATCAAAACTGTCGGAATTTTGTTGGAACTATAATTCTAGTATTTTGGGTATTCTTAATTTGTGCAGAAAAAGGCAAGACACTGTACACAGCGATGACAAAGCGCACAGCAACAAGCTTCTTCTTTGAGGTGATAGCTTTAATATTCTTGCAAAATTCACGTAAAATACCGATTTGTGTCCTGTTTCTTCAATCCGCTTTCTTAATGGGCTTTATCTACACTTCTTTGATGACCGGAAACATGATTGCCCCGCCTACTGCCCAGGTTTTTGAATCGGTGAGTGAGTTGCTTACAAATGGATACAAGTTTACCATGGATCAGGAACTGGAGAAAGTTGCAAACCTTTACAATTTCATGCAACCAGCACGAATATTAACTACAAAGCATGTAGCAATTGGATTAAAATCGGAAGGGTTTCTAAAAGATCCAACAGACAGTGAATTTTGGATTACTGTGCCACCAAATGGGGAAGATCTGCGGCACTTCCATTCAAAATCCTTGACATATCTGACAGAAGGATTTAGATTGAGAAACTTGATCTCGCCTGAATATGAAACACTGGATGGAAAACTAGCAAAGTGGACGCATATAAAAAAGCCGTATGGATTGGATTTCCAACTAGCAAGGGTATATGCAAAGGCTAAACTGGGAAGAAAAATCAATGCTGTGCTAAACCGCATTCTGTATGAAAATGGCTTACGTTTCTTCTTTAAAAAACTTCAAAGTGATTTGGAAGCTACAACTGAAAATTTCAAGCGAGTTCCAGAACCTCCAGCAATTAAGCTCAGATTGGATGCCAGGTTGATCGGGTTTTTTGTTTGTGTTGCGACATTAGTTGTGGTTTCAGTACTTGTGTTTGTTTTACTTGAGTTTGTTGGGTTGAAACGGATGCAGTAGGAAATTCTGAAGCTTGCACGAAAAACAAAGCGTTATATTGTATTACCATTTATATGTATGCGCACTTACTTAACAACTAGAAATAGGAATCGTTAGTTAATACGCTTAAGTATTTAACCGCTTTTGTCGTATTACAGACAGACAGACAAATATACTAGTGGATGTACTAAGTGCCCTAGGATCTTGCCTGCTGTGCACATTTTGATTGTGGTCCGACGAACTGGACACTGCCACTATCCATTTTCAATATATCCAATGTTCAATTATACAATGAAAGTTTTGGAATAAGCTGAAAAGGGAGATTTATTATTTGAAATGTGTTTTCTAATTTATTAAACTATAATGCAAAAGATTACACAAGCTATAAGCGTATTACAACTACTGTATCCTATGATAAAGTTCTTATTGTATATATACTCTAATTTTGAAAACATTGAAGAATTTCCTGCATACAATATCCAATACAAGCATATTCATACATATTTAGCATTTACATATATTTACTAAGATGGTTTTCCACCAACTCCTCGCAACATGCACTACAAAACGATTTTCGAAATCAAATATCTTGGTTTCATTTCTTTTACTAAAAATTATAACTTTTGAATGTCTACTGCAATATTTAGTGAAACACAAACGCCAGCAGACGCAAATATAGTTAAACAGTAACCTTATTTTTCCATCACATTTAATGTCAACCAGTAGTATAAAAATTGCTATGGTCCACAATACGCCCAGCAGCAGGTATATTCCTAACATGTGTTCTAACTTTACAAAGTCCCCGGTAGTAACAATTTCGTTGGGATTCGAGTTGTCCCTTTCTAACTTAACTTCACGCTTCAGAGCACCTATATACCACTCATTCCATTTCTGCACTAACCCAATTTCTTTTAGAAGCGTCACAAATTGCATAATCAACTCACGATTAATAGTGTAAATCTGCATATATTGGTAACTCTCCGACAACTTTTCGGAAAGCGGAAAACATTTTACGCCCTTATCTTTTGTAGTTTGCATACGTTGTCGTAAGTTAGATAAACCTATATCACCTGCGCTTGGCGGTTCCATTATCAAATGCCTGTGTTTTAGAAAATACGGTACTAGTTCATAATATTCATTCTGAGAATTGTTGAAGTATACCAACGAAGAGTTAAATGCATTTGACAAATTTCGTCGTTTATAGTCTTTAAAAGCGTATTCCCATTCTTGTGGACCGACCGTAAATCTCCAACTTGTATACAAAAGCTTATATTTGGCCAGTATAACCTCTTTAAACAAACGGTACGGTTTCTTGTCAATTCGCACGGTGGCTTGACTAGTTACAATATTCGAATATAGCTGTGTCAAAACCATGCCTAAAAGGCACAGTAAAAACCACGTTTTTGATTGTCTGGTATAAACCCAAACAGAACACCCAACGAGGAAAGCAAGCAAGTCTAATAAATCTTTCCAACGAAACTTTCGTTTTTCTAAACGTCTTGTATATAGAAGTACTAAAGAGGATACAGTGGCTATAGTAAAAATACATTCTGGCGCAATAACTGCAAACCATGAATGTAGACTCGCGACTAGCTTAGACGTAGAATGAAAACTATCTAAACAGTAATAAACAGAATCTCCTCGCATAGACTGAAAATGTAGTCCTGTTTTTAAAGCTGCATGATTTCCGGTTTGCTTTCCAGGATTATAAAAAAAGTAATAGTAATAAATATACTGGAGGTTATCGCTTGGTAGTACGACAGAAAACTTTGAATACGTAAAGGAAATGTTGAAAGCGGAAGATAAAGTATCCACCAAGACGTCTCTTGTGTAGCAACCGAACATAAACCTAGATGAACTTTTGCAGATAGGTTTCAAACCATACCTTATATAAATTACTTTCTTATTTCCATTTCTAAAACACCGCGTATGTAGCATAACTGGCTGCAAAATGACTTCTTGAGCTAAGCCCTCTATCTCAGCATAACGCTTACTTTTTCCACAGTAACCAAAGCAGTAAAAACGCGTGGTTATAACATTTTCTGTTATTATTTGTAGTAGTAATTTTAGCGCCTGTATTCTTTCGTCCCACATGAGAAATATGGCGTACTCATTTGGTAAGTCGAACGTGTGAACAAATATGAAGATGGTTGATGCACGCAGCGACAGTTGATAAAATGTATCAAAAACTGCATCACTCGAAGTATTGTTCCCCTGCAATACTAGTGGTGTTAATATCTTCACAAATTGCTGACTATATTTGTACGGAAACTCAACTCCAATATCAATAGCGTACGAACTATTAAAATACATGTACACCAAATCGGGCGTAGGAATGTTACAATTTGGTGGAAAAGAATGAAAATATAGTGTGTGGGTTTCTGCATAAGCTGTCAATGAATTTATCAGCCGTGATGCAAGCGCTTTAAATTCGGGGGTATTGCAAAACAATTTTTGGTTTTTGCTTTTGCTGTAGACTTGTGGCGTTAAGTGTAGAAAAAGAAAATAACTGGCCAAATAAAATATTGTTTGAATTTTCATTTTGAGGTTTTCTGACAACAGGTGTTGTTGACAAAACCGAACTTACATGAAGCCATTGCGCGGTTTGTTGTTAATCGTATTGTTAAAAAGGTTTGCAACTCAATCTTCTACCGGCGAGCAAATCATCATACAAATTGGAATATCTACCTGATTAACAATGTTGGACGCCAGGGAAAACTTAATAATTGCTTTTTGTTTACAATGTTTATGGTAGCAAGAGTTTTAAATGGAGACAGTTTCAAAAATGTAATCTTGGCGTCATATCGACTTGCTTACGAACCGTTTTTCTCAGAAAGATTACGAATAATAATGACGCAAATTTTGCTGAGTACAACAAAATACGGACAAGAAATATCTCTTCAACTCGACAGGCTAATTTGTAAAGAACATGGCAAGCCTAGAGAGGACCCGATTGCAATTTTTTGTGAAAATTTACAGTTTTTGGAAGATGGATGGGCGCCCACTGAAAAAATGGGCATTAAATGGGAAAAACGAGTTTTTGAAGAGATTCTACAGAATCAGAAAGTGGCAAGGAACGACGGAGTACCATAATTGCTTTTTGCTTTAATTCCCAAAAAACCATCTGGATCTTCAACACCACTAAAAGATATTATGCCGCCATTGTTCGCTAAACCATTTGACATTGACTTTATCAAACTGGAACAGGAAGTTATGGAGGATAAAAAGTCCGAAGAGCAAATACCAGAATCAATAAAAACTAATATTGAAGACGTAACTAGAGAACTCAACAATCTTGATGAAGCAAATACAAGGATAATTAAAAAGCACATGAAATATCGCAACAAATTAGTTTGCGGGGGTCCACGAAGAATCCTACTCAAAGTTTGCTACTGCGAAGTTTACTACTCTATGTTCTAGGATAGGTGAGTAGGATTCTGCGTGCTTCCAGTTTGCGGTGTTGATAATTGCAAACGTAAATTTAAATGCCTATCCCAGGTGAGACTTCACCAAGAAAGCCACAGGGAGGTAAAATCAAGCTGTGAGGTGTGTCAAAAGTAAGCTTTATTGATTTTTTACACATGGAAACACACATGGAAATTTTGGTTTAAACTTGGCACAGAGCTTGTGAAAATATGCTTTTACATATTCTGCCCGATTGCTTGGATTGATCTGAGACTTAGTATCTATCCGAATCACAACGAGAGAAGTCTTTTTTTAAAAACTTATAATTGCATATTTGGCATATTTTGGGTTTTTAGCGCATAGGCGCATATGTAGCGACATATTTTGCAATTTTTCAAAATTCAGCGAATTTTTTACGGTTTTTCTGTTTTTCTCATTCAAAAGTTAGGCAAAACACTAATTTATTACATTTTAATTGCATAAAACACGTAGCATTGACATATTTTTCAATTTTGCGTCACTTTTGCGTCATATAAATTTTTAGGATTCCCTTCGCGGGCGTTTTAAAAAATCGAGAGAGATGTGTCGGAACCAAAATTATTCGTAAAATCAAGCTTCGTTATCGATTGTGTTACTTAAAATCAGTTAATACAGACACTTTACTATTTAAAGTATATAGAATTGAACTTCCAAATGCAACGAGGTTCAGTTTTTCGAAAAAATTCCCAAAAATACCATTTTAAAAAATTTTAGGGGCATATTTAACCGCATATTTTGCCATTTTTAAGGGCATAGATGCATACATATTTTGAGGGTTTTAAGCGCATACTTTTACAAGCTCTAAATCCTATTTATTTTTTGTTTTTTAGAACTTTCGAGTATGACAAAAATTTGAAACGACACATAAAACAGTGTCATATCTACATCAGAAGCCAACGTGGTGTACACAAAGTCTTTAGTCACAGGAAGGATCCAAAAACAGATTAATGTTAGTCGGTGTTTGTGTGTACGTGCCCCAGTGTTTCAAACATACAAACAACAAATGCTTAAATAGTGAACGTTATTTTCTGAAAAAAACAAGAAGAAAGAATTTTTATTTCGCTAAAAATAAGTATTTGTATAAACAATCAACCTAGAAATATGCATGCAGTGCTAAAATTATAGTGTTAGTATGGTTCAACTTCATGTTATTATCAGACCAGTATTAAGCGTTCAAAAACACTTAAGTTCTTAGCTGGGAGCAAATATTTACTGTACACAATTTCCAAGTTGTGTAATTAAACTAACAGTTATAAAACAACCAAATGTATCACAAACCTAACTATTGCCCCTCAGTGACATTGTTATGCTCATAAAACTTCAAACACCAAACGTAGCAGTAATTTATACAAATCAAAGCCCATGTGACAGATTACAGGAAATGTGCATATTATTATTTGTTTCAGAAAAGAGTCAGCACAGGAGCTTGTTGGTTTGAAAACGGTAATTTAGTTTTCTTTTAAATAGTTGTAAAAATTTGGCAAATTGTTGAATAAATCTACCTTAACAGAGAAAGCTGTCACTTTGTGAAAAAAAAATCAGCAAATGTGGTTTATCCCACACTTTAAATTTTATTTCCAGTTGGCTGACTACCATAAATCTAATAATATACGTATATATTATATAAGAAATATGAAATAAGATAAATATCTATTTTATCTTTAACACTAGACACAGAAAGTGACAATCAGTTCACTCTACCTTTACTATGGTGCACGGGGAGAATTACAAATTTTAGATTACAAATGACACATATTCATATTACAAAAGAGAGTATTACATAACCAAAAATTACAAATGAAATTGTACATAAATTACAAAAAATCTGTTTATCAGCTTTTCTTTGATTTTACAGTGACAGTGTAGTACCAGGGAGTGAAATTTCACCCCCCTAGATGGGGATGAAATTTCACCCCTGAAATCTGCCGAATATTGTACAACTTCTATATTATATTTGTTGTAGCATAAACTGGATACACTAGACTACATTTTTGTGCGTATATTTGAAAGATGTAACACCTTCTATTGTGTTGTTTAAAACCATACATACAGCAAAACTAAGAATTTATTTTTGCCTTCGGAAGGTTCTTGATAAAAATCCTTCTTGACGAACGAACGCGAATTCACACGCGAAGACTACAACTTTTCATGCTTGCAATTGCAAGTCGAACTCGAAATGGAAATATCTGTGAAAGATTTCTCTAAAACGTACTTGGTTTTATATTGTTAATACTCTAACATGTTTGTTTTAATTTTTGTAATTTATGCAGTAGGAAAATAACCATTTGTAATTGGAGTATTTGTGATATAAAATTTGTAATTCTTGTATTTTGTAATTTGGCTTTTTCTAATTCTCCCCAAAGGCTTTTACTGCTAGTGCTTATTATGGTGTCCTTGGACAAAACTTTCTGTGTGCATTCTTAATGTGGTTGGACAAGGTGAATGTCAGTATCCATTTTTAATGTATCCACTGATACTTTGATCTTCATGAATTTAAGGAAGAAGATTTGATATTTAAAATCGTTGTAAGAATATATTTTACATTGACCCCTTTGCAGTTTGGAACAATCCAATCCTAATGCAATTTTTTAATGTACAAATGCATTAGATTACACAAACGATTCTTCTTACAAAAGTTTGTTTTTTCATTATATTTTTAATGAATATTTACTCTAAATTTCAAAAAGGTAACACTCTTCTGGCATACAATTTGCATTACCAGCATTTTCATTCCAACGTAGTGCTAATATAATTATATTCATTTTATTTATTTTCCGTCAACGCAGAATACCCATGTATTACAAAACAATTTTTGAAATCATTATCTTGGTTTCATTTCTTGTACTATTCATAATAATTTTTTATTGTCTACTAACACACTTAACGAAACAATAACGCCAGGAAGCACAAATGTAGCTAAACATTAACCTTTATTTCCGATAACATATCTTTTTCTTTAAACAATACCAAACCCCCAAAATGCACACATTGCCCTTCCTTTCACAAGCTCAACACACAACTAAGGCAAAGGCATCTAAACCTTTGTACGCATGTACCTACCTTCATTGCACACCTTTACGTGTTATTATATTTTTACGGATGCAGTAATAAATCGTCTTGGTTTTGAAAGCCATCCAGAACATTTGTTCATTTCGTCATAGGATCTTTTAGATTTTAATCCCATCTCCTTTCTTCATGAATATGCACAAAATCCATCTTGAACAGTAAAACGTTTTTCTCAAAATTTCTACAAAACGTAAACCATACAAGCACAACCTTCCCCTTGCAAACCCAGAACAAAGACACACAAAACCTTTTTACCCGTCACATTTTTATGTGCATATCCCCACACACTATTTCTATTCCATATAAGTCTTTGGGTGTAAAGTTCACACTCAAACACAGCAACATAGCACAGTTCTCAGCGTAATCTGGTCATTCGCTATTCTAGTACTCCATCCCAATGCACAGTTTGGCCAAACCAACACCACAGGACGGTATTACACACACAGGTCCTCAGTACACCAGAATATTTTTTTCCGTTGGAGTTTTTATCAATAACTCAAACACAGACAAGTAAACAAGATAAAAAATATTGAAGAATATCAGTTTATTAACTTTAGCAATATCGTCAGGGTCTTTCCCCGATATCGTAAATGCAAAACTGGCCTGTTCTAGGATGTCGTACATGAAATTTTGGCCTGAACTAGGACCTCGTAACTACGTTTTTGCTGGTTTCGAGTAATTTCCAAAAAACTAAATCCATTCAATTTTTAGTGCTCCTCAGAACATGTACTAAATTAGTTACTAAAAATTATGCAAACTTGCAAACATGCACTAATTTTAACAAAAATTCGTTGTTCTACACAAAAAATGACGGCTGGTGAACTATAATTGAAAAATACTGATGAAAATGCGGCTGTTTATCATAACATACATGCATACTGTATGGTCACCATCTCATAGATACTTGCGCTTGTAAACAAAAGAATTAGATGAACGACACATCAAAATGCGCAGAATAAAATGGGCAACAAGACGGTAGTCATATCTCATTTTACCCCAAAAATGCATGTACGAGGTCCTAGTTTAGGCCAAAATTTCATTTACGACATCCTTGAACAGGCCAAAATTTCATGTACGACATCCTAGAACAGGCCAGTTTTGCATTTACGATATCGGGGAAAGACCCTGACGATATTTTGCACTGCAAATAAACGACTATTAGAAAATAAATACTACGTGAATTTATAACTGTTTGTGTGAATACTTAAAGCAGTTAGTTTTCATAAACTGCCAAAATCTGACAAGATCCTGTTCACGGGCAGCAGTTGTGTTTGCTGTCAGTCGTGTCAAGAATGCTGATAGCCTAACCGTAGTGTCAAAGTCTCATTTCGACAAACAATTTAAAAGGAATCATGCCTGAGACAGTCATTACCATAAATATTTTAAAGTAAACTGTGCAAAAACAAAAGCTGTTGTTTGAAGCATTTAACCTTCTACCGGTTTGGATTTTTGTAAAATCGTGCATGGAATATTTTGCCGTGTTTTGTTTCATTGCTGTATTTTGTTTGGTTGGTGAATTGATTAAATGAATTCTTTACTTTGCTAACATTAAAGTTTTCCAGATTGGATATGCGGTAAGCTGAGAGAAAATGCAGGCTGGATGAAGTACTCAGTACAAAGTAAACTGTGAACTAAATAGTAGTTTGCGTTGATTGTGAATAAAATGACTGCTGTTGTCTTAAACGCATCAGCTACCTAAATACATTGGATTGTTATTGACCCAAATTAAATACATTTTTACATGTGGATTTAGCTGTTTGAATAAGTGTTCAAAGTCTCTTGAAATTGGATTTCGAGCAGAAACAAAAACTGGTAAAATATTCGGTAAATGTCAAATATCTGTCATGTGTTTGACTCTCTATAAAAACGCGTGCATCTAAACTACACTTGGTAATTATTCCCTTCGTGATAATGTTGATAGAAAAAAAAACAAAAATAAAGCCTTTTACCCCAAAAACCGTTGTATATAAACAGCTCTATACAAGAAGGCTTATGTGTTTGTCATGAAAACTTGGGTCATGCTATGGCATGAATTCATTCCGGGAAAGCAACAATCGAAAAAGCGAATTCATCTATCGTCGCCCAGCTGAGCTGTTCGGTTTGGAGATTTATCTCTTCGGATGTTTTAAACATTTTTAATACAAAGATTACTTTTCAAATTGTGCTGAGGTTTTAGTGCGTGCTAGAATTTTGTTAAAATCAAATAGCCTCAGTTTACCACTTACTCTTGTAGACATACACTTGTTCCTAATTTTCGTTTAGTGGCAAAAATTACAAATGATAATATCCTTGTTCTATACTCAAACTTAAATTGACACTGCAAAGTTCATTTTGTTTGTTGTAAGGCAACAACCGTACTAATTCTTAGTGAGTTCCAATGAAACCGTTTCTTGGATTTATTACACATGCCATGTAAAAATAAGTGCTAATTTGAGAGCATATATAAATTAGTTTATTTCTTTCAAACACTCGTGTCATAGCAAAGAAACTTCCTTTTTTGATTTATTATACTGTGTCATTAAAATACCTTGCAAAAACAGTCCCAGTGCTTTGCTCTACGTATTGCGGAATCACATCATTTTCAAACAAAAGGTATGTATTTTTTTAATTATACCTGAAAACTAACTTATTGTACCTATTGACTCAACACATTGTTTGTCATCATCATTAAACTAACAATACACTGACTGACGAAATTATAACAACTTCAAATGATGATTAATATAGCTAAATCTAACCCAATCGGCTACATTCCCATTTGCCCTGAAATTAAAATAACTTAGTTCTCGTGACTTTTGTTCAACTGATTTTCCGTAAAAATTTGCAACGAATTAAATGAAGAGAAATTCCTGTTTGCCATCGTACCTCCCGAATTGGGTGTAATGATAACAATGCATCTCTTCGTTGAAATATACATCAATGTCGGGACGCATTTGAAATTTGTAGGGGTCCAGCAGGAATAATTAGGAATTCCAATTTGCGTTTCTGTTTGGCGTCTTATTATTCATTCTAAATATGATTTTCTTGTTGTTTGTTATGTTTCAGGTTATAAGCACATAAAAGTGGCAAAAGCTTGAAGAAAAATGAAGCGAATCAGTGATCAAAGCGGTGAACCTGCACGACAAACAGCTAAACGCAAAAGAAAAATAGGGCAACAGCTTATATCCAATAAACAAGAAAAAGCTTTTCTTTACGGGATAAAGAGTCTAAATGAATCCGGATGCACAGTTAAGCCAGTGGATATCCGAAAAATTGCTTACCTCTCCTTTGAATTCAAACATAAAAAAAATCCATTCATCCAGTCTAAAGCCAAACTGGCGTCAGAATGATGGTACGCGGGCTTTAAACAACGACATCCAGAACTGAAGATTGGCAAAAATGGAATATATATTGATGACAACAAAGGTAATTACACTTTTTTTTATCTATTTATAAATAAATTTGGTTTTTACATCTGAATTTGCTGCCGATATAACCTTGCACGAATTGAATCTATCATAAATCATAATACTTCACATTTGTAAGTTTAACACAATATTAACAACGTGAAAGTTTAGCAAACTTGAAAAATACGAGAAAAGATTTTCGAAATCTGAATATTTGCTGACCTTCCAGCGGAACTGAAGTTGAACTCAGAAGTAATATCGAAGGTGGCGTATGCAATAAACAGACAGCAGGATGGTTGCAGTAGAAACGCTAAATATTGGCAAGTTTTGGATGGTAAATTAAGATTACTTTTTTCTTTCTCATGTTGAATCATATTTTATCATGGACTTACTTTTCTTTAATATCACTGTGTTATTTAACATAAACGCTAATCGAGGTTAACAATATTTTTCAGAGTTAAAAATTCTTTCGCATACGTCTACCCATCATCTCTATTTGCAGCGAAGAAAGTATTTGCTCAAAGATATTAAAAACGAAATAATCCACCTTCGGGATTTTAAAGAGGAAGACCACCAGATAGTGCTTATTTGTCTTAACATTCAAGAAAACAAAGGAAAAGATAAAGCCGGGGGGGAGAAGGAGGGAGTGGCTGAGGAGAAAAAGGAAAATGTGAAAGAAGTGTGGAAGCAAACCTACTTTAACCATCCATTGATAACAACATTTGGACAAAAGTTTTACTTAGATGAAATTTTTGCATTTCTAAGATATGACAATGCAGTGCCAGTGAATACCGCTGAAGTATTTCTACAACTATTTTTTCTGTGAAAAACTAAAGTTTTTGACAAACTGGATCCAACGGACTTAAATATTACAGCGAACACAAACTTCTTGGAAGAAGAAGTGAAAAAGCAAGCACAGGCAAATAAAAAAACTCTGGTTTCTCCAACTTACGTTTTTAATGACTTTAGATTGGTGCAATATTAAAATAACAGCACATTACACGTCGAACTACTTAATAGACAGAAATTTATTGGCAACTAGTTTCGCGGTCAAATAGCTTCATCAGGCCTATATCAATCATATGAAACAATACAATAATTAGAGTTAAATTTAAACATTACAATATGGGTTTAACATGTATAAATCAAACTAGGTTAAAAGATAACCACCAAATCTTACCGATTCTGTTTATTATAATTATTATTATTGCAAAATTTAATAAAATTCGGCATAAAAATGCCAGTGCACTGGTGTGCTTTCGTCAGTCGTATAAAAAGTGATTGGTAAGACAGAAAAGGTAATATAGCAAGGTATTCATTTGAGAATCTCTTTCATGTTTCGTACTCTGGAATATACCACACGTATATCCGTGTTGTTGTACAGATTGAGCTACTCGGGTTCTGCGTTACTTATAATATTCTTTTTTAGGATTTCTTTAACACAGTTAGAATACCTTTTAATACACGCATAAAAAGGAAAAATAATATGTACTTTGTCTCTTTGTTCACATTCCCTCGAATTCTCAGAATGCCAACAAATATTATACCTATGAAGAATCTCTGGATTATGAATACCAAAGTATTTAATTAACAGAGTTTTCTTAGGTTTAAGAGCTTCAAAACGGTTTACAAGTGACAATTTTATGAAAGTATCATTTAAGATCTTGATATCGTACCAACGTGTTTCAAATTTAGTGCGTAATTCAGTTAAATGTTTTAATCTAATATCAATATCAGAGGCTATACGGCAAATTCTCAGCCCTTGTGAATAAACCAAAGATTGTTTGAGATGGGTCGGGTGATTTGATGTCGCATGTAAATACAATTGCTTTGACATTGGCTTAGTGTATAAGTCTGTGCTTACTGTATTGTCAATAAGCTTTACCGTAGTATCGAGAAAATTAACTGAATCCGCACTAAATTCGAACGTAAATTTCAAGTACCTATGTACCAGTTTACCCAATAACCAGTCCTTAACATTTTCAATATTATCCGATTCTAATATTATAAAAATATCATCTAGGAAACGTTTATAAAAAACAATCTCAATGATATTATTAAAAATGTTTGCAATTTCTTTAAAAACCGTTATGTTTGCTACCATAACACTGGCAGCATTGCCCATTTCAATACCCCTATGTTGATAATACCAGTGTTCGTTATACTGTACATAATTATACTCAAGACTTAATGAAAGTAATTCACCTAACTGTCTGGAGTTTAGTTTAAGATTTTGAACACGGCTATTCATGTAGGTGTTTGTACAATGTTTCTTACAATCTGATAAAAGTAAACTGGGGTAAAGAGCCTCAACATCAACAGTAACTAAAGTGTATTTCTTATTTGGATGTAGCTGAACTTCATTTAGCAAGAGTAAAAAATGTTGAGTATCGATGATCAGGTCGCTAATAGAATCAGTACACGGTTTTAAAACAAAATCGAGTAGTTTACTGGCGTACTTGTTTGTTTTGACAAAGGTTGAACTTATCGGTCTTCCTTTTGGAAACACGTCATACTTT
The DNA here is from genome assembly GCA_029691765.1 of Entomobrya proxima. Taxonomy (NCBI): domain Eukaryota; kingdom Metazoa; phylum Arthropoda; class Collembola; order Entomobryomorpha; family Entomobryidae; genus Entomobrya; species Entomobrya proxima. The sequence goes on from CM056169.1 coordinate 49,024,796, forward strand.
TTATGAATTTTCGGAAGAATATAAAATTTGGCTGGTTTGTCTGTGGATGGTAAAATATTAGATAAAGACACTTTCAAATTTGTATTCTTTTCAAAACACTTTAATTTGTCACGAAATTCTATCATGGCCCTATGAAAACAAGTTTCAGTAGTTGGGTGATAAGTAGATAAATCATTCAGTTGACGTAATACTTCATTTTCATAATCATTTTTGTATACTATACATAAGCCGGCATTCTTGTCAGCTTCAATTACAAGGATTTTATTAACTGAACAAAAAACTTTAAATTCTGTACTTAAATCACTCAAGTAGGAACTCACTTTTCCAACTTTGACATTAGAAAAGAAATCGGTTATCAAGCTATCAAAATTAAAAAGGTCACTTTCTATTGGGCATCTTTTACCGTTCAACTTGTTGAGTTTCATAAACTCCTTTTTGTTCCTGTGAAACCATAAAACTAAATCATCGGGTTTATCTGTACTTTCTATAAGTTTAAAATACAGATTCCATGATATTTTTCTCACCGCCTCACTAAACTGGGCTACTATTTCTTTTTTGTTTGGTCTGATATTATAACAATATTTTAAACCGAGGCTAAGTAGGCAGTTAAACCGCTTTGGCAATTCAATTGTCGTTAAATTGTGTAAGTGTTTTAGCTCTCTAGACTGCATGTACAACTTATAGAAAAAATTATATTCCTTTTTAGAACGCATATTAAAACCAAATATTTTGTTGATGTTTATAAAACGTCGTACTCTGGAATTTGATTTGGTGGTGCTGTCGTGTCATTTAACCTTCTGGAGAATTGATGAAAAGTCTTGATGTGAAGAATGAGGACTGTTATCCTTGTCCACCCGGGTAGACTGTTTTCCATTATTGTGGAGTTGTGGATTTACATCTTGTTTTTTGGGTTTCTGCCATTTTTTGGAATTTGCTGGAGGATGACCGTTTCCGTTTCTATTTTGACCGTTTCCATTCTGCCGACGGGGAGCATTCCATAACTTCTTTTTAGTTTTGGGATGATTATCTTTCACCGCTTGTTTTACTAGTGAAGCGAATGTAAAACCATTTGAGGTAGTTGGCTGTGGTGGCTGTTCTCCGGTGTTTTCGTTTGTGTCCATAGCTGATTCCGGATTGGTGGTGTTTACTGGTTCTTCAGCCGGTGTATCATTCATTTTCTGTTTTTTACGCATATGGGTCACAGCTGCTTCTCCATCGGCTAGAAACTGGCTGAACTCTTCTGAGAGTCTTTGGGGGTCAACACTTTCTTGATTTTGATAAATTCTTTCATTGATAGCATCCGCATATTTATTGCGGACATTTTCCGGTGGTGGCTGGTGTAGTTTCCTCCAGGTCGGTTCAACATGCTTAATTTTGGTTTGGAATGATTCCCAATCTATATTTTTGATGTTGAATTTTTTGATAAATTCCATTCGTGCTTTGTGGTAATGCACCTCAAATTGATACTGTACAGCTTGTCTCAGGTCAACTTTTTTCGTTATAGTAGTTTTTAGTTCCTCCATTATCAAAGTAGCACTTCTCAATATTAAAAGCTCGGAAATGAACTTTGATGAATTGTGTGCACTGAACTGGAGTTGACGAGCTAGTGTTTCTTTTAGATTCGTAACAGATCTAAGGTCATTCCTTGGCACTAATTGGAAGCATGGCATCAAAACACGGGCTTGTACTGGAACAACTGCTTTCCTATTTGCTGTAGCTGCCATCATATTATCCTTAAAGTAGTTAACTTGAAAATAGGACATTATGGTTGATATTACTGATGCGTGACATGTTCTGGACACTCTTGTCTGCTTATGTGAATTATTCTGAAGGTTGTATACATCCTCAGTGCATGGTACTTTGGGGAAAAAGTTTAAATTGACTAACTTTATTAAGTACTCATGAACTAAAGGATCATCTTGGTCATTGAGGTAGTTGTGAATTGCAAGATGTTTACTCCTGTCCAGTACTAACAGCTGTTTCTGTCTACAAGGAAGACCGATAAGTTCAACCTTTGTCAAAACAAACAAATACGCCAGTAAACTACTCGATTTTGTTTTAAAACCGTGTACTGATTCTATTAGCGACCTGATCATCGATACTCAACATTTTTTACTCTTGCTAAATGAAGTTCAGCTACATCCAAATAAGAAATACACTTTAGTTACTGTTGATGTTGAGGCTCTTTACCCCAGTTTACTTTTATCAGATTGTAAGAAACATTGTACAAACACCTACATGAATAGCCGTGTTCAAAATCTTAAACTAAACTCCAGACAGTTAGGTGAATTACTTTCATTAAGTCTTGAGTATAATTATGTTCAGTATAACGAACACTGGTATTATCAACATAGGGGTATTGAAATGGGCAATGCTGCCAGTGTTATGGTAGCAAACATAACGGTTTTTAAAGAAATTGCAAACATTTTTAATAATATCATTGAGATTGTTTTTTATAAACGTTTCCTAGATGATATTTTTATAATATTAGAATCGGATAATATTGAAAATGTTAAGGACTGGTTATTGGGTAAACTGGTACATAGGTACTTGAAATTTACGTTCGAATTTAGTGCGGATTCAGTTAATTTTCTCGATACTACGGTAAAGCTTATTGACAATACAGTAAGCACAGACTTATACACTAAGCCAATGTCAAAGCATTTGTATTTACATGCGACATCAAATCACCCGACCCATCTCAAACAATCTTTGTTTTATTCACAAGGGCTGAGAATTTTGATATTAGATTAAAACATTTAACTGAATTACGCACTAAATTTGAAACACGTTGGTACGATATCAAGATCGTAAATGATACTTTCATAAAATTGTCACTTGTAAACCGTTTTGAAGCTCTTAAACCTAAGAAAACTCTGTTAATTAAATATTTTAGTATTCATAATCCAGAGATTCTTCATAGGTATAATATTTGTTGGCATTCTGAGAATTCGAGGGAATGTGAACAAAGAGACAAAGTACATATTATTTTTCCTTTTTATGCGTGTATTAAAAGGTATTCTAACTGTGTTAAAGAAATCCTAAAAAAGAATATTATAAGTAACGCAGAACCCGAGTAGCTCAATCTGTACAACAACACGGATATACGTGTGGTATATTCCAGAGTACGAAACATGAAAGAGATTCTCAAATGAATACCTTGCTATATTACCTTTTCTGTCTTACCAATCACTTTTTATACGACTGACGAAAGCACACCAGTGCACTGGCATTTTTATGCCGAATTTTATTAAATTTTGCAATAATAATAATTATAATAAACAGAATCGGTAAGATTTGGTGGTTATCTTTTAACCTAGTTTGATTTATACATGTTAAACCCATATTGTAATGTTTAAATTTAACTCTAATTATTGTATTGTTTCATATGATTGATATAGGCCTGATGAAGCTATTTGACAGCGAAACTAGTTGCCAATAAATTTCTGTCTATTAAGTAGTTCGACGTGTAATGTGCTGTTATTTTAATATTGCACCAATCTAA